>PVJX010000270.1:0-306455 GCA_004027295.1 Dolichotis patagonum | reverse complement strand
GAAAAATGTGGTTAGCCTGAAGATGCTAGTATTCATTATGTAACCTGTATGTGTTGTCTCTATTTTACATGTTCTCTATTTTACAGATGATAGCACTAATGATTTCCCATCAGGACATACAAGTAGGAATACAAGAACTGTTTTTTTTTTTTTTTTTTAAGAACTGGGTTCTGAATCTAGTTTTGGGCCACTTCCAAAGTGTAAGCTAGCTATACATTAAACCTGCTGCCACCCACAAAGATCTCAAGCTTCCATAATTCCTGTAGAGAAAGAATATGTGGTTTAATATAAACAAGGCAAATAGATCTGAGGTTTAGAGGGACTGGTTCTTTATTTCAAAAAGACAATTGTCAATATTCAGTATCAAAACAGTTGCACTACTGGTTCGTCTTTCTCCTGACTGGTCCCAAAGAGAGACCGCAACAAAGGAGCATACACTTTAAGTCAGTAAGCTGCAGGATGCACACCAACAGACATCACAGAAACCTCACCTAAAATTGGGGATTGAGTGGGGGAAAAAACTTCAAAAGATTAGCACACTGCCAGCCCAGACTGTAGAGAACTCTTCACAGCCAGATGGGGTAGCCATGCACACCAATCCTAAAGAAGCAAAATTTCAAAATAATATAAAATTTAAAAAGTTTTGTATATAAGCTATTCAAGGTTTCTCCAGCACTGACTGATAAAAAGCACAATGAGATGGCACTTTTAGGGACAGCAGCTTCAGACCCAGAAAAGGGTGAGATGAATTTCATATGGCTGAATCAGTGGCAAAACTATCATTTTCCTTTTCTTTCAGTCAAGAGAGCAATTAAGTGGTCACCTCAACATTAAGGGAGGGACACATGATCCATTCAGTGAGCAGCTCGGAAAGGGGTAGAAATGGGACAAAAATTTGGTCTCAGGGCTGGGGATGTGGTTCAGTGGAAGAGTTCTTGCCTAACATGCATGAGACCCTCCCTGGGTTCAATCCCCAGCATTACAAAATAACAAAACAAAACAAAAGCAAAACTAAAAAAAGTCTCAGAAGTCTCACCATTTTATTTTGCTCGCTTCTGATTTAAAAAAAAAAAGTAAAAAAATAAAAAAGTAAATTTGTCCAAAGATACCTTTAAACTCAAAACCTGAGCAGCACAGCTTTTGTTTTTGGCCAGCTCTTTCTGGAATCACCTTTCTGGTTTGGCTGGTAGTTGGTAGAGAGAAGTAAGGTTTCCCACAGTGGAGCCTTTCCTGGGGCTTTCCTGTTTGGTTCTCAGTAAGACATGCCCGTACTTCTTTTCCTCCTCAATGGAGAGAGCACTATGCATTAGACTGAAAAGCTATCTTCCAAAGTGAGAATGGAATTAGACTGCTGCTTTGGAGCTGCAGAAATACTTGGAATGTTTTACAAATGGCTGTTACAACAAAAAATGTTATTACAAACGTGTACATTGGCAGGGGATATAGCTCAGTGGCGTAAGTGCCTGCCTGGCAAGCACAAGGTCCTGAGTTTGAGTCCCGGTACCAAAAAAACAAAAACAAAACAAAAAAACAAATGTGTACATCATGACGTGCTTTTAAAGACACTTTGCAGTGTGCTCACATTCCCTTAAATGTTGTTCCCAAAGGTGCTCAGCCTCTAGCCCAGCTGGGATCTCTGGGACGAGGCAGAGACAGTTTGATGAAAAAGACAAGGTGTGGGGTGTGGGGTGTGGGGTGTGGGGTGGAGGTGGGGGAAGAGGACATGAAAAGGAGAAAGCAGCCTTCCAGTTAAAGATCAGCCCTCAGTTTTGAGGTCAGCTTCAGGCAGGCTGGCCTTGGGCGGTGTCAAGGTCAAAGGGAGGAGCAGCAGCAGGGCAGAACTGGGGAGCTCTACATCTCGTTCAGGTCGAGCAGGGTCTGGTCCAGCATCCTTTGCGTACAGAGGTGCTCCTCTTTGGTGCATTTCAGCTTATCTAATGGGGGTAAAGGAGAGAAGTTGTAAAAAGTAAATTTCAAGGACTGCCCAGTCTCTTGACACTTGCTTCTGTTGCAGGGGAACTGCAAACTAACAAAGCAGCTGCCTTCTCAACCACAGAAACGAGCTATTGCATCCCTGAGGTTCTGCAGGGTCTCTGACTTGACTACTGAAGTTGCAGAGTTACTGTACTTCCTGGGGAAGGGAGCTGAGGACCTTATCGACCATTTCCTCTCTCACACCGAGCCAAGGCTTCTGGCTTTCAGTCACTACAAAAGCAAGCCTGAAGCATTAGCCATTCACTCTTCTAGGCTTTGGTCGCAGGACAGGACCAACTTGCAATGGCTCACTGGAGTTTGGACACTGCAAATAAGGACAGGCACATTTCTATGGGTAGAATCTCAACTTGCGAAGAGTACAGGAAGAGCTCATGCACTTACTATAAGTTTTCTCCAAAAAGTAGAAGGAAAAATAATCAGTGGGATAAGTAAACAAGTCCTCATGACTAAGCCAAAGGATCTCTGAAAACAAAACCACGAATACTATCAAACATATAAACAAAACCTAGAGACCGTTTTCAGAGCCATTAACCAGATCGAGCCTGTAACAGTTACTTGCAATCAAATACAAAATCAAGAAGAGGGAAAATATTAGGAAGAAACCAGGGGCTGAACGTAAGAAACATCTGTGCTGCTTAGCAAGCAAACCATTGGCTGCTCTAGGGAAGGAAAATACTTGAATCTTCAACTCAAAAGGCAACACAGACCCATATTCAAACCCCACACCCTTTTCTCCCTCCTTTTCTCCACCCAGTCAGAAGGGCCCATCCCTGGGCCTCAAGATAAAGCAGTTACAACATATTATCAAGTCAGTCTTTTTATTGTTTAAAAAATCCATGCAAGGAACATATCCTGTAGTCAGTGCACAAGTGAAAGGGTGGAAAACAGAAAATTGTCCCAAGCTTTCTCACTACAACCACTCAGGCCCCTTCCTTTGTCACCCATAATCACTGGTGAAGGGCTAGAAATGCAGTATTTATTTCAACTTTACAGTGCTGCTAGGAAATCAATAGTATTCTAAATGCCCCAAGTAAAAAGCAACTTGTTTAGGGCAAAATAGTAATTTTGAGAAAGACAATCAGCTTTTTTCTGAGGTCCAGGTCAGTGGTGTGAGCAGTAAGCTCGGTTTACTGGGCATCAGTGAGCCCTGCCCATCAGTCACACAGATCATGCAGCGTTAGCTTCAGTTCATTAGAAAGCAGGCGGTTTCGCTCAAGTTGGCTGTAGAGACGCTCTGCAGCAGAACGGAGAGGGAAAACAAGAGAAGGAGAGGAAAAAGAGGAAGAGAAAAAGGAAAGGTTAGTAGAGTACCAGAAGTAAATCTGAGACTTTCAACTAGCTGGTATACATATCATGCATCTGTAAGGCAGGATGGATGCAAGGGCTCAGACAGAGGGCAGCAAGAGCCAGTTGGTGGAAAGACCAACAGAGGAATAAAATAAGAAACTGAGTCTGCTATGTCAACAGGATAACATTTTGAGGAAGAAAAAAACACCTCCTTTCACAGTATTTACTTCCTGGGCTAAAAAACTGAGACATGTAAAGCAGGCCAAAGCTGGGGATACAGTGGCTTAGAAGAAATCCACTCACAACTAGTTTTGGAAAGAAACAGCTGAACATCTTTCTGGAAAAGCATTCAACACAAGCATTATTATGCTCAGGAGATTGGGATAAACATCTTTACCAAGTGCTACCCTCTCTTTCAAGACATGGTCTTGCTGTCTCCTTTAGGCTGGCCTTGAACTTGCAGCAATCCTCCTGCCTCAGTCTTCCAAGTGCTAGAATTTCAGATGTGCACCACCATGCCCAGCTAAATGCTACACTTTCAAAGAACCCCAAATCTGGGCTGGGGGTTTAGCTCAGCGGTGTAAGTCCCTGCTTGGCAAGCATGAGGTCGTGAGTTCGATCCCTGGCACAAAAAAAAAAAAAAAAAACAAGAACAAAAACCCCAAATCTGTGAGAGGTCAGTAGTGTGCCCAATCCAAAGGCAAGTTGATTGCTGGCACAAGCCAGCCAAGACTCTCCTTGGATTCCCCATCCTCCACTGCAGGTAAGAGATCATATGATCCATATGATCTGGCTAATGAGGGAGCACAGTATATAGGCAATTGGGGGGAAATACTAGTTTTTCTTCAACATGGTTGTAGTAATTAGAGCTGCATGTTTCAACCAGAAAAGGCTTAGAGAACCAAAGAAATCATGGCTAGACCTATCAAGTGATGCAAGGAAGTTCCATATTTATTTAAACTATTGATAAGCTTTTTCTTATATCCCAAAGCATTCCTAATATAAACAGTTGAGTTCTCAAGTCCACTAGCTTTACCTAGGTTTTATGCTCGAGTACATTTTAAGGGAGAAGTGAGACCCAAGGAATTCAGACCCATCTTAACAGCACAGGACTAACAAGTTTAGGGATAGGAAAGCCAAACTCATTCTTGAATCTACTAGTATCAGTGTCTGAAGTTAAGAAATAAATTTCTATGTTTTATAGTTTGTTTCAAAATGGTCTCATAACACAAAAAAAGCACTTTTCGGGACTGGTGATATAGCTCACAGACATACGTGTGCTAAGTCCTGAGTTTGATTCCCAGTACTTAAAAAAAAAAAAAAGAAAAGAAAAAGAAATAAGAAATTACTAGCCAGGTGTGGTGGCACACACCTGTAATCCCAATACCTAGAAGGCTAAGGCAGGAAAATCACTGCAAGTTCAAGGCCAGCCTGGCCACTGTCTTAAAAAAAAACAAAAAACATCTTTTTCCTCCTAAAATCAGCTACACCTGTGGGCACTGTCCAGTCATCTTAGCATCTAAGCTGAGGTCTCCCCTAGTGCTATCACAAAGCTGGGAGCTGGGAGGCTCCAACAATACTTCTTGTTTTATGCATAAAATCAAAACAGAAAGCATAGCTAGGTGTGGAAGTACACACCTACAATTCCAGCACTCTGGGAGGCAGAAAGATCACAAATGTGAGCACACCCTGGGCAACTTGATCAGATCCTGCCTCAAAGGAAGAAATTTAAAACCCTGTGATACAGTTCATTGCAAAGACCCTGGGTTCAACCCCCAGTTCCCCAGTACTGCAAAACAACCAATTGAACAAACCCAGAAAGCCTGCATATACAGAACCTGTGAAAGAATGATCAAATGTATCTTTTTTTTTGGTACCAGTGATCAAACTCACAACCTCATGGTTGCCAAGCAGGTGCTTGTGCTGCTGAGGTAAATGATCAAATGTAATAGCTGTATTTTTTCTTTATTTTGAGACAAGGTCTTGCTATGTAGCCTAGGCTAGCCTTAAACTTGTAGTGATGCTCTGACCTTAGCCTCAAAGTCCAGGATTATAGATGGGCACCCTCACACCTGACTTAGCTGTATTTAAGAGCAGAAATCAGGACAAGCTTTTTTAGGCATTCGACCAGTGAGCTACATTCCTTGCCTTGGGACCAACTTTTGAAATTATACTTCCCATTAAACCGCTGGCTTTGTTTGGTTTTTAAAAGTTTTGAGATGAGGTCTCGCTGTGTAACCTAGGCTGGCCTACAAATTACCTTCCTCTGCATTAGCCTCCCTAGTGCTGGTGTTTGTTTTGTTTTGTAAAGAGCCAGGATCTCATTATGTAGCCCAGGCTGGTCCCACCTCTTTAGCCCAAGTGATTCTTCTACCTCTGCCTAAGTACCTGGGACTATAGGTGCATGCCACCTGGCAAAATCAGTGCCCACCCCTTTTCAGTATTGGGGACTGAGGGCCTCACACATGCTAGGTTGATACTTTTTCACCGAGCTATACCCCCAGCCCTTTTTAAAAATTTGGAATCTTGCCTCATTGCCTAGGCTGGCCTCAAGTTTGCAGTCCTGCCTCAGCCTCCTTAGCTGTTGGGATTACAGGCCTGCCCCAATGTGCCCAGCTAGATAGGTGGGTTTTGACTGTCAAAGCTCCATAGATATTCATTGCCCAGGGAACAGCAATATGCAGGATTGTTCTGTAAGTCCAAGAACTCTGTCTGACCCTAAATGGCCAAAAGTCACCACTGAGAGACTCACTGAAATGTAAGTTCCAGAAAGCCTGGGGCTGGGCCTATCTTATTCCTGAGGCATTATTCTTTTTTTTTTTTTTTTTTTTTTTTTTTTTTTTTTTTTTTTTTTTTTTTTTTTTTTTTTTTTTTTTTTTTTTTTTTTTTTTTTTTTTTTTTTTTTTTGTGCAGGGAATCAAACTCAGGACCTTGTGCTTGCCAAGCAGGCACTGTACCACTAAGCTATATCCCTGGCCTCTCCTGGGCATTCTTAACAAAGAACTGGCAATCAATCTTGGAACTCTCATCTCTCAAACCCTGATGTTTTATTCTATGTACATTTCAACTATATCTAAGTCTGTCTGTGTGATTACTACTCACACAGAAGAAGGGCATTATCAGGATCTTATCTCTCAAAACAGCCTGGTCCATGAGTTTTATTCCACTTAGAGAAGTAAAAAGACAGGAGAGGAATAGGAGCATTTTACTGCTTGACTAAATAAATCTCGGCACGCAGACTGCAGACTTCCCTAAAAATTGTCCAAGGTCACAAAGATGAATGTGGTTACTTTCCAACCTTGAATTCAGCTTCTAAACTCTTGCTATCTCTAATGACTAAAAACTAAGGATGAAATACTAGCTCATTAAAGTTCTTAGTTTTCTGATAACAATAAAACAGGGCAGAACAAGGCAAAGTGGAGAACCCATTAGGTCCAATGTTTTCAGTCCAACTAATATACAAAACAATCCCACAGAGCAGCAATCGGACCAAAAGAAGGTAAACAGAAGAAACTGAGGTGGGTTACACGAAGGCTGCCCAACATAATGGGTCAGCTCCATTCCTCAGGTAACCTGGGACCAGCCACTGTTTCCCTCCCCATAGTGCCTAACAAGAAAAGGAACAATGAGATCTCGCTCAGCAGCTTGTGAATTGTGGAAGGGAAAAGTTAGAGTTAGGGTTACAACACAGGGCACCATCCTCCAGTTAGGCCACATAACCCAAGATGGCTCCTGCGAGGTAGAGAGCATGAGGAGAAGGAGCATTTGCCCCCGCGTGCATTTCATGTTCCCGGCTGCCCTGGCTTGGAAGTCTGTGCCTACACTAGCCCGGCCGATGGTATCAACAGGAGCTTATCAGAGGTGTGATGGCTCCCTTTCTCCCAATCTTCTATTTTCTTCCTTTCTTAACAAGCCTTTTTCTGCACAAAACCAACTTCTCAAAATACTACGTATCTAGAACTGCCCTGTCCAATATAGTAGCTACTGGTCACATGTGGCTGATTACATTGAAATGAACAAAAAAAGTAACACAATAGCCTATCTTTAATGCCTTTATTTTCTTTCCAAAAAATCTCTCTCCCTTGAAAACAGATGCCTCTTTACCTTAATGCTCAAAGTGTACCTCAAACTATTAAGAGTATCTGAATGTCCCACTTCAGTTATCTTTCTTTCTGACCTCTACTGAAGCTGAGAACCACCAGAAATAATCCAGTCCTGAAACTTTACCAAGGACCAGAACTACCATCTTCCTCGTATCCCTCCAACCAGTTTCACATGGCTTCCTCTCCCATAGAGGACTTTCCTCTTAACTCCACCTTTAACTCTTTTATGGTCTATGTGCTTCCTTACCCTAAACTACCTGCAACCTTTTTAGATTCCCAAATCTCTTATGTCAACCTCTCCTCTTCAAGCTTTAAGATCTTGTTTTCACCTAGATACCTGCCACTGTTGTCAGGCAGTCTCTCTTCCTTCTCAGTTCTCTAAAATAGGACTTTGTGACTATCCTACACCCTGAGGCCATTTTCACAGTCTCAAAACCAATCACCTTGACTTTTCCTCCTCACATGCCTATCTTCAGTGGTAGTTCCCTACTAACACTGTTTTGGTTCAGACCTTGATTACTGTCTCATGGGAAATTGCAATAACTAACCCAGTTATTTTCCAATGGGACATACACTGCTAGTACTACATATGCAAAGTGATGTAGTACAGTCCACAGAACACTGAGAAGTTAAAAACAATAAACAAATAAATAAGTCAGTAAGTTAAATAAGAAAGTAAAAAAAGAGCTGGGGATGTGACTCAATGGAAGAGCATTTGCCCAGCATGTGCAAGGTCCTGGGCTCAATCTCCAGTACTGCAAAAATGAATAAATAGCCATATACATTTTAATGTACAGTAAGAAAAACCTGCACTACATGAGACCCTCTCAAAAAAAAAAATTTTGGAGAAAACAGTATTGTGGGCAGTAGCTAAACGTGGCAAGTGCTAGTAAAAATGGTTTGCCAATGACTGAAACTTGGGAGTCTAATGACTGTGTATCACTTTGCTAATTTGCCACCATTCCAATGCAATCTTAGCTTAGCCACCAGATTCAAACTTCTTATGTGGCATTTACATCATAATGCATACCATTTTCAACAGCATCGATGTCACTTACAGAATAAAATTAAAACCAGTCAGCCTAATTTTAGTGTACATCCCGTGCCTTCCTCTAAATCTGTCTTGTGTCCTTCCCATTCCCATCTATGCCTTTATTATTACTTTGTTTCTCTTTAACAGAATGCTAGTATCTACTACCAACTCAATTCTGTTCATCAAAAATCCAATCTTTTGCTGGATGGGGTGGCACACACCTATCACCCCAACACTTAGGAAGCTGAGGCAGGAGGATTGCTGCAAGTTCAAGGCCAGCCTGGGCTACATAGTGAGTTTGAGGACAGACTGGACTATAATGGTGAGACCCTGTTTTGAAAAACAAAACAAAACAAAACAAAACCAATCTTCTGAAATCTAAGGAAAAGGAAGAGGCAGAAAGGAAGTTGCTAAATTGCCAGGTGTGACTCAAACTTACAAACTCCCTGTGCCTCAGCTTCCTAGAATGTTAGGATTATAGATGTATAGCACCATGGGACAAGTTTGGAATACGAGTTTCCAGAATACTGATATTTAATTCCAAAATCTTCCTCTTTTGTTGTTTTCTGGCAGTATTGAGGATTGAATCCAGTATCAAGAAAGTCACACATTCCAACCAAGTGTTTTCCCACTGTACTGTAACCCCTTGTTATTTTATTATGTGACAGACCTCGCTAAGTTGCCCAGGCCAGCCTTGAATTTTGAATTTTACCGCCTCATCTTCCCTTAGCTGGGAAGGAGGCCAAGTCCTAACATGTTTATTATTCACTAAGTGTCTTCCTCCATGCGTCTTAATCACTCCTACGGATTCTTGCCCTCCTGAACCATCACATGGTACATTATTTGTGGCACTCATCACATGAGATGTTTAGCTCTATGCATGTTCTTTTCTTACTAGACTCCAAGCAACCTAAAGAGATGGAGCCTCCATCTTTATTTCTGTTCCCATGTTAACACTACATTTAGAAAATACCAATACAGTATATATCAGCTAAATAAAATTAATCTGCACCTTAATCCAAAAACTATGTGGATAGAAGAAAAGATATTGGTAGAAAGATATCAAATTTGATGAGATTTAAAGTTTTAGGTTAGGGAAACTTCGATTTGCCTGTATCTATTTAATAAAGGAAAAACAAGAATACTTAGAGTATGACTGGCAGCTATGCTACCCAGAATGATCTTCACGTGTAAACTGAAATAGGAGTTTCTTTTATTCTTTTCATGGTACTAGGGATTGGATCCACCGCCTTTGCACTGACCTACACTTCCAGCCCTTTTTTATTATTTGGCACAGAGTTTCTCATGAAGTTGCTAAATTGCCAGGTGAGGCTCAAACTTACAAACTTCCTGCCTCAGCTTCCCAGAATTTTAGGATTATAGATGTGTAGCACCATGGGACAAGTTTGGAATACGAGTTTCCAGAATACTGATATTTAATTCCAAAATATGAACCAGAAGCAACTTTACCAGTAGAAATTTCTGTATATGATAAATCATTACCCTCAAGTGTCATTTATTTGAAATATGCAATACTGATTTAGTTTTTCCAGTAATTTACCACTTGTCTTGTGTCACACTAGCACATGCTAGCAGGCAAATGACGCTAAGCCTCAAATTTGTAAAGAATGTTTAAAGAAGAAAATACAAAACTGTTAAGAATTCCACCCATTATGTTCTTCTGTGACTTGGGATGATATAATTAGTCCATTTTAATAGTAATGGATTTGGGTCCACTCAAGTGTTTTAAGAACGCATTATCTAAATAACTGGTAAAAGGTAAACAGGCATTGAGTCACTTCCATGGTCTCTCAACCTGACTGTATTAAAGGAAGAGGACCTAAAGGGAGAATGTGAACACTCCAGGAGAAGATTTAAGATCTTGGTAATGAAAGACTTAGATTATCTCATTTGACTTGAGGATAACACTAGAATTCCTACTCCAAAGGGCTGTACTGGTCTACTACTCTGACAGACTCCAATGAGCCCAGCTTAACACAGTTGTTTTTTTGTTTTTTTTTTTTTTTTTTTTTGGTGATACTTGGGATTGAACCCAGGGCCTTGAACAATGTAAACAGTTGCTCTACCACCAAACTATATGCCCCCTGTCCAAGTCCCAGCCAAGTTTAAATGTCAAGAAAAAAACAGACACACGCAAAGTGGCTTTGATTATACATAAATCCGAGGAAGGGGTGCCTATTATAGTTGTTCCCCACATCACATGCCCAAGGGTCCTTCTTTGGGACAGCAACAGCTCTGTCAATCATACAAATGCAGGAATGGCATAAGGCTTCCAGCAGCTTAACATTTTAATGTGGGATGGGGGTAGAAAAGAACACATAAGTTGCTTTATGACCCTCCTTGTCCTAATGCCTTGGAGACCAGCCAGGCTGACCCAAATGGAATCCAGAGCAAGTGGGGCGTTGGGTTCCCCGAGGAAAAGGGCAGATCCAGAACAGAGCAGAAGCGGTGACAGTTATCTGTATGAAAAAGTAAGGATATTCTAGGTGAGAAGGACTAGCATCAATCTAGACAGCAATCTGGGAGAAAGAGGAAAAAGAGGTGGTAGCAGGAATGATTAAAAAAAAAGAGAGAGAGAGCCAGACACTGTAGCCTGCAACATTTGGCTTCTTTTTAGGGTTAGTGGGAAGAAGAGGTAGATTAGCATCAAGGATCAATGAGATCCACAGCAAACAGATGAAGTCTCCAATAGCTTTTTCTTGGTGCTGTTTACAATTTGGCTTGCTTCTGGGACTGAGCATTTATTTAGTTCCCATCTTGGGTGTTTCCCCTGAACAGTACAAATCAAATACAGCCAAGAGGCCTAAATTTTCTATGATGTGTTAGGGCCCAAGTCACTTGCTCTATGGTCCTATTTTCTTAGCTGTATGGATTCTACCTTATCTGTGTCTCTTCCCGAGAAACAAATAACACCAGTCACAATGTAAAGACTAAAAATACAAAGTATAAAAATTATATGTAGATCAGGGATCTACTACTCATCCAAGATTAAATGCCTCATCAGCTTTTGCCAAACAAGTAACCAGCACCAATGTTTTAAAAATAAGTGTAAAGACTCTAGTTTCCAAAGGACAAAACCAAAGCACACTATGCATAGCCTGTACCCCCACCCACCCACCAGCCAAGAGCCCAGCCCCACTCTGCTGTCAGATAGTTACATAGAGGTCATGTCATTGAGGGCGTGGTCCAGCTCCTCGCTAATGGCCTTGTACTTCAGTTTCTGGGCATAGAGCTCATCTGGGCAGGCACAGGAACCACAGAGAGGAAGGAGGGAGGGGGTCAGAGTAAAAGGTATCAGAAGCAGATGAAGAGAGGGAATCATTAGAAATGAGGAAATGTGTGACCATGTGTCTAAAACACCAGAAAATGTCTATTCTGGCAGCCATGACTGGCCATGTTCAGATCCAATGTACCCTATGACCAAGTGCAATTTGTGTTGCCTCTAATTAACCTCAGCAAGAGTTGAGAACCTAGGCATAGTCCTGTTACCAGAGGCACATACATGGATACCATTCTTACCCAGTTAACCTGGTTCCTACCAGTGGTAACTAACGAAAAATAGAGAAAGGAGAAAGTACACACCCATAGGACCCTTCTGTGTGTAAGTGTGACCAACACTGGTGGCCCCTTTGTGCTATAGGTTGCCTTTCCAAAATCTGTCAAGGAACATCCTGCTATCAAGAGTATATGAAGGGAGCACATCTCAGAGCTCCCAAAGCAAAGACATTTTTCCTCATCAAACTGGAAGCAGGTGCCACATTGCAGGGACAGGAAGGATGTCCAGAGTACCTGCTACTGGTTAGCACTAGGCCATGGTAAGCCACGGCTCCTCTATGGAGAACGGTGGGCAGGACTGCCAAAAGTAGCCATGGGGTGACAACATGCACTTCTGTTGCCTTCTGAAATCAAGGCTTCTATTTCAACACACAAAAAGACTTAGGACTAAACTGGACGTAAGCAGCCAGTCATTTCTATTCTCCTCAAAGAGAAAAGGTAAATTCCAGAAATACTAGGTAAAGTCTATTAAAATCCAACTTGAGAGTTGGAAACACTTCGCCTGGCTGTGGCACAGCACAAGTGCCAAGTCACCCTCAACTCCCTTTGGTGACAGAGAAAAGGGCTCCCAGTCCAGGGCAAGGTCCACCTCTGTGTACTTCTCCGCCTGAATCTGTCTACCAGGCTCCGTACCTTCCAAGTCATCAATTGTCTTTTCCAGTTTGGCTACTGATCTCTCGGCAAACTCAGCACGGGTCTCCGCCTGGGGGAACACAAAATCAGTCAGAATGAGGAAGACGAAGAGTCTCTCCTCCACTTCCTACTTCTAGATCGCCAAAACCAAAGCCAGCTAGTCTAAGCCCACACAAATGCCTTCTATGCATCTCAGTATTTTGGGTCCTTTTCTATAATCCCCTCAGCTCACCTCCTTGAGTTTATCAGTAAGAATCTTTATCTCTTCCTCATATTTGTCTTCTTTTTGAGAGTACTGTAAGAGAAGTAGAGTAAAACTTTCAGAGTAGAAAGTAGTCCCACAGACTATATCCCCAACCTACATTTATTCTTGCACTGAATATCCTCTTGGATTTCATGTGCTGAACGATCCAAAAGTAACACCAAGTCCTACATTTGTACAATAGGTCCTTGGGTCCATCTATTTCTTTTTTTTTTTTTTTTGGTACCGGGGATCGAACTCACGCTTGCCAAGCAGGCGCTTAAGCCACTGAGCTAAATCCTTGGCCCGGGTCCATCTATTTCTTTAGAGCCATCATGTCCTCAGGATAGACTCCTTCAGAACATTTTTGATGTTGTTTTTGAGACAGGTTCTTGCTAGTAGTTCAGGTTGGCCTTGAACTTGCAGCAATCCTCTTGCCTCTCAGCCCTCCAAATGCTGGGACTGCAGGTGTGTGCCACCACCACTAGCTTCAGAACCTTTCTTTTTTTCTTTTTTGAGACAGGGTCTCACTATGTAGTGCATGCTGGCCTTGGGCTCATTTATGTAGCCCATACTGGCCTTGAACTCACAGCAATCCTCTTGCCTCAGGCTCCCAAGTGCTGGGATTACAGAACACACCACTCACATCCCGCTAGAACTTTTACTTTTAAAATGGACCTAGGACAACCTATTCAGGACCCCTCCTGTCTCTCAGGAGCTTTTCCTATTCCCCAATTCCTATTGCCATTCCTTTTCTCCAATAAATTTTCTGACTCTTAAAAATAAATAAATAAATAAATAAATAAATAAATAAATAAATAAATAAAATAAGATGAAATGAAATGGACTAAATATTCATGTTATTATCAACCCAAGGAGGCATTTTTCCTTCCTCCAACTTAGTGAGCAGGGACAGTGACAGCCCACATTCACAGTACTTAAACATTCTCCTGTGATGCTATGGAGAAACCATTTGTTTTGACTGCTCATTAGATCTCAGAGAAACATAGATCTGTTGGCCCCTTCTGTTTGCTAGATGGTCTATTAGGGACCTTGGTAACTGCCTTTTAGCATAGCACTTGGGGCCCAAAGACCTTGACTCTAGGCACTTGAGACCACAAAGATATTTTAACAAAAGCAATCAGAGTACACAGGAATTAGCATTCAACCCAGAATCTGAATGGACAGTGCATGAGTGGGGAGGAGAGGACATTCTCACTGGACTACAGGGAATGAGTATCTCCAGTCATTTATCAAGGGCAGGGCTTGGCCCAGGCCCAAAGCCTGTCACCTTCACAAACCAGCCCCTACCTTCTCCGCCTGAGCCTCAAGAGACTTGAGGTTGTTGGTGACATTCTTCAGCTCCTCCTCCAGCTCAGAACACTTACTGTGAACATTTTAAATACCACAGGAGAGGAAAGGGGAAGAGGAAGAGAATAAAAAAAGGGAGAGAGACACACAGACGTGAATTGAACCTGTATGTAGAGAGCTGGAAGGCACATTGGGGAAGAGAAGGCCCTAGGTAACCTTAGCAAGCATCAACCCTCCTCCCTCTACCAGGAAACATGTCATGAGCTAGAAGATCCAGGCTTAGAAGGTCTGGATGCTAATAAAGAAAGAACACTTGAGAGAAACCGCTCCCCAGAGTAAGTCCTAACTGCTACCTGGGGTGGAGGAGGGAAGGAATGCTCAACCCAAATAGGCCCCAAACCACCCAGGGGAAGAGGGAGAGACCCTGAGGAAAGGAAGGAAACAACTAGGAAGAAGACATGAAAGAGCAAGTAGTGGAAAGAATGGAGCATTCCATGAAGAGATGAGAAAGCATTCAACAAGTCAACCGGTGGAGGGGAGGCAGCTGCAAAACAGACAAAACTGAACGAAACCAACCACACATGTAACCTCCCTGTGGGTTTAGGGTTAGTACCTTTTCTTCAGCAGCACTCAGACACTTCAGGTTCTGGTCCATCAGTCTGATCTGCTCATCCATCTCCCGGCAACGGCTGTTAGTGACAGTCACGGGGATGGCGCAGGCCAGGTTGTGGGGAGGGAGAAAGGTCAAAAAGAAACACAGCAAGGAAACAAGCAGCATAATGGGGAAAAAAATGTTTTTAAATGGTAAAAAAACACCATCACGGTCATGGGATGTCATGTCTGGGGCAAGGGGAATAGGAGGGAAGCACAGATGAGTATGCATCAGCGCTCACTTTGTTACACAAGGCCAGGTCAGGGAGCAGGTAAGCCTGCTCTTCCCTAAAGTTCCCCAGCAGACTGGCAACACGGTAAAAACTGACCAGATCTCAAGTCAGTAAAGGCAAGTCCATGTCTCAAGGAGAACAGGACCCAGTAGGGTCTTTCCAGTAACCTGTTCACCATCTATCCAGTTTCATATTCCCTCATCCATAAACTTTCCCAAGAGGAAATAGCAAGCCTTGTTAGTCATCTGTTCCTAGTTAAGAAAGAAGGCCAAAGTCATTATTAGAGCCCCAAAGAAGCTTTATAGATGACTCCCACCCCCAGGCCCTGTTTAACAAAGTTGAAGGAATGCTAGTCTGTTCGTATTAGTGAACAAGCGGAAGGAAAAGGACAGAAAAGTCTGACAAGATTTGGGAAGCAAAATACTCACGACTCTGCCAGCTCAGCTCGTTCCTCTGTGCGTTCCAAATCTCCTTCAATAATCACCAACTTACGAGCCACCTATGGAAAAAGATCAGGTACAGCTCAGAGAAATGAAGGAGTACTTCCCCCATGCCAGCTAGGCCTGATGTCCCTGATGACAGGAAGAACACAAGGAGGCTTACCTCTTCATACTTCCTATCTGCCTCTTCTGCAATGTGTTTAGCTTCTTTAAGTTGGATTTCCTGGAGTTCCATCTTTTCTTCATCTTTTAGGGCCCGGTTTTCAATAACCTTCATGCCTCTGCCAGAAACAGGATGAACCTAGCACAGATACTCTGAGGAGTCTGTCATTGGAGTCTTCACTCCAACAGACTCAAAATTGCATCTCTGAAAGCCCATTCCTGTTTGCCACTCAAATGGAAATTCCACAGTCTCACTCACAAGGTTTTTTTCTACTAAAAATAACCCATACTTGTTAGGACATTAAATATTTAAGTATATTGTCTAATAGTATAAAGTTAAGTCTCCCTCCCCATTTCTAGTTCTGCCCATCAGAGACAATCTTTTCATCTTCTTTCTAAAAATGTCTTATGTAGCTATATGCTGTTTTTCTCACTTCCTATAATTTAGACTCTACAAGTAGTACACACACAGCTATCTCACTCATTTGCACAACTGCCCTGCGCTAACAGAGCTCTAGTGGGGCTTTTTTTTTTTTTAAATTGATACCAGGGATCGAACTCACGACTTCACGCTTGCAAGGCAGGCGCTTATGCCACTGAGCTAAATCCCCAGCCCCAATGGGGCTTTTTTTGAGACAGCGTCTTGCTATGCAGTTCAAAGGCTGGTCTTAAACTCATGGGGATCCTCGTGCCTCAGCCTTCTAAGTGCTGGGATCACAGACACATGCCACTATGCCTGGCTCTAGCAGGGGATTTCTAATTATGAAAAGCCAAGTTCAAGTTGTTATGCATCTGTTCTGGTTTACCTCACATGTGATAAGAAACTAATTAGCAATTTTCACAAAGATAAGCTGTGATTTGTTTCTCACCCCTAGCCACACATTAAAATTGCTGGGGATGGCTGTATCCCCAGCCATCCCCAGCACACAAGCACCTGCCCGGCAAGCACAAGGTCTTGAGTTCGAGTCCCAGTACCCCCCCCAAAGGAATTTTTAAAACAATAGTGCCTGGACTCTTCTTGCAATTATTCTATTTGCATATGGTGGGGACAGGGGCTCCCATCCGCCCCTACCCTCTTGGTTCTAACAGTACAGCACACAGAATTGAGGGGATGTGTATCACTGGGCCCTACCTGCGATGTTTGGGATTCAGTGGGTCAGAATGTTTATAATTTAGTGGGTCTGAAAGAGAAGTAAGAATCTGAATTCCCAGGCCATTCCCAGGTACTGATACTTTTAGACTGGGCTCTGACTTTGAGAATTTGTTTAGAGGGATTAACCTCACAAATGGATGCATATGCTTCGCAAAATAGAAGCCAGACTGTTGATCCATTATAAGGAATGTCAGATCATTTTACAGAGAAATAGCAATGACAAATGGGGTCTCAACGTTCAGGTAATTGTACTCAACTTTCTCTGAGGGGAGAGAATAGGCAATCAGAAGGAAAGAAGATTCTGTAATATGGAGGTCATTATTTTAAAAAACAGATTTGGGGCTAGGAGTACAACCCAGTGGTAGAATACGTGCTTGTACAGTATGTCTGAAGTCCTGGGTCCAATCCCTAGCAACAAGCAACAAAACAGGGAGAGCGCAGGGAGGGAAGGAAAATCTTGGTCAGAACCTTTTTTTAAAAAACAGTGCTTTAAAAAAAAAAAAATAGAACTCAGAACCTTGCTAAGCAAGCACTCTATCACAGAGCTGTAGCCTCAGTTCATGAACTTTTTTTTTTAAGGTATCAAGTTTTACACTTATTAAAGACATGAAAAGAAATGAAACATGCTTATAGAGCAAGTTCAGGCCAACTAAAAGGAAAAGAAATAGACCCTGTAGGGTGAGAGTGAACATGAAAGAGTATATAGTGGCCTGCACTTCTTCTGAAGTCCACATGCCCATACGCCTATAACCCCAGTTACTATGGAGGCTAAGGCAGGAAGATTGAAAATCTGAGGTCAACCTGGACAACTCAGCGAGACTGTATCTCAAAAAACAAAAAGGGGTTGGGGTGTAGCTCGGTGCTAGAAAGTTTCCCTAGCATTTATGAGGCCCCAGATTCAAACCCCAGAACCAGGAATAAAAGACATCCCACTCTCTCAGGCTCCCCTACAGACCTCTCACTCTCATCGGCAGCTTTCTCAGCTTCCTCCAGCTTTTGCAGGGCAGTGGCCAGGCGCTCCTGTGCCCGGTCCAGCTCCTCTTCAACCAGCTGGATCCTACGGTTCAGGGAGGCCACCTCTGCCTCAGCCTGCATTTGAATGAAAGAATGGAAAGGGGGGGGGATGGAAAAAGAAGGTAGAAGCATGTTGAAAAGGACCAGTTATGACAGTAAGAATGGGGATGACTACAGAAGTCAGAATCTAGTACAGCAGAATCTGCCTTAGCTTAGATGCATCAGGATTGAGCAGATGTAATTTTACATATATATTAACAAATCCTCTTATGTTCCACAGGAAGAGTCTTTTAAAACTCAGTTTCTTGGCCAAACCAGTGACAGTGCAATGCCCTTCTGGACTCAGCTCAAATTCCTGAACACACTATGGTCACAGAAGACAGCTAAAGAAGGACTTGCTCTACCTGAAGCTGTGTCTCACACTCAATAACTTTCTTATAAATGTCTCATAAAGTAGAAAAATAAATAAGCAAGCCTTCTTAAAGAGTTAAGTTGTGAATTATCAATTTTCTGTTTAACTGAAGTTGTCCACCTTCAAATCATCTTCCCTACTACATCAAAAAGATAACTAGCCAAGCAAAGTATCTCTAGGAGTGACTTCCAGATTGGAAAGCAAAAGAATGAAACACAGGGTTACACCTATACCCTCTCTACATCTCAAGTCTCCCTTTTGGCTTCACCCTCCAGTACAGCTTTATGACAGCCTTTTCCCTGGCTACAATGAGATACAAGCTGGAGTCTGAGTAGCCCAGTAAACTGGCTATGGAATGAGAAACAAGAAATGCAGAAGGCAGCTTGCATGTGGCAGAAAAGCCTCCTTCCTATGACTACCTTAACCACACAAGAATTTAATCTGCCCTGCACACCACCCAGTTCAGATGCTTATCCAAGTGCCTGGTAAACAGGATCTCTCCTCTGCAGCCCAGACTGTGCCTGAATTCCATTACCCTGATTTCCTCCTAGAAGGCAGGGGTGACTGCAGTTATTGAAATCTGGACCACCAGACTTACGGAGAGGGTTACAGCTCAAAAGACTCCTATTAACTATCAGTCTTTGAATGAAAATTTCCACATATACAGAAGGTTCAAGGAACTAGGAAAGGGAGCGGGGAGTTGGATCTATAATTTAACTACCAGACTACAGGAAAAGAAAAACCAAGCAGTCTACAGAAACTGGAATTACTAAGAAACAATCTGTGTCCCTAACTATTTAAAACATCAAAATATTCACAAAGACAAGTATTCTCTGCTTCTGTCTCTTCCAGGAAAACAGACGTCCTGTAGAATAACACACATTTCTCATAAATTCAACATGACCAGTCAGTCAAGAGCAAGGCAGGTTATCAGGAACTTTCAAACACTGGCAAGTATAGTACAATGATTTACCCTCTATCAGATGCTAAAATGTAGAGATGAAAAATGGAACTAAATTTAGAGGAAGCTCATGAAATGGAAGTCTCCATCCAGCTCAGCAGTTACCCAAACTGAAGAAGATAACAGACTCTGGGGGTGGGGGTGCAGTTCCCATGACAACAAGCAGACTCGGCAGTTTCTCCCACAAACCAGCATTTACAATAGAATTCTTTACAAAGCTGAAAAAGGAGGAGGAGAGAGCAAGAGCGTTAACACAAGAACAAGCCCCAACCAAAAGCAGACTCCAAGATGAGACCCTTTAAAAAAGCTTCAGAAACTAGGTGGGGGATATCTATCCTTGGACACAGGTATTTTTGATTTGTTTGTTTCTTTCTCCCATACAAAGTCAGTTGTCTTTATAAAGAAACAAGTCTGCAGAATCAAAACCTGATACTTTGTTATTAAAGGAGTAAGGAAGACAACTTGACTATTAACTCCACCCAAAGTCTACCCCTTGTGAGTCAGCAATGAAATACCAATACAGTAGATCCAACAAGCTATCTTTGCACACCAATCCGCTTCCTGTAATCACCCCAGGTTTTAGCATGCCTGCCTGGATGTGGTTTTAAAGATTTTTTTTTTTTTTTTTGGTACCAGGGACCAAACTGGATATGGTTTTGGCCTTTTAGCCTGCCTACCTCTGCCCAGCCTGGACAGTCTGATGTCCTTTCCTTCAGGTAATAATAGGATTCTCTGCTGCTCAGGAAGTGAAGATCTTGGGCAAGGAGGTGGCAATGGAATGTAGCAGCAATGTGGTCAATTACAAGATGGCTGATAGCCTCAGCTGTGAGTTTGCTTTAAATGCTACCATCCTCCATACAAAGACGGTCCCAAGTACTGCACCATAGCCCTTACTGTGAGATGCTGACAGGGCGCTGGTACTCAAAGGCAGAACAAGGCCAAGGGCAGAAGGGGATTAGCTTAAATCTGGCACTCGGCCATGCTGGGGTTTCTTTTTAGATAGATAAAAGAAACAGATGGAATTCAAAGGGAAGAGAGTATACTACAAGTTAGCCTTGAGCTTGGAGTGCAGCCCTGCTAGAGTTGACTGTATTCACAAATCTACCTGCCTAGGGAGCTAGACACTGTGTTCTTAGGGAATTTTAAGTTTCACCAGGTGGTAAGTTGTGAGGGAGCGGAGTAATCACCCTGCCCAGTGTAAACAAAGGTGGGGCCTAGGAGGAGGCACTGGAGCAAAGGGCTGTTTGCCTCTCCCCTGTGAGCCTGCACTCCAACTTGGGGGGGGGGGGTGAGGACAAGAGAGAGCCACACCACAGGTATTCCCACCTCAGAGGCCAAAAACTGCTGTTCAAAGTCACTTACCCTCAACAGTTCTAAGCTTTTATTCATTTATTTTATTCTCCTAAATTTTTAGACCAGAGCAAAAGAAAAAGGAAAAATACCAGGGAAGTTAGGAAAGAGGTATGGTGGGGGGAAGGGGATTAAGGTAAACTGTACACTTAAGAATAGTTACAAACTAAAAAAAAAAAACAAAAACAAAGGAATAGTTACAAAACCAGGCATAGTGGTGCACTCCTGTAATTCCAGCACTCTGGGAGGCTGAAGCAAGAAGATCTCAAATTCCAGCCCCGCCTGAACAACTAAATGAGAGTCTACATCAAAATAAAAGGGCTAGGATGTAGCTCAGTTCACAGTTCACTACACGGAGTTCAATCCCTAGTATCACCAAAAAAAAAAAAAAAAAAATGGTTGGTTGGTAGCACATGCACACGGTCCCAGGTATATATTTGGGAGTCTAAAGCTGGAAGATCACTGGAACCCTGGAGTTCAAGCTGGACCTAGATCCCATCTCCCACCAACAGGAATAGAAAAATGTTACAATGGTATGTTTTAAGTTATGTATATTTTTATCACCACCACCAAAAAACAATTAAGAAACGACTGCATTAAATTTTACAGTCACAGGGTGTGGTGGTGCACATCTGTGATGCCAGCACTTAGGAGGCCGCCAAGGCAGGCGAGGCCTGTTAAGTTCCAGGCCAGCCTAAGCTACATAGTGAGTTCAAGTTCTTGCTATGAACAATATAGCAAGACCCTGTCTCAAAGGGGGGAAAAAAGTCTATGTCCTGAACATCCTGATGTCCAAGCCAAGAGCAGAAAAAGAACAACTAATTTCAGAATTTCAGTGTTTCAGCTTTGGTCTGCTCCAGCTTTGCAACAAGAGCAGCTTGGATGATCATACAAAGGAATCTAAAAAACTAAGAATTAACAATCCTACTAACACCATGATATGGGACCAGTCTTGTGCTTCCAGACCTAGAGGAAGGAGCCCGCAAAACCCACATTTCAGAAAGCCCTAAGAGAAAAAACAGGTCTACAGAGCAGCCCAGCCTGTCCACACAGCTGTCTTCCTCTCAGTAAGGGTTCAAAGTTCCCTAGAGTAAAAAGTCAAAAAGATCAGGCGGTCAAAGTAGGGGACAGAAGATACTGGTTTCACCAAAATTTGTCTATCATTCTACTTCCCCTTCTGAGGACTTCCTCACTAGACCTCAGCTCAATAAACAAATTTGGTAGGCTTTGAGGGAAGGAAATAGCTTGAAAAACACGTGAAACTGCTTGCTCTATCACCCCAGAGTCACCAAAAGTAGGAAAAACCAAGGGAAGAGTTTCTACAAGGAAAGTTACCAAATTCCAGGATGGATGCACAGGTCATCTACCCTAGAACTATTGCTAGAGAGCCCATATTTATATGTGCAGCCTAAGATTCTGCAGCTCAACACACAACCAGTTCCTTCTCCAACATCCTATCTTCCCCTTTAAAGCTATCTGGTTTCCAGAACAAAAATGCAAAGTCTCACTTGAACTAATAATCGTAAGTTGCTAGCACATCGAACAGAGGAAAACACACAGAATATGATGACCCAGCCACGCATGGGGTTGCACACCTACGTCTCAGCACTAGGAAGCTGAGGCAAGAGGATTACAAGCTTGAGGCCAGTGTGGGCTATACAGAAGCTGACTTAAAAGCGACTGAGGAAGTTAACATACTCTAGCATCTCTATACCCAGTTATAAAAATAAGCACTCTAACAAAGACTGAGGATTAACCTGGAGAACAGCTGTACCTTTCCCATCCTTTTCCAAACTCCACTCGCTTCCCATTCACTTTCCAAAAGAGTGACAAAAAGAAAAAACTAAAAGTAAAAAAACTTACCAAGAGAAAAAAACAAAACAGAACACCAATGACCCTTAAAATTTCTGTTATCAAGTATTCAAATGTGAGAAATGGTTACTTTAGTCTTAAAATCCTCCAAAACCCAAAGCCTCAACTCAGGAGATCTGCTTACTAAAACTGGTCAACTACTTCTAAACAAAAAGTAGTTTCAAGAAGTCCGCAGAATCACCATTCTGCAGAGGCTGGGGATTTAGCTCAGCGGCATAAGCGCCTGCCTTGCAAGCGCTCAGTCGTGAGTTCGATCCCCCGTACAGTTAAAAAAAAAAAAAAAAAAGAAGAATCACCACCATTCATTCCACCACGTGAACAAATACAGATCTTAAAAAAAAAAAAAAAAACCAGATATTGTACTATGTAATTGGGAAAGTAGCAAAAGAACATCACTACATTCAAGCAAAACTCTGTATTGTTTCTGTCCACACCACACCACGTTGCCCAGGTCAATCAGAAACCTTGAGATTGCCTGGCACTACATCTGATTCTCTCTTATCAACCCTGCTGCTATATAGAAACGTCTCTCAAAGAGTTCAGCTTGCACCGATCACAATTCAGCAACAAAGGTATCCATGTAGCAGAAGTTCCTGCCTTCCAGGTTATCATGGGCAAGGCCAGGCAAGCTAAATCTGCTCTTACATTTGCACTAATACAGGGAGAGCAGTATCTTGTCTACCCTCCCGCTTCACGTCGCTAGTTGGGTGCAACAGTTAAAAAAGAAATCCCCATGAGAGAAAAAGGCCTCCGGCCGGAGGATAGCAGGGGGTGCTGTGGCCTCAAGCTCCACCACGGAGGGAGGGCACCGCGCTTCCTCTCCGCCGACTGCTGCCTCATTTCCTGAGGTGGAGGAGGGAGCGGAAAAAGCTGCCAGAGGGCCAAGCTGGGGGGCTTTCCGGCGGCTCCCACCCTGCGACCCTCGGCCTCTCAAAAGAGGTTAGTTAGGGTCCCTGCCCCGCCCAGACCAGAGGTGCACCCACTATAAACGTTCACTCCTGGGGCCGGAAACCTCACGCCACAGCAAAGCCTCCACCCTTCACGGGGCAGTGGGGGAGGGAGCAGCCGCTGAGCCCCTCCCCCGGCCGCGCCCGGCTCCGAAGGACCGAATGAATGAGCTGGGAGGAGGAAAATCCTTCCCTGGGGCCCGCGAGGCTCAGTTCCTTCAGAGGTCAAGCCCGCTAGTTAGAGCACTCGGTCCCTCTCTCTCCCGCTAGGAACTGAGCACCACCCACAATCAGAGCTGCAACTTTGTGTCCGGCCCTTCTAGCTCCACAGCAAAAGGGACCCTGTTCCAGGTGCTAGTGGCTGCCTCACGCGTCTCGCCCTCTTTACCTGTTCCCGAGCCCGCCTTTCTCCCTCCACTTCCCGCTGGAGGCGTTCGGCCCTCTCCTCTGCATCGTCGGCCTGCTGCTGAAGAACCTGGATCTTGCGCTTCACCGCCTCGATGGTGGTGATCCCGGCCATAGTGCCCACCCAGCAGCCTCTCAGTCTCGATCCCTGCCTTCTCGGATCAGCGCTGCAGCCTCTTCTCGCCCCTACTTCCGCCTGCTCCGCCCTGAAATACCGGAACTCACCCACCTCCCGGAAGTGACGTCGCCGCGCCCGCCTACTGCCAGGCAGGCGGGAAGGAGAGTCCGCTGGGCGCTGACCACTGAGTGCTGGGCACAGGGCGCGGCCCCACAGTTCCTCTAGGCGACTGCTCCCGGCCAGCATTTCGTTGTGCCAGTAAAGGAGGGTGGGGTTGGGAAAACGGACAGCTACCATGGTAACTGGGTGGCGCTTCAAGGTCTGGGTTGTTGGGCCAGGCAGGTTGCGCACAATGGCTGGCCCACTTTCAAGTATAGTGCTACCCATTACGTTCTAGCAGTTGACCCTGTCTTCCCGTTACCACTTACCCTCTAGGCCGAGCATCCTGTATCCTCTTCACTATAAACATCTTACAAGCCTCAGCTTTCACACACCCCGCCACAGACTCCAAAACTTAAGAAAAGCCAAAAAGACTTTTTTGGGGACTCCTCTTTCAAAGACTCTCACTCCAGCTTCCTTTCAGAATCTGCTCAGGTAGATTCCCGTCTCCTGGAAGTCAACCAAGGGAGCTACTGGGGTGGAAGAAATAGGCAAGTTGGCCAAGTTCTCCTACTTAGCATCGGTTAACTTAAGCGTTCTATTTAGAACATCAGTTTTTGCTGCTGTCGCTCCCCCCCACCACCGGTGCTGATTGAACCCCCGGGTACCCCACCACTAAGCTACATTCCCGGCCCTTAAAATTTTACTTTGAGACAGAATCTTGGGCTGGGGATTTAGCTTAGCGGTGTAAGCAACTGCCTAGCAAGCGCGAGGTCATGAGTACAATCCCCGGTACAAAAAAAAAAAAAAAAAAAAAGCAAAAACTTTTGATAGAGTCTTGCTCAGGCTGGACTTGAACTTCTGATCCAACTTCCACAGTCTTCTTAATACTTGGGATTACGGACATGCACTGCCAGTTTTGAGAGTCAGTATGCCCCATAAATCAACCTGCCAGCCCCTTCAAACCTTAGAATGATTCAGAGCTTGTTAATTCAAATATCACTTACAGCTGGGGATGACGGTGCATACCTGTAATCCCAGCATTTGGGAGGCTGAGGCAGGAAGATCCCTGTGAGTTTGAGGCCAGCCCGAACTACTTAGTGAGCCTCTGTCTCAAAAAACACAACACAGGGGCCAGGGATATAGCTCAGCAGCACAAACACCTGCCTGGCAAGCGTGAGGTCATGAATTCGAACCTTGATACCACAAAACAAACAAACAAGGCACAACAAACATCACTTAAATTCCATTTCTAGATGAGTAAATTGCCCAAATTTTATCAGGGAAGGAGTCCTTCTTACAGATTCTTGTTACCAGATCCTTTGTGATAAGAGTGCCTGGAAAACTACTGTGGAATTGAAGCTCCATCCTGTGTTATGATTTTCACTGATTTCACTGCTACTTGTGCCCCCTGGAAATCCCAAGGAACTATTTATGAGTTAGAAACTGTTCCTACAGGTGTACCATGCAGGATTTCTGGAAGCACAATGGTAAGAGACTTGAAATTTCTACCTTCCATCTACTTTTCTGTATTCTTTACACCTCAGTAAAAAAGATGTTTCTCTCCTGGTGCAGTTCTCCTCTCCCTTAGAGAATTAGGATAAGTAACAGTACCAGGTAAAGGAACTAGAATTAAGAGTTGTATAACTCTTTTTTTTCTTGGTACTGGGGATTGAACTCACCACCTTACACTTGCCAGGCAGGCACGCCACTGAGCTAAATCCCCAGCATAGAACTAAGAATTCTAACCCCTGAAAGGGTTAGCAAGATAGTCACTGCTGGGCCTCGGATTTAGCTCAGTGGTGTGAGCGCCTGCCTGGGAAGTGTGAGGTCCTGAGTTTGATCCCTGGCACAAAAAAAAAAAAAAAAAGTCACTGCTCTCCACATCTGGTTCTAGTTCTGAAGATGCATCCTCCGGAGGATTTGCCTTCCTCTTAATGGAAATACTGAACAATGAAACTATTTCAGAGAAATGACTTGGACAAATAATCTTCTCAATACAGTAACCTGTACAGTTTGATGCCCCTTAGCATCAGGAATTGGGAGGGAAGAGCAGGATTCTGACTCTCTGTAAACTTTGCCCTTATGAAAAAAGAAATAAATAAATTTTAAAAAAGCTCTGCCCTTATGGCCTAAGATTTTTTCTAAATTGTTGTGAAGTCTCATCAGAGGGTTTAGGGATGGGATTTTGTTATCTGGGTGCTGATCAGCAGAGGGCACTATTGCATCTCCCGGTTCCAGTGAAGAAGCGGGAGATCTAAGACCAAAGGAGAGTCACACATGGAGGCATTCCTGAGGCTGGTAGATTTGAACAGATAATCTCTTGATCCACAGAAACAGATGGGCTGACTCCTGAGAGTCTTTAGAAGCATGATGGATAGGCAGCAAGGGACCCAATGCTATTGTTTCCTGGTGACAAACCATCCAATACAATATATCAACAAGTGTATATTTGTTATCCCTTCTCACCCATCTCTCCTAAACCCTGCTCCTTAAAGTGGTGCTATGACTGTTATGACTTTGTACTCCTGTATCGCTTTGTTTCTCTCTAAATAGCTCTTGATTTCATCTGATTCAAAGGATCTTAGATGTGGTTTACAACAATGTGAATATCTGCTTATTGCCACAAAACTGTTAAAATGGAGCTATCTCCATTTAAACCACCTTTAAGTGTGAAGTATATATCTGGTACTGGGGACTGAACTCAGTGCCACTGAACTACATCCCCCGCACTCTCTTTTTTTTGAGTCTCTAAATTGCCCTACCTGGCCTTGAATCTTTGCTCCTCCTACCTCAGCTTCCTTGGTAGCTAGGCTTCAGATGTACATTACTGTGCCTGGCTCATGTATGTACACTTTGCCACAATTTAAAAAATAATATAAGACAAACCCAAGGAGGAAAAAAATGTTTGGAACCACCAGGTGTGATGATCCAAGCCTGTAATCCCAGCACTTGAGAGCCTGAGACAGGAGGATTATCCATGAAACTGAGGCCGGCTAGCCTGGGCTACATAGCAAAACCTTGACTAAAAAAAAGTTCAGAATGACCTTGCCACCTTGCCACATCTTATTCTTTCTTTGTCCAGGCAGCGCTGGCAATCCTACCTTTTCATAAAAGCTTCTCTGATGATTAGAACTGCCTATGTAAATTTGTAGGTAGTTACTGACTCCCACCTTCTTCTCTTCCTCTTACAGCTTTTTGTTAATTAATTTCAAAGACAAAAGCTGAGCAGTCCACTTCCTTTGTGTTGGACAGAGCACCCCCCACACACAAAGTTCTACTTCGGATCCTGCCGACCCTTGCACACTGTTTGAAACCATTTTACTTCTCCTTATTCAGCACTTTCCTGGGTTTCTATAAACACTTCCCTTTCCTTCCTTGACTCTTTTGAGGATGGGGGCTAAAAATGTTTTTTGAAAACTTACTATCACTAAGAATTTCTGGCTTTGGGCCAGGGATTTAGCTCAGTGACATAAGTGCCTGCCTTGCAAGCGTGAGGTCATGAGTTCGATCCCCGGTACCAAAAAAATAAAAAAAAAGAATTTCTGGCTTTGCAAGTCATGGGGGTCTCTGTGGCAGCTACTCTATTGTTAGGGAGAAAGCAGACAATATTTAAGTGAATGAGCTTCACTGTGTTCCAATAACTTTATTTACAAACCCAAGCCATGGCAGGATTTACACCACAGGAAGTGATTTAAGGTAAAATTCTTCCTGCTTCCATCTCAACCTGGCCCACCAGACCTTGGCCACAGCCTTGTTCTCCAGTTTCTAGATCTTGATGTATCTCTGAGAGTACTTACTGACTTGGCAGGAAAACTAACAAAGAGCTGAATAGTTAAATGTGTTATTTTTAAAACCAATACTTAAATTTTTTTTCAAAAACCCAAAACTTTACATCTTTAATGGTTTTTGGTATATTCATGTATTAATACTAATTTCCACATGAATGAGACCATATTTGTATAAAATATTTTAGAACAAAATTAATCCCTAGGAAATTTTCTTTCTTTCTTTCTTTCTTTCTTTCTTTCTTTCTTTCTTTCTTTCCTTCTTTCTTTTGACAGAGTCTCACTCTATAATTCAGACTGGCTTCCAACTCATTATGCAGGCAAGGATAGCTTCAAACTCATGGAGATTCTTCTGTTTCAACCTTCCAAGCACTGGGATCACAGACTTTGCCAGCACACCCAGCTCTGGAATTTTCTTTATTTTTCAGATCATACTGATGTATTGCCTAGAACTTCTGTTATTCTCTTCTCCTCTCATGTCAGACTTTGTGTTTTTGGTTTGGTTTGGTTTGGTTTGGTTTATTTGAGACAGGTTCTCATTATGTAGGTCAGGCTGGCCTTGAACTCACTATGTAGCCCAGGCGGGACTTGAATTTGCAAAGATCCTCCTGCCTCAGCCTTCCCATTGCTGGGGTTACAGGTGTGCAGCACCATGAACAGATAAGATTTCTTTGTGCTTTTTCTTGTTCCTGGAATGTGTCTCCTCAAGCCTGCATACTAACTTTTTCAGCCTCAAGACCTTCCCAGGGAATTATTACCTAATACCTCAGAAAATTGTCACTACCTTGACAATGTACTCATTTGTGAAAATAGCTGTCCTCCTGGCCATACACTGGAACCAGACATATCTGGCCACATGTACCTGCAATCTAGGCGAGACAACTCCAGCAGGCCACCAAGCACTTGCCCAAAACCCTAGGCATAACTTGTGGGTTTATTTTTTTCATTTCATTTTTGGTTTTGTTTATTTTGAAGTTCTCCAGGAAGAGTATGTAGTTTGATATGGCTGAAATTTTTGGAAACTGAATGTATGTAAATATATTATCTAGTTTGTGTTTGAAACCTCTGGAATCATACATTCAAATTTGCCACTTCCCTGAGCCATTGAAGGTAATGAAAAACCAGAGAAAATCAGAAACTTGATGGTAGACAGACTGAGAATCTATGTTTGTCCACTTGGTCTTAGCTTTTTTCCAAAACCAAACATGATTTTAAGCATTTCAGGCTCAGGCCAGGGATTTAGCTCAGTGGCTTAAGCGCCTGCCTGGCAAGCACGAGGTCGTGAGTTTGATCCCCGGTACCAAAAAAAAAAAAAAGTATTTCAGGCTCAGGGCCCTGTTTTTCTGTTAACTAGGTTTCCTGAATATGACTATATTTTTATCCATGCTGAGCTGTTCTTTCATTGCTATTTAGATATCTGTGTGGAGCTGGGCATAGTGGCATATCTCTGTAATCCCAGCACTTGGGAAGCTGAGGCAAGAGGATTGCCAAGTATTTGAGGCCAGCCTAGGCTACATAATGAGTTCTAGTCTACTTTGAACTACACAGCAAGACCCTGTCTCTTGAAAAAAAAATTCCTATGGCTGGAGCTATGGCTCTGGGTTGAATTCCCAGCATACCCCCACCAAAAAAATATTCTTATGGTACTTTCTTTTTCCCCCAAAAATACTTTCCTATCTAGCCTCTCATTAATCTTTTTTTTTTATCAGTACCAGGGGTTGAACTCTCGACCACACGCTTGCAAGGCAGGTGCTTATGCCGCTGAGCTAAATCCCCAGCCCCTCTCACTAGTCTTTGAATAAAATTTCAAGGTTGAAGATGAAGGAAAGTAGGTGATCCTTAGAGAACATACAGTGGGAAAAACTATGTAGCCTAGGCTAGTTTCAAACTCACAATCCTCCTACTCAGCCTCCCAAGTGATAGAATTACAGGCATGTGCTTATTTCATTTCCAAATGGAGAAACCAGCCCTGAAGAAGCTGAGTAAATTACTCAAGGTCATAGCGGGAGGTCTGATGGTAGTACTTTCACACCTAAGTTTCCTTTTTTGTTTCTATTATAGTGCACTCTAGGGACCCCTGTGCTGCTCTTTGTGTAGTGGTTCCTAGGTCATCTTGGTGCCATAAAGTTAGAGGCCTACTTCCACAGAATAAGCCCATATAGGGTCAGGGTCAGCATGACCTCCATTTCCTATTGTGAAATCTGAGCTAGCTTTGTTGGCCAGTTGGGAGACCAGAGCTTCCCTATTAATACACAAGTCCACATGCCAAACCTTGTACACAAAAGCTAAGAATGTGGCGTAGGGGAGGAGGTGGGTTACATGATAGCTGTCTGGGCTTGGAGTCCTCTCCCTTTGTCCAGGTCCTGAAAAAGATAAATTCCTAGGGGTGGGGATAAAAATGAGATTTCTACATGCCTACTATTTATTTATTTTTATCTTGCGGTGGTAGAGATTGAACCCAGGATTTCATGCATGCTAGGCAGGTACTCTACCACTAAACTACAGCCGAGCTCCAACATACATTGTTTAGCAGGAGAAAGGGGGTCTGGAAGTCAAAATCAGGGCACTTTACCACTGGGGTACATTGCAACCTTTTAAAAAATTATTTATTTCAAGATAAGATCTTGCTAAGTTGTCCAGGTTGGGCTCAAACTTGCCATCCTTCTGTCTTAGCGTCCTGAGATAGTTGGGCTTACAAATGTGTACAATTGCACCTGGCCCCAACATGTCTTTGAAAAAGAAAATACGTGCCATGCAAGGGTATACCAGTAGGTGGTTATGTGCAAAAATGTATGTGGGTATATACATGTGTGCTCTGAGTACCAATGAGTAGTGTATATGTCAAAGCATGTTTGGAATGCAGAGAGGAAGATCTGTCTGTGTAGATCAATCCATCCCCCATCTCTCTAATACTCACATCAGCTGCTTTCTTCTCTGCTAGCTCCAGCTTCTCCTGGGCATCCTTCAAAGCTTCAGAATACTTGTCTAGTTCATCTTCTGTCCCTTTCAGCTTCTTCTGCATGGCTGCTAGTTCATCCTCCAGCTATAAGAGCCCCAAGAGTCACATACAAAAACATACATACACAGCCACGCAGAGTTGGACTCTGATAGAGCCAAGTCCAGTCTTCCCAGCCACTTTCTGCCCACTGCTGCAGGTATTATGCTATGGCCTCAACCCATGACCCTTTAATCTAACATTAATAGGACCAAGCCAACGTAAGTCCTCATCCAGGACCCTTGGGTGGGAAATATCTAAGGGTGTAAATGTCTATGATTCTATTTAAAAGAGATGGTGCATGCTAAACTCTTACCTTGTCCTTTAGAAGTCAGGGGTTCTTCTAAAACATGGTCTACTTCAGATGCACTGTGGCCCAGAAGGGGCCACTAACTTTCCCAAGGTCACGTAGATAATCTGGGGCGACTACCCTAGATTTCTCTAGTAATCCACTGAGACTGGGGAGTCCCTCCGCCCAAAGAAATTGCTGATATTCGTGGTTTTCCTGTGTAATGAAAACCCCCTTCTATCTCATGGTCTCATCTGACAGCATGTGAGAGAGACCAATGCCGCGCCTACCTGTTTACTTCTTTCTTCAGCCTGTTTCTGCTCTGCTTCAGCCTGCTCCGCCCTATCCAGAGCATTCTCCTTGTCCAGTTTCAGCATCTGCATCTTTTTTTTGATGGCCTCCATCATGGACAGTGGCTGCTGGTGGGTTCCCCTGTGAATGCTAAAGAACTGGAGACCAGGGCAAGAAAAGAGGGGCTGCGCCCTGAGTGCCCAGGAGTTCCCCAGGCTGGAGCCTTTATCCATGCTCACAGCTCCACCTCTCATTCCAAATATGGTCCTCTCTACCCCATCATTGTTTTCCCAGGAGAACACAGGGTGAGACACATTGATGGACTGACATCACCAGCTGAAAAAAAAAAGGGGGGAACAGCTGAGGCTGATTTTAGACAAGGGAAAGTAGGGGAGGGGGGAGGATCTCCTGCCCCTGAAACTTACCACTCATTCTATGCAGCTTTCTGGGTGTTTGAAAAGTGCAGAGACAGTGATCAGCCTGGGTGGTATAGTGAGACTGCACCTCAAAAACAAAATGCAGGGACAGAGAGGAGAAAGCACGGAAAAAGGGACGGGTATTTGGCAATTCTAGAATAACATTTTTCATCCAGAGGATCCTGGCTGCCCTTCAGCTCCCTCCTTACTTTCCCCTAGACAGTGTTGGATGCCGCTCAGACTCCATGGGTTGAGTTTAATCTCCGGATTTCAGGGAGCTTGAGCAACAGTGAAGGGGGGAGGTCAGTCGTGATCCCTGACAATTCCTCCAGATCCCCAGATCAAATTGCTGTACTATTTTGGGAGTCTCTAATTGGCAGGGAGACATTGTTCCTTTCTCCTAAGAGCCATAGGCATAGAGTAAGAGGATAGGATTGGGATCTGGAAGGCCATCCCAGTGGATGAATTATGGGGTGGGAGCAGTAATCCAGCAAGATCATGCTCTCTGTTCCCTCATAGTGATCTTAAAATAGAACTTTTCTACCACGTGTGCCATGGTCTATGTGGTTCTACACTTTATTTTCTTTCTTATTAGCAACCTTCCCTGTGAAATCACCACCCACCACATCACTATCATCATAACCACCATCACCACCTCTCTTCTTCCAGTCTAGTTCCAGGCCATGTTCATTTTTCCATTTGGCGCTTTGTTAATGACAGGTGGCCAGTAATCCCCACCCACCAGTGCCACACACTCAATAATAGGGGAGAGGTGGGCACCGCTCAAGACTTGTCAGAGCTATCAGGGAACAATATAAATGATGTAACTAGTCATAATGTCAAGGCCAGTTAGTGTAAGCCTCAGCAATATGGGAACCAAGACACCCATTGGGCAGAGGGTAGAGTCCATCCAGAGAGCATCTAGTGATAGGTTAGTAGTAGTAGATTACTACTGGTAGACCAGGTAGATGGATCACTGGGTAACTCATGAAGGGAAGCAGGGAAATCAAAGACCTCTACCACGGAGGCTAGCTGGGAACATCGGAAGGTCTTCAGGAGAGGAGGCAGTGAATAATGGGGAAGATAATGGGGAAAAAATTATGATAAGAGAAGGAGAGACCTATCCTTTCTATAATAAGGGGACAAGATAGAAATTCAATCCCCAAATTCCAACTCTCTCCCACTCCCATACCAGTTCTCCAGGGTAAGATCAAAATCCACATTAGGTTGTTGCTACTGGTCCTTTTGGTGAGGGGTGGTCCTGGAAAGAAGTGGTTTGGTAAAAATGACAAGAGTCCCAGAGCCCTTGAGTTTGAGGTATAAGAGGTAGTAGTGCTGAATGACCTACTACTGTAAGAATATGTTTGACATTTAGTTGGTTCCTAATTAAACAACCCAATATCAAACATATCACACAGAAGCAGGCAGGTCAATTTGGTGGTCATCTCATTCCTCCTCACTGCCAAGAAAGGCACTGGCAGACACACCAGGGGCCACTCATGTCTACGTGGAACCACTTGCTCTGTGGGCGCTGATTCCTGCCCTCCCCTCCTACTCATCTGCCCTCCGTGCCATCCCTGCCACCACATCTCTTGCCCTCGTGCTGGCCTTTGTGGTTTATGTTGGCCTAGAGCAGGAAGTACTGGGCAGAGCTCCACATCCGGGCATCTATCATTCCCCAAATCTCCTGAACGAAGCTTTGCCCCCTTATGTCACGGCCCCAGTGCCCAGAGGATCAGCTGTGTCAGCAGCTTCTCATCAGCTTTGCCACCTGCTGTCTTCTATGCCATTCCAGCAGCCCCAAGGCTTTCCGGGCATGGGGGTGGGAGGCTTGCATATCCTGCTTTACTTTTCCAGCAGACTCCTAACCTTCCCAAGTACCTTCTCCCATTTCAGCACCCTCTTGCCTTTTGGTGCTACCAACAAGCAGTGTGAGAAGTTTCCAGGATGCTAACTTTCTTCTTTCTGCTATCTTGCCCTTCTCACCTTTTCCCCATGTCCACCAGACATCCTCTATACAGTCACTGTCAGATATGCAGAGCAGAAGAACGAACTGTCTCTCCAGCAGACTCTAGTCTGACTTCAGAAGACCTGTGGTCTCTCCAGCCTGGCAGAATTGAAACTAAGGCTTCAGACCGAGGGTGAGAGGGGAACCCCCTCTACCAGAAAGTTGTCTGCAATCTTTAAGACTTCCCTGCTCTTCTGGGGCTTTTTACAAGAACTTCTCCAGGGCTTGGGGATATAGCTCAATGATGCAGTGTCTGCCTGGAAAGCACAAGGTCCTGAGTTCAATTACTGGTACCCCCCCAAAAAAAAACCCCAACAAAAAACCCAAGAACTTCCTGGCTGGCATCTCCAAGAGTCTTCCCTCACAAGAGATCAGCCTGGTTCCCTGCTCAGGGGTTTTACCTTTGGAGAGAACTGGGTCTGTGGATGTCAGGTGGTAGGCAGATGCTTCTCTCCACTGTGACAGAAAGGAGCCCAGTTATAGCTGTGCTGGGGGCTGGGGGCTCCACTGGAAGTGTGGGGTGGGAGGAGGACATTGCTTCAGCCTCAGGCCTGTTCCCTGTGTCCTTGTTTCCATTAATCCCGACACCAACCCTCCCCCCATACACCAACTCCACAATGACCTTGCTCTAGATCGATAGCTTGTCCCAAGCCCAGTCAGTTCCTGTTGTGTGACTCTTTTCTTCCAGGGGAAGGCTAACAAATGGGCATGTAGGATCCAAGGTAGGATCCTGTGGTGGTAAGTATCTTTGTTTCTGTGGTCTGCAAAGTGAGTGTGTACGTGTGTAATTTTTACCTCCTTGTCCGCTCTTCTTTTCCTTAACTCCCCAAGTTTTTCTTTCCTCCTCTGAGAACTTGGCCACACTGGGGAACTACAGGTTGCAGGAAAAGAGGCTGGAAAGGGGCCCAGCAGGAATTGAAAAGACTTTGGTGTCTAGAGCACTGGGGGAACAGGGGCAGACTGGGAGTATCAGTGTGGAGCACAGCAGCTCTCTTGGAAGGTGACTCTGAACAGCATAAACACGCAGAAACATCACGTGGCCTCTGATGAAAGCCCTTCAGCTCTCCTGGAAGTGCTTCCTAGGCAGCCATTTCAAGTAGCACTGAGGCCTTCTGAGCCACAGAACTGGGTAGGGCATCAACCACAGAGGGCAAGAGGGGCTGGGTGGGTGCAATGAGGTGATGTGATGAGAGCGGACAGAATATGCAGAGAGGGTGAGCAAAGATGAGCTCTGCAGGAGACCAACCTGCCAATACTGGAGCCAGCTTGGGAGTGACAAGCCCTGGGGTAAAGGGCCAAGGTCAGGGATCAGGCAGAAGGGATGGGGCATTCTCTGGGCCAAATGAACAGAGGAAAGAGGAAGAGAGACATAGAAGAGGTTGGTGAGAGAGTGCAGTTGGAGGTAGGGGGCATCCAGGTTATGCAGTGAAAATGCATAGGGGCAGGAAAATACTGTGGGTCACCACAATGGACATTATGTGCAGCTCTCTGCTATATGCTTGATTTAATACCACAGAAACTCAGTGAGGTCGGCATTATCTCTAGTTTACATAGAAGGAACCATAACCCAGAAAATTGAATTAACTCATACAAGGCCATGCAACCAGTAAGTAAGTAACATAGCCAGGACTGAAACCCAGTCTGCTCAGGATTAAAGGTGTTCTCTTCACTGCAGGCTATTCTGCCTGTGAATAAGAAGCAGAAGGTGGCCTGGGAGACAAAAGTGAAGATGCAAGAAGGGAAGAGAGATGGACACAATCTTTGGGGATCAGAGTGCAGGAAAACGGAGGTACTGGGAATCAAAATCAGGACCTCGTACTTGCCAGGCAGGCGCTGCACCACTGAGCTAAATCCTCTTAGGGTTATGATCAAATCCAGGCCATGTGAATACAGTTCTGTCTCCTATAAAACACAGTGTTAGGCATGGGGTTGCATTGTGCATGCTGGGGTTATAGCCCTGTGCCACCATGCTCGCTGACCCTCATCTTTAGTCAGTAATTACTTATAAGTTCTTACTCCAAAGAAGACAAAAAACTTGTAGCTGGCGAGGCAGGGAGGCTTTAAACTGGTAATGGTAGACTTTTTTTTTTAGACAGGTGTTCGCTGTTAAACTGGGCTTGAACTCACTACATAGTCTAGGCTGGCTTTGAACTTATGGAGATGGTCCAGCCTCAGCCTCCTGAGTACTAGGATTATAGACATGTATCACTGTTTTATGATATATGTATATATAAATTTTTGAGATTCTGAGACAGGGTCTCACTATGTAGTTCAGGCTGGACTTGAATAGACTTGGACACACTGTGTAGCCCAGGTTGGTCTCCAATTTGTGGTGATCCTCCTGCCTCATGTTCTTTTTGTATCTGGCTGCCTCTCAGTGCTCCCAAGCAGAAAGTTGTTTACGGGTAGAAGGAAGAAGCTCTGACAGCTAGGTGATAAAAAGCGTTTCAGGAGGAGACGGAGACAAATTGGAGGGAGGAGAGAATGAAGGGTACATCACAGTGGACAATGACCTTTGGGGAGGTTGGGGACAGGGAGAGAGACTATGGAAAGGTGAAAGAGTGGGATTACACTGGGGGCAACAACTGAGTCTGTAACTGCTACTGGCCGCTCCAGATGTCCCCCTTTCTAGTAAGGTTCTCTGTGGCCTGTCAATGCATGTGATCAACCAGCACTTTCCAGTATTTTGAATGCCTCAGAGTGGACATGCTCTTTCCAGGCCCCACAAATGCTACTACTTGTTTTTCATACTTGCTATGTTATCTGCCTGATGCCTGGAGGCACCTGAGTTTACAACTCTACCATTTTCATAAAGCTAGGAATTCAGGCCCACCAGAAAGTGGCTTCCCCAAGGTTTCACAGTAACTGGATGAGTCAAAGACTAAACTCTAGGTCTCCTGACACTCAAGCACCCCAGTGCCTGTAGATTAATAGCCATATTCAAAGCTATTGGTCCACACAGAAAAGATTAATGAGAGATTGTTTAGTGGTATGTAAAATCTAGAAAGTTAGGAACAAACTAGGGTTTAGGGGTGAGAGAATGGACCATGTGGTCTAAGTCTGATCCTTATTAAGACATAACTTTATTTGTTAAACCAAAGCAGGATTTTCATATGTAACACTGCATGTCCCTTCTATGGCTGACATCAATACTGCATATCTCAGTCTGACCACAAGGCGTCACTCTTGTTTTTCATCATTTTTTTCACGGATTGTTTCCTAAATGGCAAGGGGGTTGGTAAGAGTGAAGAGGTCAGAGTATCAGCATTGTTTTAAATCCGGGGCCCAAGTTGGTTTTGGAAGAGTAGTTCAAGGTGGCAGAGGCTCAGCATGGCTTCGTTAACAGGTCTGATGAGAATGGAAGAGCAGTGTTTCGAAGGCTGTCAGAGTCTCTCCATATAAAAAGCTTTGCCCATCTGGTTGAGTTCCTGCTGGTACTGCTGATGCTCCTTTTCAAACAGCTGGTGCAGGGCAGCTTGCCGGACCTGGAGGGGAGGACAGGAGACAGTGGAGCTGGCCCTCTGTTACCACTCTTTCTTCTCCTCTTCCTTGCTTGCCTTTCTATCACTTGGGCATTCTTGGACCTGTTCTTAGCTATGACATAAAGTTAAGCGATAGCAGAGGCCGAACCAGTGGAGCAGAAGCTTTTTAACTTTTTTTCTCCAGGGAACCCTCATATTCACCAAATATTTTCTGAGAACATACCACAAACCAGGAATTTTGTTTTTGAGATTTTTTTTTGCTATGTAGTTTAGACTAGCCTTGAACTCGGATGTAGCCTTGGCTGACCTCCTTCCTCAGACTCTTGAGCGCTGGGATTACAGGGATGCACCACTACATCTGGCACCAGAAATTCTGCTAGGTACAGGATACAAAGATGGTGACATGCCAGCAAACCGGGACCCCAAGGAGATAACAATGTATGGAGAAGCAGGTGTGCCAAGAGCAGTTTAAAAGACTAAGGTGTATCAACTGCAAGCTGGATGCAAAGAATCACTTACTAAAAAGAACTTTGTCATTTCTAGTTAAAGAGTTGTCCCTGGTGTAATGGGGAAAAGCCTCAGAAGCGAAGGAGATGAGTAAGAATGATTGAGACCAGGAGCTAAGAATCCTGGCCAACAAAGGCACAGGTAATGAAGGGCGAGGCTCAGAGGTCCTCCTAGAACTCACCGCCAGCAGTTGTTTGCTAGCCAGCACCAATTCTTGTTCCATGGTGGCCTGCATCCTTAGGACAGCATATGGGTTTCTTCTTTGGCTCAATGTCATCTGCCACATACAGTGAGTATGTGACTTTTGCCACCTGCCCCAGGTATACACAGGAGGGAGTTGAACAGATTGGAGTTAGCAGTAGAGACAAAACATCCTCATCAGTGAGACTGCTTAGGTACCAAAGCCCCGTGCTATTATCAGAAGATTGCAAATCCAGATGGGAATGTAGCTCAGTGTGAGAGTGCTTGCCCAGCACACGGGAGGCCATTTCAATCCCCAGGTTGGGGGGTGGGAGGGGGCTTAATAACTAAAACTGATTTGGGACCTAATAGATATTAAGTATGTCATTTATTCATTACAATAATGAAGCACAGGTTTTAACTTTTACATAATACAGACAAGAAAACTAAAAGTTGTGAGGTCACTTACTGGCAGACCTAGGTCTCACCCCATTGTCCCTAACCCTATTTTACCTTTTAATAAATATTTCTTTTTTGGGCCAGGGATTTAGCTCAGTGGCTTAAGCACCTGCCTGGCAAGCGCGAGGTCGTGAGTTCGATCCCCGGTACCAAAATAAATACATAAATAAATATTTTTTTTTCTTCTTTTTTTTTTTTTTGGTGCTGGTGATGGAACTCGAGTTTACCAAGCAGGTACTTACAGCCCTGAACTAAACCCCCGGGAAATATTTCTTTAACAACATAAAGGTAAAAGCCTAGCCCTGGCCCCATACTTCTCAACAAAGTTAGCAGTTTGTTGTTACAGGGGTGTGCCAATCACGCCTTCTTTACTTTTTTATATGTACTCATGTTTTTGTTTTGTTTGACACTAGGGATTGAACCCAGGGTTTCAGACATAAAGTGCTCTGCTAATGAGATAAAATCCAGCCTTTTGCTATTGTCAAACACATTAGATTACAGTTATATAAACAGTATTAGTAAACACTTTAGGCTTTTTACATTATTAGCCCAGAGAGATTTGCTTCATTCAGGGTTATTTTTATTGTTATTTTAATTGAGACAGTGTCTTGCTGTTTAGGCAGGTCTTCAACTCACTATGTAGTCCAGGCTATCCTTGATTTTTTTTTTTTTTGGACACAGGGTCTGACTATGCAGTTTAGACTGACCATTGGGCTCACTTTGTAGCCCAGGCTAGTCTCAAACTTGAAATGATTCTTCTGCCTCAGCCTCGAGTGCTGGGATTACAAGTGTGTGCCACTACACCTGGCTATCCTTGAACTCATACTGATCCTCTTGCCTCAGCCTCCCAAATGCTGGGATTACAGGCATATGACATCATGTCCCACTTGTTTTTTTTTTTTGGTACTGGGGATCAAACTCACGACCATGCGTTTGCAACACAGATGCTTATGCTGCTGAGCTAAATCCCCAGCCCCCCACTTGTTTTTTGAGACAGTCTCACTATGTAGTTTAGGCTAATCTTGAATTCTGTGTAGCCCAGGTTGACCTCAAACTCACAGAATCCTCCTACTTCAGTCTCCTGAGTGCTAGGATATAGGCATGTACTAGCACACCTAGCCCACTCCACTCAGTTTAAGGCTCCTAGTATTTTGTATAATTTAACCAGGTAGGTTGTTTCTAGCTTGTTTTACTTTTATGAATAGCTTTTTTTTTTTTTTTTTTTTGAGAAAAGGTGTCATTATGTAATTCAGGCCTGCTTTAAACTAGGTAGTGCCTGCTGGTCTCTAACTCACAGCAATCCTCCTGCCTTAGCATCCTGAGTATTGGGATTATAGGCATGTGCCACATCTGGGTTAAGCATTCCTGCATATATATATTTTTTGTTGATTTTTTAAGCACATATATGTAAGATAAATCCTTAGAAGTGGAGTTGTCAGTTTAAAATGTGTGAATTTTAAATTGTGGTAGATTTCATCAAACTGCCTTTGTAAAAATGGCTGCACCAGCTGGGTATGATGGTACATGCCTGTAATCCCATCACTTAGGAGGTTTAGGCAGGAGAATCCTTGGGGGTTCAAGGCCAGCATGAACTACATAGCAAGATTGTCTCAAAACATTTCCCAAAATAAAGTAATAGCTGCCCCAACCTAGATCCTAAAATGTGGGTTGTTTCCTCATACTCTTGCTAGGTATGATAGGGCCCTGAAATCGTCAACACAGGCTTCTCCTACCTGGGCATGGTGGCACACTCCTGTAACCCTAGCAGTCTGGGAGGCTGCTGTGGGCAATTGCAAGTTCAATTCCAGCCTGGGAAACCTAGAACTTGTCTCAAAATAAAAAATAATAAAAAGGGCTGAGGGTATAGCTGTCTAAAGGCCCTGGGTTCAATTCACAGTACCACAAAGTATATGTGTATGTGAGTGTTTGATACAGGGTCTCAGTATGTAGCTCATTTGCCTTTAACTTTACACTCCTGCCTCAGCGTCCCGAGTACTGGGATTACAGGCATGTGCCACCATGCCCTCTTGTTCTTGCCATTTTCTGAAGCAGTTCTGGAAGTCCTTTTTTGTCTTTATGAGGTGATTAAAAACATAGTGAATGCTGTTGCCATGTATCATCCAACAGAAGGCACATTCATAAAAACGAGCCTTTTCCCTCTTCCACCTTATTCACTAGATCTGGCACTTTGCAACTTTTGGCTCTTCTCAAACATCTGACCATTAGGGTTCAATGTTTTGAATCAATTCAGGATACAGAGGCAGTCACAGAAGTACAACTAAAGATATGACAGGAAACTTCTAGACCTGCTCTAGAATGTAGCAAGAATGGGATAATTGTGTTTAAAGAGGGGAGTATTGTGAGGGTGAAGGATAGTGGGTCTTTTACTATAATAAATTTTTAAAATGTTGAAATTCACTGTATTTTTAACATACCATGTATGTCTGCAGCAATCCTATCAATGCTTTTAAGTTTTATTTATTTTGGACACAGGATAGCTGGATGTGGTGGTACATGCCTGCAATCCCCCACACTTGGAAGGCTGAGGCAGGAGGACTGCTGTGAGTTTAAGGCTAGCCTGGGCTACAAAGTAAGTTCAAGGCCATCCTGAACTGCATAGAGAAACCTGTCTCAAAAAGACTGGAGAAACAAATAAACAAAAAACCCCACTATATGGACACAGGGCACACTACGTAGTCCACACTGGCTTTGAACTCACTATTTAGCCCAGGTTGGCCCCAAACTCACAATCTTTTTGCCTCAGCATCCTCAATGCTGGGATTATAGTCATGCACCACCACACCCAGGTAATAATCATTTGTTATACTGGAAATTGAATTGGTGCTCTACTATAGTACTGAGCTACATTCCCCATGTATATGTATGTATGTGTGCAAATATACACACAAACACACAATTTTTTTTTTTTTTGGTGGTGGTGGTACTAAGAATTGAGCCCAGGGCCTTTACACTGAGTTACATCTCCAGCCCTCTTTTTTTTTTTGGTACTGGGGATTGAACTCATGACCTCGAGCTTGCCAGGCAGGCACTTAAGCCACTGAGCTAAATCCCCAGCCCTTCTCCAGCCCTCTTTTAAAATTTTTCAAGACACAATCTGTAAGTCGCTCAGCCTGGGCTTGAACTTGCGATCTTTCTGCTTCAGCCTCCCAGTCTTATTTTTTTTGACAGGTCTCCCTAAATTACTCTCACACTAGATGCCAAATTGTGATCCTCCTGCCTGTTTTTCTGGCAGCTAAGTTTATAGGAGTCAGCCACTTTACCCGGTTTGTTCTTTTTTTTTTGAGACTGGGTCTTGCTATGTAGCCCAGGCTGGCCTTAGCCTCCTGAGTGCTTGAATTACAGGCACGAGCCACCTTGCCTGGCTTTTTGAGACAGGGTCTCAATATGTAGTACACACTGGCTTTGAACTCTAGGTGTTGCTTCTGCTGCAACCTTCTAAATGTTGGGATTACAGGCGTGTACCATTATGCCCAGTTTTTGTTTTTTTAAGCAAAAGGCTGAACTGGGGATGGTGGCACATGTCTGTAATCTTAGAAACTTAGGAGGCTGAAGTGAAAAAAAAGGGCTTGGGATGTTGTTTTGTGACAGTTCTAACCCCCATACCATTTAAAAGAAAGGAGAGCTTAGGCCGATGGTATACCTGTGGCAGTGTGCTTGCCTACATGAGCTATTCATTTAGTCCACAAACATGTCAGTACCCACCATATACAGTGGTACCTGATGAACTTAATTCATTTCACAATTCTGAAAAAGATGGCCACATTTGTGTTCATGTAGGAAAGACGGGCACTGCTGTGTTTGTCATCCAAAGCGTTTGTGAACAAAGGTACCCCTATCATTAGTACTAAGCCACACAAGAAATACTGTCTTCTAAAAGCAAAAACACCTACCAGGCGTAGTAGTGGACACCTGTAATCCCAGCACTTGGGAGACTGAGACATGGGGACTGCCACAAATTTGAGGCCAGCCTGGACTACACAGTAACACTGTCTCAAAAAAACCCCAGGCAAAACAATCTTGCTCCTATAAGAATGGGAAGCAGATGCAATAAATGCTGTTATTTATTAGATGCAATGAGACTGCTCTCACTCACTTTGCAAACAAGGCTGTTTCTTGACCCTTCCCAGTGTCTTTTCTTTTTGGTGGTACTCAGGATTGAACCCAGGGCCTTTGCATGAAGCTGCATCCCTAACTCCCACTTTCCCCTTATTTTTTTGAGACAAGCTCTAAGTTGCCCAGGATAGGTTCAAACTTGTGATCCTTCTACCCATTTCCCAGATTCATGGGATTATAGGTGGGCACCACTACCCTCAGCTTCATTCCACACTCACACTTTTGAGCCGAGAGACAGTAGAGCTGGGAGGTGGCTTAGGAACATGAAGGTAGAAAGGTCAAGCTGAAGGATAGAGGGATAGAAGATAGATTACCTGTTAACTATCTTCTTAAGTCTCACAGCCCTTTGCAAACTCTGCAAGAAAAGGAGTTCTGTTGATCTGCCTTGCCCTCCAGAGCTTCCCTACCAGCACCCTTTTCCCAGTGGGAGTCTCTAGACCTCTTTTTACAGCAATAAAACAAAACACACTTTTTATTTTTTGGTACCGGGGATCGAATTCACGACCTCATGCTTGCCAGGCAGGCGCTTAAGCCACTGAGCTAAACCCCCAGCCCAACAAAACACACTTCTGATAAATTGACTTGGAAATCTCAAAGGAAACAAACTCAGCCCAATCCCTTCTACTTCTGCATACCTCTTCTATTTTTGTCATCTTTTCCATAGACATGTCTACAGCCTTGCTTGATAAGGAGCCTAGGCAGGTTCTCCTTTTATGTTTAGTTCAGTCACCTAGGCTTTAGTAGCCATAGTGACATTCAGGCATCCAACAATGACCCTGTGCCTAACAATTGATTGGTCACCTGGTCTGTTGCCCTGGAGACCTGAAGAGAATCTTGGTTCTCTGGACTTCTATAAGTGATACAAGCAAACTTGGCAGCAAGGGTCACAGTCCCTGTTTTAAGATTGCTTCATTTAGGGTCCTAGAGACTATCTGTCAGATTACAGATCAAGCAACACATAATCCCAACTCCTTGGAGATAAAGCCTCATCTCTCTAACAATGATGATGGACCTCTGTGTGTTTTCATTAATATAAACAGCCTACTGTGGGAAGTGTCCCATAGGACCACCACTGCTCTATACCTTGCTGTTAGTACAGAAAATATACTGTATCACATGCCTATTTTACTAAAAGCGAATCATAGCTTTATTTTTCAAGTTTGTTTTATTAAATAATTTACGAAGTCAAACCAGTCCATTGGCTAATTAGTGTAAACCATACCTTCACACTGACTCGTATCATAGCATACATTATGCTACATATTATTTTTTTTTGAGACAGGCTCTCATTATGGAGTTCAGGCTGGCCTTGAACTTACAGTGATCTTTCTGCCTCAGCCTCCTGAATGCAGGGATTACAGGTATGTGTCCCCATGCCTGGTGTATGCCAGGTAGCAGAACATACTTATTTATTCACAAGGAAATTGAATTAAAGGGGCTCAGCAACATACTGCCTGCCTGGCAAATGTGAGGTTGTGAGTTCAATTCCTGGCACAAAAAAAACCAAACCAACCAAACAAAAAAACTAAAGTAGGAGGGCAGATCCCTACTCATCAGGAAAACTGTGTTAATGTTCCAATATATCCTGCTTTACAGTGGAGTACCAGGATAAGCTGTTCCACAAATCACCTACTTCCTCACCGCCTCTCCCCACTAGTTTGTTTTGAAGCCACATTTTTGTGTGTGTAGCTGAAACTGGCCTTGAATTTGCTATGTAGATAAGGGTGCCCTTGAACTCAAAATCCTCCTGCTTCAGACTCCTGATTGCTGGGATCAATGCGTCAACTGCACCTGGCATACTATCTGCTTTTACCACCAAGCAAGAACTCTACAACACTCTAAACCCAAATAGCTCCCATTCAATTGAGTACAACAGGGTAGAAACAGAAGACATCTCACCTCAACTCTCACTTTTGAGATTAAAGAACCTGGAAAAGGGTGAGTGAGCTCTAGGCAAAAGTAAGTGCAACATTTTAAGGAAGGTCTGACAAAAACCCAGTATGAATAACATGAATTCAAATCCAGAAAAAAAAGCTATTGTGGGAAATAAAGTTTTAACTAATGTTCTTGAAAATGCCTATAAGAAAAGGTCAGTAATAACTCTTCAAGAAGAGGGGCTTTAGCTGCTGAGTCAGATAGCCCAAATCCACCCTGTAAGCAGTGGTCTTGCGAACAGCAACTATCCAGCTCAGGATGCAGTGAGAGTCCTTCAGCTCCATCACAGAGTACTTTCTAGTGTGTTATAGTTGTCCTTAAAGCTCTTCAATTCCAGGAAGTGCTTAGCACGCTTGCTCTTCTGGCTGGAGGGAAGGTATGTTACTTGGATGGTTGTAGGGGAGACTTCAGGAGACTGAGTAAGGTCTTTGGCTGCTGACTGATGCTGTCGCTGAGAGCTCCCGATTCGTGCTTTGACCCTAAAGAACATAAGACAGGGGAGGTTATGGATTCAGTAAGGACTAACAGATTAGAATTCCAGGTGTATCTTAGTCCATAAATACTGCCACAGTGGTCCTGTTTAAAGTTATTAAACAGCACAGAAACTAATTTTCCACGAAGTTCTTGTCTCTGGCACAAGCTTTCCTTCATTATGCTATGGTTAAAGAAAACTTTTAACTCCACCAATCACCTAATATGTTTACCTAGCTAACAACTTGCAGTCCAAAGTGAGTCCCTTGAAAACCATATACCAAAAAATAGTGTTAGGACATTATGTTTAGTGGTTTACTAGTAAGTAATTTACCAACATTCCCAGTGTCCCCTATGCTTGTAGTATCACTTGGTTTTGCAGGACAGGAGACTTAATGGAATCACAAAGGTAGTAAGTGATAGACTGGGGACTCAAACCCAACTATATCAGACTTCAAAGTCTATATTCTTTCACTATACCCACTGAACATTCCCCACTGAAACTAAAAAACTAGCTGGGTATGGTAGTATATGCTATAATTCTAGCACTTGGGAGGCTGAGGCAGGAGGCTGTCTGCAAGTTTGTGGCCAGCGAGGCTACAGTGAGTTCAGGAAAGCCTGAACTAGAGTGAGATCCTGTCTCAATTAAAAAAAAAAAAAAATTAAAAATGGTACTGGAAACTGTGAAATCAGGATCTTAGGCATGCTATGCTAGTCCTCTACCACTGAGCTGTATCACCAGTCCTTTCTATTTTTATTTAGAGACAGAGAATAAGTGCCCCAAGTTTGTCTCAAACGTGCACTATCCTTGCCTCAATCTGTTGAGTGGCTGCAATTACAGGTGCTGCATCCACAGAAGGCTGTGCATTTATTTCTTTAGGTATCCTGAGATAGGAGCTTGCTATATAGCCCAGGCTGGTCTGCAACTCATGGAAATCCTCCTGCCTAAGCCTGAGTGCTGGGATTATAGGTGTGTACCACTATGCCCTGACCTAGACAAAGTTCTTTTTCAAAAAAGTAATAAACAGTATTTATCATCTTAGCCATTTAAAAATGTATACATCAGAGATGGGTGTGATGGCACACATCTGTAATCTCAGCATTTGGAGGCTGAGGCAGGAGGACAGGAGAATTTTCTTGAGTTGAAGGCCAGACAGGGCTACACAGTGAGTTCAAGGCCAGCCTGCATTACAGAAGAACCTGTCTCAAAAAAAAAAAAGTCTACATTAGCAGCATCAAGCAGTCACTCTCGTGCAAGCAACCACCAGAATGTTGGGATTACTGGCATGGGCCACCATACTTGGTTTCGTTAAGACCTTTTGTTTTTGCTAGTTTATTTGCAGTGCCAAAGAGAAGACAGGAAAGATATCCCTGGTCACCTGAGATGGAGCCATAAGGAACATAGCAGAAAACAGATACATTCTTTTCATAGATGGTAACTTTTATTTTTATTTTATTTTTCTTGAGACAGGGTTTCACTAGGCAGTTTAGGCTGGAACCTGTGATCTTCCTGCCTCAGCCTCCTAGAGTGTAAGGATTACAGGTGTGTGCCACCACACCTGGCACATGTGATAATGTGGACCAGAGACACTGCTAATAGTCTACAAACTGGTAGCTCTTACGACATCCTGGATTTTGTTCATACTGCTTTTGGAAGGTCATTGAAATGTGAGACTGTACTATTTGTAAATCTTTTAAGCAGCCCCTCTGACATGTTCCCCTTCAAACTCACACAGTGGCCAGCTCACTCAGGGCCTCCTGATACCGTAGGTACTCACTCTGGCCAAAGACCTTCAGAAAGAGAAAGGAAGAGTCAGAGGCACAGGCTGGCACATCCCTTTAGATCCTGAAGGAAACACTGGTCACCCAACTTACCCCTGTTCCGTAGCGGGCTGTCTCATAGCCATCCAGGAGGGTATCAATGAGGGCCTTGCGAACACCCTTGAAAGGAGTGCTAGTGTTTCGCAGATCGAGCAAGTAGGAGCGGAAATTCTTGCCCATTAAGGAACAAGGATGCCGGCCTTCAGCATGAAATGGGATCTCTAAGGAGATAACAGCACAATGATACCCCTTTTCCCAATTTTTAGTCTTTCTAGTTTATTTCCCAACTTAGACATAGATCTAATCAAACCAGTTAAGAGACAAATTCTTATAGACTTAAGACGACCAGGGGTATACAGTTGTGACTGAGCAGTCACATAAATGTAAGCTACGCCAATGGCACAAGATAACATTAGTATCCTTCTTAACTATCCTTCTTAGCCATCCCAGCTTTAAGACACAAATTGTGTTTTGGTAGAGACAAAGCATACTTGAAAAGTGGTCACAGGATGGGAAAAAACACAAGAACAATCTGTTTTGGGCTTAAAGAAAAAGCACCCCGGGTTTCGGCACCAAAAAAAAAAAAAAAAAAAAAAAAGCACAGAAAGTAAATTACTCTTATCAAAGCAAAGAAAGTAAATTACTGTTATCTAATTTGTGAAACTAAACGTCTAAAGAGAAGAGCCTTAAAAATCAGAAACAAAACCCCAGTCTTTTTTTTTTTTGGGTACAGGGGATTGAATTCACAACCTTGGGCTTGCAAAGCAGGTGCTTATGCAGCTGAGCTAAATCCCCGGCCCTCCCCCAGACTCTTTGGGGAAGAAATAATCTGTCTTCATTATCCCCTTAGGTAAAACCATAACCCAGTACTCCAGGAAATTCCAGTTGCCAGGGATGCACAATACCCTAACATACTAAGTGAGGTCATCACTGTTCTCAAGGTGATTTTTTAGGATCGTAGAATGGACCCTCACCAGAGGCACGGATGGCATCCAGAGCTTTCATCCTGTACAGATAGTTGTAGCAACCTGTTGAGAGAAAAAGTCTAGTCTCAAACATAACTTTCCAAAGATCTCCCAGTCTCCTCCCTACCATGCTGCCTCCCTGCATCTAGCATACATGCAGAAACTAAGGAATAAATGAGATCTGTCAACAGCTACTGACAATTCTGAAAGTGAAGGAATTCTGAACTTGTGGGACTCCTCAGGGAAGACTCCTCTAAGGCCTTGCCACATACTCTGATTTCCCTGAGTCTCCAGCTGGAGCAGTCTTGCATCATCATCAGCAAGGAGCTGCGGTTCATACTTGACATCCTGAACCCTGGACAGTCGAGTATCAATCTCCTCTTTCAAGTCCTGTGCACAAGGGAAAAAGATACACCATTATTTATCCTCTATGCTGCATCCCACCAATCTGGAAATAGAGCACAGCATGTAAACAACTAAGACAAAACTGAGAAAATCCTCATGTAGCTAATGAAGTTAAACTCCTGGCAAGATCCAAGAGTTTAATAAGGAGTTTGGATTTTGGGGGTGTTGGGTTCTTAATAACCCCTCCAAGGTACACATCACTGAGCTAGATTTTTTTTTTGAGGGAGGTCCTGAGGATTGAACCCCAGGCCTTCATGCTGAGCTACATCCCCAGCCCAACCTTTGAGACAGGCTCTCACTATCACCCGGCTTGGCTCAAATTTGTGATTATTCTGCCTAGCTTCCCAAAGTGCTGGGATTACAGGTGTGTGACACCATGCCCGCTGTCAATCAGTATTCCCTTCACCCCAAAGTATCCCTTTATACTCTTACCCAGTCAACCTTCCTCCCATCCCCAGTTAAGTTTTATTTGTGCAACGATTTCACATAAGTGGAATGGATTCATATAGTATACTCCGTGAATGACTGATTCGATTTTTTCACTTGACTTACTTTTGAGATTGTGACGTTCTCACCTGAAATATTTTGGAGACTCTCATTTCTGCCCATATATTTGCATTTTTATCATACTCTAGAATGTATCACTGTATTTCCATTTTAAAATGGACTTTTGGAGTAACAATTTTATTTTATTGGTACTGGGCATCGAACTTGCAACCTAGCTCTTGCCAGGCAGGTGCTTGTGCTGCTGAGCACAAGCGCCCTTGGATTAAAAATTTAAAAAAAAAACATCATGATCAATGCTCCTGTATCCTTATACATGTGTCACATTATACACGGGCAAAAAGTAACTTCTTTGCGACGCTGGGGATTGAAGGGACACAGGGCCTTACAAATGCTAGGCAAATGCTGTACTATTGAGCTACACCTCCAGCCCAAGTGCCAGCATTGTCTTTTCTTGAGACAATCTCACTTCTTAGTATTCACTATAGTGGGTCTTGCTCTCACTATATAGTCCAGGCTGGCCTCAAACTCAGTACAATGCTCCCACCTCAGCCTACTGAATGTTGGGATTACAAGCATGCATTATTCCACCTCACACACTTGCACTCTTTTTTTGTTGTTTGTTGTCTTTTTGAGAAAGGGTTTCATTATGCAGTTCAAACTGGCCTAGAACTGATGGCAATCCTCTTGCCTCAGGCTCTCAAGTGCTGGGATTATAGGCATGTGCCACCACGCCCAGATTGTGCCTGCATTCTGGAAGCTTACAATCTAGTGGAATAAACACATTTTAAATAGTCAATTAAACATAAAAAAATGTGGCAAATGTTAAGTGGAAAAATTAAGAGTTCTATGAGAAAATAGACCTAAGCAAAGATCTAAAGAATGAATGAACTAGCCACATGAAGATCACACCAAATCACAGTAATACACAAAGGTGCAAAATTCAACCAGTGGTGGTGGTTCTCAACGACTGGGTGAAGCTCATGTGAGAGTTGACAAAGGCAGCAAGCGTCTTTAACTGACAAGTCAAAGACTGAAAAATGAAGAAGCAGGATAGGGTTGCAGGAGAAATCTAAGTGGAAATATCAGGCAGTTAAATATGTAAGTAGAGAATGCAGGAAAAAGGCTTGCAATAAAATTTCATCTGCAGGCATTGACAGTCAAGGAAAGGAAGGTAATCTAAAGACCGTGTAATCAAATGTAAGAGACTATTAGCTTATTCACTTTTTATATGTTCTCCTTCCTTTTCTGAGGCTTGTTTGTAACATGAGAGCAGAACTATAGGATTACTGGGGCCCTTAAATGAGTCTAAATTCTTCAAACACAATTTTTCTTTGTTGCTCTTGGGCTAATTGTAACCGCTTCCAATCTCATCCTAACAAAGAAAAAAAAAACACCACTGAATAAGATGGATTGGGAAATATTTTACAGCAGAATTGGTAACATCAATCCAAGTCATTTACTTAGCAGATAAAAAATTAAGTTCTTGGATAAGCTACATCCTGTGCCACAGCAGGCAGCAGGTAAATCAAGTCCCAAGGCTGACGATTACTGCTTAACTTACTGAGGAATGCACGAGAGTAACTAGTCATCCCTACAAGGCAAAAGAAATCTCACTGTTGTACCTAAAAAGATCTGGACAACCAGATTTATGTCATGCCTTTATCTCATGCTCTAACGACCTACCTTGGGGGCATTGTGTCCCACAGGGACATGAGGTCCCCTTCTAGATTTCATTGCAAAGCGCATTATTTGCCTCTTCACAAAAATAAACAGCAGTACAAATACCTGTCCGAAGAGATGAGAACTTTTAATAAAAATATACGACTTCATTCAAAGTTTCCGACTCGGACTCAGAAGGAAGGAGGCTTGGGGTAAAATTCGGCACAGCAACGTCGTCAAAGACGGGGCTGGATCTCGGGAAGCCAGGAGCGAGCAGGCGTGGGGTCTATGCCCTAAGTTTAGAGCGAGGGTTCTCGGCAGGAACGGGGCTGCCTGGGTCTATGAATAAACTCACAAGTGTTCTGGGATGGGCGTCAAAAATCCCAGAAAAAGCATAGGTGAGTGGGTGGAGAATGAAGGCAGGGAGCGGCTCAAGAGGAGGGTCTCGACTGGGTCACACGCGACAAGAAGAAAGGGTTTGGGGAATCTCCTCACCAGGCTCCCGTAGGCCATCACCAGCACGACATTCACACCGGACAGCCAGTTACTGCTGGACGCCATGACCTCCTTCCAGGGCAGAACTGCTCGGGCTTCTCGCTGCTCTGCCTCGTTAGCCCAGGCGCCGCCGAATGAACGGCGCCTGGGCTTCCTGGAGCTCTCCGGCCATTTCCTTACGGGGGAATACCAAGTGAGACCCGGCCTGAAAACATGGCGGATGGGGGCGCTAGGAAAGGAGAACGAAGCCTTCCCGCTTCCCCCCACACGTGACTCGGGCGGGCAAGGGCACCTGGGAGCAGCGAGCACCAAAACGCGGAACTACGCCTGTAAGAGGAAGCAGAGACTTTGTGTGCGTCATGCCGTGGAGACGGGGACGCAGTGGAGGGGGCGGGGCGACGCGCCAAGCCGGAGCGCGGTGTTTCGTGGCGTCGAGACGCGCGCACGCTGGCGTGCGCGTCCCTTTTTGCGTCACGTGCTGGGGCGACGCAGGAAGGCAAGTGGGAGGGGGAAGGCGCGAGAGCGAGCGCGAGAGGGAAAAGGAGGGAGGGGGCGGGGAGGAGGGAATCTTATATCACGTGACAGGGGCGGCGCGGCCCGGGGTGTCAGTGTGGAGGAGACTGAGGTAAAGTTGGGAGCGCAGCGGCGTTGGCGGCGGCGGCGGCAGCGGCAGCGCGGCGGGGCCGGGTATTGTCCGCGGCCCCTTTAAATCCGCGATCCTCCCTTTGCCCTCCCTCCTTTCTCCCCTACCCTCGCTGTACCCCCTCCCTCGCTAGGCCCCCCGCGTCGTGTGTCCGCCACTGTACACCCCCTTCTAGTGCGAACCCTGCCCCCCCCAGTCGGCGGCAGGAGGTTTTGTTTATGGTTGGGTTCGCGGCCTAGTGGGCCGCGCCAGAGCCGGGGCCTCGATTTGGGAGCGTGGCCGGGGCGGGGCTTGGGGCAGCCGGAGGGGGGGCCATGCGGCTGTAACCCGAAGTGGGAGAGCGAGAAAGCGCGCGGGCGAGCGCGGCCTGGGCCCTGCCAGAGGTAGGGCGCTCTCGGCCGTGGCTAGTGCCCGCGGAGAAGAGGGCCTCCTCCCTGCCCAAGCCCTCTGCGGGCCGCCTCGGATCCAGATCCGGCCTGGTTTGGGGGTGGCTAGGGGGGTGGCGATGGGGTGGAGCTGCCCAAACTCCCCCATGTGGCCCTCAGTTTGAGTGCGGAGGATTAATTTGTTCCGGGTGGGAGGTAGGGAGGCGATTGGCCCCGTGGGCTCTTGATGTGGCGCGGTGTGTGTGTGGGGGGGGTGAGCCTCCCCTCCTCCACGCGTGGGCTTGCGTCCCGTCTTCGTTTCCAGCCTCTTTGTCAGCTTTTCTTACTACCCTTCTTTCCTGCCGACCCAGCTCACGGGATACATTTTTGTTGCTGTCTTTAGCTTCCTGTTGTTTATACAGTAGTTTGGGGTACCACAATTATGTTATTTGGGAAGCTGGACTTGGAGGGCCTCATGGGTTGTATTGCGCTTAAGGGACGTCACTAAATCACTGGGGTATTTGTTCACTCTTCTCATAATGGGACAGAAATTCCGTATTTCTTCAGACCCTTCACCTTGTGGACAGACTCCCTACGTGGCTTTGCAAACTGGTGTCATAAACAGCAGACTGCTCCTTTTCCACGATTCTTGAAATGTAGCCACTTCTGATCTAAGGTGTTACGGAAAGAAAAACATCACAGTAACAGGCATTTTTCTTGTTGTTAACGTTTTTACCTTTGACTCACCGTGTTATTAAATGGAGAAATCCTTTTTTTTTTGTCACTCCCCGGTCCGTCTTCCACCCTCTGTGTCCTGCTTTGGAATTATCTGATGTGATTTGCTGGGAGGTGATGGGTATCAGTTACAACCAATATTATTAGAGAATTAAAACATTTTGACTATGTATCAGTTGATAAAACTGCTTTGAGATCATACACTATTGTCCTTTAAGATTAGACTGTTTCCGTTGTGAATGAGAAGTATTGCTGGCATGTAAACTAGTGATGAAAAGGCCTAAAAATGTACTGTTGTGTTTTTTATTTTTAACGCCCCTCTTTGCTAAATGTGTCCTAAGTGGAAAGTACCCTTAATAGATTCAAGGTGGTGGGGAAAGGGACACTGAGGTCATATTCAACAAAGCATCTAGGGTAATAGTTGCTCTGTTAGATATAGCAGGCCTTACCTATTCCAGTCCAGCTTCAGAGTTTCTGAATTGTGTCTCACATTAGATTGTAAGCTCCCTGAGGGCAGCAACCAAGCCATAATGCTTTTGTATTTTCTGAAGTATTGGACACATAGTAGATACTCAATAAATATTTGTTGTATATCTTTTTCAGTAAAATTTCTCTGGCTATTTTTTTAAGTAGCTGGTTTTCAAAATATAATCAAGGACACTTCTGTGTTGAATCTTGTATACGTTCCTGCACTGTTCCTTGGTCTCCAATACTTCTCATCCTCCTTCCCTTAAATATTTTAATTTTATAAGAAAGTAACAAAACTCTCCTCCCCCATTGTGATAACTGGAAATTTGTCCCTGTTTGTTACTAAAAAGCTACTAATTCTTTGACCCATCCCCGATCACTTAGTTTTGACCTGTTGGTCAGTGTTACAACTAGGTGGTAAAATTCTCTTAGTCATGCCTTTGGGAGTACTTGTAAGAGGGTATTGGGAGTTAATAACAAAAAATGATGAGGATTTTTTTCTTTCCTTGTCTTTCACGGTAACTTTCTAATAGCAGTCTCATAAAATATGTGCAGTGGGCTATCATCTAGTTCTGCAGTGTTTGTTTGCAAAACTTTACAAATGGCTTGAAAACCCACCAGTATTTGTGAAATTACAGGAGTGGGTTGGAAATGATTACTTTGTATTAAAAATGTTATCTTTTGAGTCAGTTTTAAAACATAAACATAATAGTTTTCCTCTAGTCTGGATTTTTTTCCCTCCCCTCTTGATTTGGATGCAGGAGCCCACGGTTAAACAATAGTACTGGTTTTTTTGGGGGTCTTTTCGAGACAAGGTTTCACTGTGCAGTTCAGGCTGGCCTTGAACTCACTTTGTAACCCAGGCAGCCCTCGAGGTTGCAGACAGTCCTTCTGCCTCAGCCTCTTGCGTGTTAGGATTACAGACTGGTGGTACCACACCTGTCCTGGTTGTTTTTTTGAGACAGGGTTTCTCTATGTAGTGCAGGCTAGTCTTGAACTTATTTATGTAGCTCAGGCTGACCTTGAATTAATGAGAATTGTGCCTCCTGCATCCCAAGTGCTGGGATTACAGGTGTGCACAGCCACACCTGGCCTATTGTACTTGGTTTTTTGTAAAATGTTAAAACTTGACTGTAATGGCAGCCTGGGAAAAGGGACTACTTTGTAGCAAATAATTTTATAGTAGCTTGGACTGTTTACAGGCATTTGCTTGTACATGTATGTAGTGGGAGAAGTAATGGTTAAAAATTAGCAAAAGCTGCTTTAAAGTCTTTGTTGGTGATAAGGAATGTGGAATTCTTAATTCTTAATGACCACATCAAAAAACAAAGACCAATGCAACCTATTGATACATCTTGGTGAAGAATTTATCTGCAGGGAAGTCAGCTTGGACTAACATTAAAGAAACAGGTGAAATTCATTTTCCAAATAGTTAATTCTTGTATATATTTTTCAAAGCCTTCCAACCTCAAAATCCAACTATATCTTTTAGGTAACCTAGAAGTATCCCCTTTAACTTTTTATTAATGAAAAAAATTAAACATGGAGCACAAAAGTATGAATTTACCCTCTTTGGAAAGAAAGAAAGAAAATGCAACATAACGTCTTTGTTTTTTTTTGGAGACAGTATCTCTGCACTTCAAGCTGGCCTTAAACTTAGTATGTAGCTCAGGTTGGCCTCAAACCTGTGGCAGTCCTGTTTTGGCCTCCTAAGTGCAAGGATTACAAGCTTGTACCACCATACCAGGCCATAACTTGTTATTTTGAGCAGTCTGTCATATGAATGATTTCTTTGTTTACTACGTGCAGCAGCTGAGCTGTATTATCAAACAGTATGAATGAAGGGACCTTGAATTCAGTTGGATCCTTTGCTCAATAGAAATCTTAAAAAATACATTTCTAGAAAGCCCTGTGTGTTGTATCTTCAAAGACTCAACATCATCTTGGATGGCATTAATGTCTCATTTAAAATGATTTCCTAGAAACCCTTCCAAATAAGATTTTGTGATAGATGCATTTGGTTTGGTACAAAAAGTTGGGATTTCCTGTATATTAAGGTGAGTGGTGGAGATAAATTGCACTTCTGGTTATTTGAAAGTGTGGATGAGATCTACAGGAATAAAGGCATTATTATGCTGGAATTACCATTAGAGAGTTGAGATTCTGTACAGTCACTTTGGCTACATGTGCTGTGAAAGGCTATAGTTTAAAGAAAACCTGTAGCATGCTGAGAGATGAAACTTGAGGGAGAAAAGAGGTTAGACTTGAACTTGCCTTTTTGTAAGTGGAGGAGGTCATATATAACTTATGTAAAATAGTTGTAAGGCACATAAAGCTATTTTCTTAGGTAGATTGAGTATTTGTTTTTCTGTGGTGCTGGGGATCAAAATCTTGCTAGGTAAGCATATAACTACTGAGCATATTCCTAGCTTCCGCTTTATCTTAAATTATTTCTTTGGAGTATAGATTAATCCCCTTCCTGGAAGACTTGTTTCCAGGCTTTGTTATTTATCTTTCCTTTTGTCAAAGAGACTTCAGATACTTTCAGCTATATAGAAGGCTTTGGTTATTAACACTGTTTTGCTTACTATCACGATAACTAAGTATTATAAAAGCTGCTTAAAGGGGACTAGTAACCAGACTACATGCCCCTGACTTTTTACAAAAGGCCATCACTTACACATGCTTCATATATTTTTATTTTTTACAATGCTGGGGATGCAGTCCAGGGCTTGTTACGTGCAAGGAATGAGTATTGCCACTGAGCTGCATACCAGTGCTATGCATTTCTTGTACAGAAATGGATTAACAGCCATAGTTTTTAAAGGAATTTATCAAAAGACATGTCTTCAGAATAGGTGAATCTTCTTGGTTTGTTCCTTTGAAGAAATCAAGTGTCCGTGAATGTGCAGATGAAAGAAAAGTTAAAAACATTTCACCCACATTTAACACCTAAACTTTTTTTCTTTTAAATTTTCAGTATTCTACCTTGTAAATACTGTTATTTGTATATACTGTAAATGATGACATCGGTGGGCACTAACCGAGCCCGGGCAAACTGGGAACAACCTCAAAACCAAAATCAGACACAGCACAAGCAGCGACCACAGGTAAAGAATCCAAAGGGTATGGTCCTATGGGTAGTTTTATTGGTTTATAGTGGTCTCCATGCAGTATAGCATCATTCTATGCTTTGGATTATTGGTTAGGTTCCTTATTCTTATTAGTAGCTCATGGCTCTTCACTTATGGATAAATGTCAGTGTCATGCTGTGATACAGCTTGCTTTTTTTTGTTAACATTATATTATGAGATTTAGTGCTTCATTTTACATCCTGTGCTTTGAGTCTCTGCTAAAACATGTTCCATCATCTGGGCTGTTACTTCTTTTCTTTTTTTCCTTTTTTGTCTTTTTGAGACAGGGTTTTGCTATGCAATTTAGGTTGGCCTTGAGCTCACTTTGTAGCCCAGGCTGGTCTCAAACTCCCAACAATCCTCCTGCCTCAGCCTGCTGAGTGCTGGGATTATAGGTGTGTGCCACCACTCCTGGTTTAGGCCATTGCTTTTTAGACCTTTCTTAGTTTTTAGAGTTTTTACCATGGTATTTATCTAGGCAGCCTTTGTCCTTGAAACCTTTTCCAAATTCTGGGGGTTTTGCTTCTATTTTCCATTCAGCTTTCATTGAGGCCTTATCTGAATTTTTCTTCCCCATGAAAAAGTAGCATCTTCATTGTGTTTCTTCTAAATTAACAAATGAGACACCCTAGAATATTGCTCAGTTTTAGATCTTAAGGAATAAATTAACCTCTTGAGTATTAAGTTTGATTTAGATATGATCTGTTTTCCATAACCCGTGTTGGTTAGTACCTAATGTGAATGAATGAATTACATTTGACTGTGGTCAGATATGTTGAATATGTTAAGACTAGGATTTTCCCCTTAGCCATTTTTCTTTCACCTGTATTTCTAAGTGAATTTCTAGTAGAATTTTAGTATTTAACCTCAGTTGGGGCAGTGAAATTCCTGTATTTTAATATCTGTTCAGACAGAAGATATCTTAAGTCTATCTTGGGCTAAATTTTATGATACTTAAGAGGTTAGCGTTGGATATTGAAATAGGAACCAGGTTTACGCATGACTTTGGAAACACATTAATGTCAAGTAAGTGGCAGATGTTTCAAAGTGGTGGTATAATTTGAAGATGAAAGCCCCTTCAGGCTACAAAAATTGAAAAATCTCTTTGCTGTTTTTGGGATTGTAGAGTGAAATAGTTAACAGGTTTACTCTGTTTTTGCCATTCTACTGATCTGTGTATCTTAAAAAGTACTTAATTCTTGGTCTTTGTTGTTTTTTATTTTGTATTACTAGGGTTTGAGTCCAGGTCCTTGCACATGCTAGCAAAGTACTGCCTTTTTGAGCTACATCCCCAGCCTTTTTTATTTTGCTTTGAGAGAGGGTTTTGCTAAGTTGCCCAGGCTGGCTTTGAACTTTCAGTCCTCCTGAGTAACTGGGGTGACAGTTGCACGCCACCATGCCCTATTCTGCTTGGTCATTTGTAACAAGGAAAAAGAAATAAGGGTGGGGAGGATGGTAAGAATTGACTGTTTAGATTCCTGTTACTTTTTTTTTTTAACTTTTGCCTCTTGATTATGCTTTCTTGATCTTTTTCTCACTTTTCAGGCCACTGCGGAACAAATTCGACTTGCACAGATGATATCGGACCATAATGATGCTGACTTTGAGGAGAAGGTGAAACAAGTAAGTATACCACTAATTTGCTGTAAGCTAGGGAAGATATATCAGTAGTAAGCATAATTATATTTCCTTTGGGAATATTTCCTGTGTATATGTGTGGGGGTTGTATTCTAGGTCAGACCTAGGTCTTATGTACCAAGTTCAGCTAGTAACTCTTCCCTTTACTTAATTTCCTTTACATGGATTCCAAGTTTGTTGATAATAGTTGCTGTTTTTTCTCTTTCAGTTGATTGATATCACAGGCAAGAACCAGGATGAATGTGTGATTGCTTTGCATGACTGCAATGGAGATGTCAACAGAGCAATCAATGTTCTTCTGGAAGGAAACCCAGACACGGTAGAGTGCTAACAGTATTTTCCAAATGGGAGGTCCTGGATTGGGAGTCTAAGAATATGTAAAGATACCAAGAGGAATAGATCCCTTTAAACTTTGACGGAATATGTTGGTGCATGCCTGTAACCCCAGCACTTAGGAGGCTGATGCAAGAGAATTGTGAGCTCAAAAGTTAGTCTAAACTATGTGTCAAGACCCCAACTCAAAAAATATCCCCCTCCCCCCAAAAAATCTGGTATGTCTTTTACTTTAAGAGACTACTAGGAAGTTTTCTTGGAAATTGTTTGCTATACGTTTCTAAAACTTTGAGACTCTAAATTTGTGCGTAATATATCCTCTTATTGGAGATAGTGGTCATAGGAGAAAGCAGGAATTGATTATTCTAGAATAAAGTACTTATTCTAGGCTAGTGACTTTCTTTTTTTCCTTTTTTTTTTTTTTTTTGGTACCAGGTATCAAACTCAAAACCTTGTGCTTACCAGGCAGGCGCTTATGCTGCTGAGTTAAATCCCTGGTGACTTTGTTTTTTCTTTAAAGACAGGTTGTTACTCTGTAGTTTAGGCTGACCTTGAACTAACTATGGATACCAGCCTCAAATTTGCTATGATCCTCTTCCTCAGCTCCCAGAGTGCTGCAAGCTAGTGGTTATTTCTAGGGCTTGCATTATCTGAATTAGTGGTGATACTTGGTTACTGGTCATGGAAGATTTCTGCTAACCTTTCTTACCGAATAAAGTCAGGAACTCTATGTACTTCAAGATATTTCAATCAATATCACCTTTATGTCACACGATACTATTTCATTTCTTGAACTTAACTCTCTTAAGGTAGCAAAGAAACAGGACAATTACACACAGTGCCTTGGTTCATTTGGGTTTATTTGAGAATAGTCTCGAGAACCTTTGTGGGGAGAAGAGAGGTAACATTTCTCATGCATGGCTGGGGATTTAGCTCAGTGGCATAAGTGCCTGCCTAGTAAGCACGAGGTTGTGAATTTGATCCCCAACCATACACACACACACACACACACACACACACACACTCACACACACACGAGAGGTTTTTCATGCTTTTCAAAAAATCTGTGGTTTTTGGGGGGGGATGTGGGAAATACAAGTCACGTTTTGCCTCCCTTTTCTAGCATCTGTTTAGTGCTTTAAGTCTGACCTTTCACAATGGGAAAGAAAACAAATGAGAGAATATAGTCTTAGGCCACAAACAGCCAGTTACCAGATAAATCAATGAAAAGTATAGTCAGCTGCTAGGAACATTGGATGGATTTTGGTAGGTAAGATCATATCAGAAAACTGACAGTGTTTAAGGAAGATCACAACTGTTTTTTCTTTTTTTTTCTTTTTTTTATTTTTTATTTTTTGTTTTTTCATTATAGAACTCACCTGGTTGCCAGCAGGTACTATGTACGTGGTGGGGGGAGAAAAGTGACAGGTTCCTGGAAATTGCCAAGTTTTGCGACAGACATACATAAATTCTAAAAGCAGTTTTTAGTCCAGTTTCCAGAGTGCTTGATGCAGATTTAGTTACAGGGTTATTGTATTTTATAAATTGAAACTACTATGAGCCTGAAATGATACTTAACTGCAATGTGTAACAAACTTGGGTTGAAGATTGGGTAGCAAGAAACTGCTAAATTCTAGGTGGATATTGAGATAGAGTCTATGTAGTTCACACTGGCCTTAAACTCACTGTGTAGCAAATTTGTGGCAAAGCTCCTGCCTCAACCTTCCAAGAGCTGGGATTATAGGTAGGTGCCACTACACCTGGGTTGGATATTTGATCTTTTTAAAAAACTACTATGTTAGGGGCTGGGACACTCAGCCCCAGGCACTCAGGAGGCTGAGGCAGGGTTGCTAAGAGTAGAAAGCCAACAACCTGGGATACACAGTGAGTTCAAGGCCAGCTTCAACAAATACCAAAACCCTGTCTCAATAAAATATTTAAAAATTACTGTATATTTGTATGTATTTATTTTGTCTTTAAGACAGGATTGCACTATACAAGTCAGCCTGGCTTGAACTTGGAGTAGTCCTCCTGCTTCAACCTCCTGAGTGGTGGGATTACAGGATATGCCATCATGCCTGGCTTTACTGTATTACTTCAGTGAACTAGTATAGGTTCTTTAGAACATGTTGATGTGATTTTTGTATATGTGATTTTATCGTAATTTTACTTTTGGGGATGAGATGCTGGAGATTGGACCAGGGCCTTGTATGTACTCTACCATTGAGCTGTTGCCTCAGCCATATATTTACTTTTCTTTTAAGCTTAATCTTTTTTTTGTTTAATTCAGTGGCATTAGCTATATTCATATTATGTATAACCATCACTATTTCCAGAGTTTATCATCCTAAATAAGAATTCTGTATGCATTAAACAGTAACTCATTCTTTCCTCTTTTCAGACCCTTGTAACCTTTACTATTTTCTGGTTCTGCAAATTACCTTGTTTTGTTTTGAGACAGGCTCTCACTGTGTATTCAGGCTGGCCTTGAGCTCACTGTGGTTTTTTTTTTTTTTTCCTTTTTTTGAGATAGGATGTCACTATGCAGTTTGGGCTGGTCTTAAGCTCACTTTGTAGTCCAGGCTGGTCTTGAAATTGCAGCGATCTTCTGGCTCTCAAGTGCTGGGATTACAGACTTGTGCCACCATCTCCAGCAACTACCTTTTTTTTTTTTTTGTTTACCACAGATCTTTCCTCTTGCAATTTGGAATGGCATATAGACAAGAGTCTAGCCCCCCCCCCCATATATATACACACACACACACACAAACACACACACCCACTTTAGGAAAAGAAAAAGAGTTTAATACTAAATTTATTGAGGCTGAGGATATAGCTCAGTGGCACATTTCCTGCCTGGCAAGCTCGATGTCCTGAGTTCAATTCCCAGTACTCATACATTTACTGAGACATTATGAGATCAATCTGAATTACCTTTGGCCTTTACAATTACAGAAGGTGCTCAGACTGGTGGCCATTAGCTTCTAGATATTTATTAGCATAGTGAACTGCTGCTTGGGTACCCTTGGTATTAAGATTGCTGTGCATGCATTTTAGTTTTTTTTTCTAAGGGTCAGCAGTGTGGTGGGTTTTTTTTCTGTGATATGCAAAGAAGAGTTCCCCTTATGAGAATAATACCACCTGTTGGAAAAACCATACCCTTTTTATTTTTTTCCTGAAATGTGTATAGATTTTTTTTGACAGATTTCATGTATATGTATGTATGTATGTATGTATGTGTGTGTGTATGTGTGTAGTTACATTGTGCTTAACAATGTTTGGTCAAATTGTTCCATGTAAGTTTGTGAAAGTGGTGCTGTGATGTTTGCACAATCTTGAAGTAGCCTCATTTTTCTTGTCACTAAAAGACACTTGGGGAAAGTTAAATTGGATTGTGTCCATTTTTGAAGTACAAGGGAAAATACAGCGAGTAAAACATGGATCAAAGGTTTCCTATAAATTGGTATGTTCCTGCACTGGTCATGGTGGTGCACACCTGCATTCCTGGGACTTAGGAGGCTGTGGCAGGAGGATCGTTGCAAGTTTGAGGCCAACCTGGGTTCCATGGTGAGTTCAAGAACAGCTGAACTATATAACAAGGTCCTGTCTCAGAAAAAAAAAAGAAAATTGGTGTGTTGCACCTGTTGTGAGTTCAAGGCCCTGTCTCCAAAAAAAGGGGAAAATTTGGTATGTTCCATGACCAGGACTGCAATTGCTGTTCGGTCTTCTTTTAAATGAAATGGCTGTGTGTGTGAATATAAATGCCGTTTTCTTCCTAAATGGTTCTGAGACAAGGTCCTAAGAGGCCCAGGCTGCGCACAAATGTGGTACCTTCCTGGTTTTCTTCCTAAGTGGTGGTTTGGTTAGTGAACAGATCAGAAGTCCAAATGTTGCTCATTTGTCTTAAATTTATATTTGTTTCCCTTTTTTTATTAGATATGAATAATGTAAAAAGTTAGAGGTCACTGAATTCAAAGAGGGATAACTTTAAGCCCAGGAATTACACTTGATAGAGACAGATAACCAGATTCTTTGACTAATCCACTGAGTGACTGAACTGGCTGGAGAACTTTTTGTTTTGGTCAAATTTTTGAGATCTTACAATGCAGTTCAGGCAGGCCTGAACTCACTTTGTAGCCTACGTTGGTCTTGAACTTGCAGTGATCCTCCTGCCTTAGCCTCATGAATGCTGGGATTACAGGCATGTGCCACCACATCCAGCCTGCTGTCCATTTCTTGTAAGCATTTTCTCAAAAAAAATTTGAGTTTTGACAGATACAATACTTGATTTTCAGTTTTGTCTGTTACCTTCCATTAAACAGAAAATTAAATAATGAAAGTACCTTAAACATAAATATTGATGCAGGTTATGAAAGTGCACGTCTATAATCTTAGCCCTCTGGGAGGCTGAGGCAGGAAGGTACCATGTTTGTGTACAACCTGGGCCACTTAGGACCTTGTCTCAGAAAATAAGGGCTAGAAATATAGTTCAGTGTGAATACCCTAGGTTCAGTTCCTTGTACTGCAAACAAAACAACAAAATCTACAAGTGTGGGTGTTGAGATGCTAAGAGAGTAAATTAGTCATCTCACTTTTCATCTCCTGATAGTTCATATTGGTTAGACATGTTTTTTCTACTGTCCTTTAGCATTCTTGGGAGATGGTCGGGAAGAAGAAAGGAGTCTCAGGACAGAAGGATGGTGGCCAGGTGGAATCCAATGAGGAAGGCAAAGAAAATCGCGACCGGGACAGAGACTATAGTCGACGACGTGGTGGACCACCAAGACGGGGGAGAGGTGCCAGCCGTGGACGAGAGTGTATGCATGGGGCTTTATCAAAACCAGCTGTGGGTCAGTAATGTGTAGATTCCAGGGTTGTGTCAGGGCCTGCTAGGCAGGACCCAGGAATCATTGTATCACCTTTTGCTTTTCTCACCATCATCTGTTATGAGATCTTAGCATCTTTTGTGTGTACCCTTTTCTGTCAACAGTCACTGGACTGGCATAAATTAACTTTGTAGTCGTTTATAAAGTTATTTTACGTACTGTTGTCTGTTACAGAGGCTTCTAACTGAGTAACTCTCACATCTTGTCCTTCAGCTCCTAATTGTTCAGTGTTTTTGTCTCACACTGTATTGGGTAGCCTGGGCACATTTATTATGTATATTCTATTGACCTTGGTCTGGCAATGTGTTTTGTTTATTTATATTTCAGTTCGGGGTCAGGAAAATGGATTGGATGGCACCAAGAGTGGAGGGCCTTCTGGAAGAGGCACAGAAAGAGGAAGAAGAGGTCGTGGCCGAGGCAGAGGTGATCAATTTGTGGGAGGATGGATTAGTTATAGGCAGGTTGTATTCTTTTATTTTGTTTTGATTTTTGTTTTGGTTGTACTGGGAATTGAACCCTAGGCCTTCACACTGAGCTTCATACCCAGCTCTTTATTTTTTTTTTTCTAGCCCATTTTTATTTTTAATATTTATTCATTGTACTGGGGACTAAAGCCAGGGCCTTCGCACTGAGCAACATCCCCAGCCATCTGTCTATCTACTTGTGTATTTTTTAAATTTTTGAACCAGGTTCTTCCTTTTTTTTTTTTAAATCGGTACCGGGGATTGAATGCAGGGCCTCATGCTTGCAAGGCAGGTGCTGATGCCACTGAGCTAAATCTCCAGCCCCTGAGCCAGGTTCTTGGGAAGTCTTTAAATTGCCCAGACCAGGGTTGAATTTGCTATTTGCTTGCTTCAGAGTGCTAGAGTGCTGAGATTGTAGGTGTGCACTACCATGACTGGTGGGGACAACTGACTCTTTAGTTCTCTAAGTCTGCCTTATTTAAAATCAATTAGTATGGAGTCTGATTACTAACTAACTTGTTGAGGTGTCATGGATATACTAGAGACTGTTGAAGTGGAAAATGGGAAACAAGGTAGATCTCAACTCTTATATGTATGTATTGTTGATGTTACTGTGTTTGCTTGAAGACCCAGAAGTTTGAGCAGCAAAGGAACAATCTGTCAGTAGTAATGATTGTCCTCCTCTTACATTAACCGATGGACTCTATGGGACTATGAGAACATATAGTATCAACCACTTACTATTCCAGAGCATCCTCAGTTGGCAAGTTGTTTTACATAAGCAGCTGAAATATTTCTCCTTCTCTTCAGGAGGCTCTGGTAGGCGAGGAGGAAGGTTTTCTGCTCAAGGAATGGGGTAAGTTCTGTTATTTCAGGGATTTTTAGTTTTTTTATTCCCCTAAGAATCACCATAGATAGACTTAACAAAATGTAATTTAAATGAATCCTAAGAGTATTTAATCAGAAAAATGTGTTGAATTAGGGCTCATTTCTCAGGGATAATCATATAGCATGACATTTTGGATAGGCTGATAGAAAAGTAGACCACATATAGGGTTACAGAATGGGGCTGATCATTTTGTATTAGGAAGCAAATCATCAGGGTTCTGATTTTTTTTTTTTTTTAAATATTTGCTGAAGCTGCTTAGTGGTCAGATACTTTTAAGCTTTATTTTTTTCAGAACTTTTAACCCAGCTGATTATGCAGAGCCTGCCAATACTGATGATAGCTACGGCAGTAGTAGCGGCAATACATGGAACAATACTGGCCACTTTGAACCAGATGATGGGACAAGTGAGTGTTTATTACTCATTTCTTGACTCTGGGAACCTAAGGAAATTATTATTTTATATTTTGGTGCTGGAAATTGTGTATTCCAGGCAAGTATTCTACCACTGATCTATACCCCCAGTGTAGGAAATAATTTTTTTGAAATTATGGTTATATTAAAAAAAATAGAATAATAGCATTTGAATATAGAGATAAAGGGAGAAGTGAATCACAATTAGATTATTGTGTGTACTGGTTAATTACCATACTCTTAGTAAGACATTACATGGGCTGTTCCACATTACTTTTACCACTTGTTCTTTTGTTCTGTTTTTGTTTTTGGTGGTTTTTTTTGTTTTTTGTTTTTTTTCTTTTTAAGTCAGGGTCTCACTATGCGGTTTTGGCTGGCCTTGAACTCACTTTGTAGTCCAGGCTGGCCTCAAACTTGTAGTGATCCTCTTGCCTCAGCCTCCTGAGTGCTGGGATTGCAGTTGTACACCACCATACCTGGCTTGGTTTTGGGTTTTTTGAGACAGGGTCTCACTGTTTAGTTCAGACTGACCTTGTTCTCACTGTGTAACCCAGGCTGACCTTGAACTCATGGTGATGCTCTTGCTTCAGCCTCCCAACATGCTAGAATTACAGATGTGCACTATAATGCTTGGTTTTCATTGCTATTTTATTATCATTTTCCTAATGACAAAAGTGTGACTAAAAGAGAGGTTATGAATTTGTTAATATCTGCATTCAAAATTGTTTGGCTCTTAAAATTTCGTGCTCCTTTCAGTGCGCTGTATAGCTGCTGTTAGCTTAAAGTACTATATTTCCTAGTGTTTTTTTCTTATAATAGCTTTGCCTTTGAAAGATACTCAGAATCAGTCTGTTAAGCTACTGCTTGTAGAAATGAATAGGGTCCAGAATCCCAAGTCCATGTTGTTGATGTGTTTTATGGTATTGAGATAGGATTATCCTTTTTTTCCTTTCCTTTTTGAAAAATCTCAATATCTGAGTAAGAAAGAAAGCTCTAACCTGTCTAGCATGCTGTTAATAGTCTTCTTGGTGTGCTAGAATATTACGGAATTTGAATAAATTTTTTTTTTTTGGTTCGCTAACTCTGGTGCTTGCATCTAGGTAGGGTATAGTTTTTTTGGGGGGGTATATATGTTTAGGGAGATGTTAGGTTGTGAGATAGAGTAGGATGTATTTTGGGTAAGAGATACATGTGATCCTTTTAGAGACAGGCAGTCTCTGGGCTCTAGAGTGCTCTAAGAGCATCTGTCTCTTGGCTGGGACAGCACAAGACAGCCTGAGCTTTTTCGTCTTATAAAGGGGTCTGGATTAATTGGAGGGCCTAAAATAGGTTGTTTGATATCCATAGGCCCTTGCTTGGTTCCTTTTTTAGAGACCACTGATCTTTGTCTCTGGAGCTTTAGGACAGTCTGACACAGCTTCTCATCTGTGGCACATAGGACATTGTACCTTAGGTCCTGAGTGTTGCTTGCTGTCTGTCCATCAAGTGGCTTTCTTTTAAAATTTTTTTTGTCTTTCTGAAACAGGGTTTCACTATGCAGTTTAGGTTTGCCTTGAACTCACTTTGTGTCCAAACCTGGCCTCAAATTCAAAGCAGTCCTCTTGTCTCAGCCTCCCAAGTGTTGAGATTACAGACACATGCCACTACGTCTTGTTTGTAAACTCATTTTTAGTATTTCCCATTGACAGAAAGTGAAGTTGCAGTATTGACAGGATAGGTATCTTGTTAAATTTTTTTATCATTTGACTAAAAAATGTTCTGTTTATTTTAACTTACTCTGCTTTAGAGGCACTAGAATTGGTCTTCATTTCTTGATGGCTTTGTAGAGGCAGTGGTAGCAGTCTATCAAAAGTTACTATTTTTGAGCTATGGTTTGTTCTTGAGGGTGTTTGGCTTTTTAACTGTTGGCAGAAAAGATGGTGGAAATTAAAGGATTTATTTTTGGTTAGGGATAGAAAATTGAATTTAGTGTCTTAGCCCTTAGCTCTAGCTGTCTTCAACAAGGATTTGGTTGGAAAATATAGGAAGGAGTGAAGGGACTATTTAGTTTTACTTGAGTAAACAAGGAATCAGATTTTGGAAGTCCGGAATCAGAAATCAGTGCTGTGTGACTGAAAGAAGTTATATGTGATGCCATCTTGTTAGTGTGAAAGTGTTACGTATAACTTAAAGATGTGACCTACCTTCATGTATGGAATCTCTTTGTGTTTTCATAATAGCCAACTTCCATTCCCTTTTTAATTTGAGAATAAATTCAAAGCTACCCTTAAATATCCACAGGTACATTAAAGATTTTTATGAATGGAAATATCTGTGGATATGTAATTCTTCTTTCTGCTTTTTCTTTCATTTCCTATGTCCACTTTTTTTTCTTAAAAATTTGTTCGTTAAAAGAATATTTGGCATGTAAATTGTGCTTTATGTTGAGGGAGTAGAAATCCTGTTCTATTTTTGGAGTATTTCCATCTTACTGTTTCTCTCTCAACAGTTTTCTTAGCCTCAGGCATACTTTTTGTATAGGAAGGTAGGGAAAAGTATCTAAATCCTTCTTTTCTGTCCTAGTCTAAGTCACCAGAATGCAGAAAGGAAATTCTTGCATAAAGAATCTATATTAGGTAATCTCTTAATATCTGTCCCTTTTTTTGTTTGTTTTTTGGTACTGAGAGTTTAACTCAGGACCTTGCATTTGCCAGATAGGCATTGTGCCACTGAGCTATATTCCTGGCCCAAACATTTCTTTCTTTCCTTTTCTTTTTATTTTCTTTTTAAATTTTTTATCTAACTCAACTGTGTAGGAGCACTAATTTTTGTTTCATTTAGCTGGGGTATAATGGATGGATGTCAGTGAGGATAAAGAATGGCACTGCTAGGAAGGAAGAAGGTAGCTTGGAAATTGTCTAGAGTGAGATTGGACTGTGGTTTTGAAGTTCATTGTCATTATTTAGTGGTTTGGAATTCCCCTGGTTCAGTTTTAAGGTTTTCCTGTCATTACAGTGAATGTATTTTCTTTTTTTTTTTTTTTTTTTTTGTACTGGGGATGGAACTCACAACCTCGCGCTTGCAAAGCAGGCACTTAAGCCACTGAGCTAAATCCCTGGCCCAAGTGAATGTATTTTCAAAGATTTTTTTTTTAAATGTTCAGAAGCATTTGAAATGGGTTTTGTAGGTATTGAAATACGTCTAGTGACAGTTAAATTTTGAAAGCTTTTCAGTGTTTTTAAAGTTTTTAAAAATATTTATTTATTTATTTGGAGACAGGATCTCATTGTATAGTTCAGGCTGTCCTTGAACTCTGTATAGCCCAGGCTGGTCTTGACCTTTAGATGGTCTTCCTGTGTCAGCCTTTCAAGTACTACGATTACAGGGTACACCATCACACCTGACTGACTTACACTTTTATAAAAAAAACTTCCTGCTTTTGAAGAGAAGGGTGGTTCAAAAGTTACTCAGTATACTGCTGTTCCAGAGAACAAAATAAGGGCCATTCTTGATCCTTTTCTAAGTTATTAGTGTGTGATCTTTTGGCTGTAGGGAAAAACTTGGTTCTCGTGAAAATTCTCATTTAAATTTCTTAAGAGCATTTTGTCTTCCTGAAATTGTTTGTATACATGAAGCAAAAGGGAATGTGGAAAGTGGCTTGATTGCTGGTGAACTTCTCCTATAAAACTGTACACCTTTGTTTATGTCATGACCTTGGCAGGGCAGATTTCATGTTCTTTATGAAAAGGAATAGTATGACAGTTACTGTTTATATTTGATTATTCGGTCTTACCCAGTATTCTCCCCTACCTCCCCAAAAAAGTGTCTGTGGAGCTCTCTTTTTAGTTAGCTAATTAAACCATTTAAGAGCTATGAATTTGACTTCTGCGAAGTATGCATTTTTTAATTCAATTCCAGTTGCAGATATTTCTCATTGTCCTCAATTTGGCTTTCAGACTAATTCTTTATTACTGCCCTGTCACTGGCAGTCATGTGCCATTTATGTATCTAGTACTGCTGCCATGCCTCCTGAGACTGCCTGCAGGTTTTTTTGTCTTATACCAGATAAATAGATGTTGTAGTATACATGTTTTGGTTTGAATTGGCTGCAGCTATTTCATTGAATTGACTATTAAAGCTATCTTTAAAGAACCTTAAAGATAATGCCTGGAGCATTGAGATGGTGTATGTGTGTGTGTTGTGCACTTGTCTGTGTCTGTTTCCCCACTTCATCGTCTCTACCTCTCTTTTCCCCACCCAGTTACAACTCTGTAACAGTATAAAATGAAAGTAGCTTTGATAATCTTAATAAAACTATGTTGCTCTAGAGTTTACTCACCTCTGAAGCCTAAGAACATCTTCTAGTTACTATATTCTGGTCACACTTTGGCTACCAGAAATGTTAATGCATTTATACAAGGTTTTTAATAATACTTAAAATCATTTTTCTGTTTTTCCTTTATTCTCAGGTGCATGGAGGGCTGCAACAGAGGAGTGGGGAACTGAAGATTGGAATGAAGATGTAGGTTTTCCAGGTTATTCCTCATTAATGCTGTCTATCATTAAGTGGTGTTTAGGGATGGAAAATGGATATGAGCCAAGTGCGGTGGCACATACCTGTAATTCCAGCACTCCAGAGGCTGAGGCAGGAGGATTGTAGGGAGTTCGAGACCAGCCTGGGTTACAAAGTGAGCTCAAGGCCAGCTTGAACTGCGTAGTGAGACCCTGTCTCAAAAGGACCAAAAAAGAAAAGAAAAGAGAACATGAATGTGAATGTGTTTCTACCCCTTGAAATGTACCCTTAAGATTCTGACTCAAAACTTTTACATCCAAATAGTGTCCTGAGCTAGAACATTTCATGTACTGTGTTAGTTACTTGTCTCATTGCTTGAAGCAAAACACCCAACACTCATACGTTAAGGGAGGAGGGTTTATTTAACTCAGTTTGTAGAGGTTTTAGTCCATAATCAGCTGGTTCCAAGGCAGGATGGCATGACAGACCAAGGTATTGCAGAGTATTGTAATCCCAAGTATTGAGTTCAGTCATCCAAGTATTGTAATCCTCTTTGTAGTTTTCCTCACAATCCAGAAGGTGGTATTTATAATCTCATTGAGACGTCATTGGAATCCCAGCATGTTAATTCCAATCTACCACCACCAGTGCAACCCACAGCAAGAGTAACAACACCAAGACATATTCCAAATTAAGGACAGCCACGAGGTCCTAAGCCAATCCCCATGAAGACATGCGAACAAAGGCCTTGATCCTAGGCCTCTCCCGGAATTTATTATCTTGTGAAGAAGAGGGGTGGCTCGGGGATGAGTGACAATGAGGATGGTGGAAATTACATGAGTAACTTGAGCTGGCTGGCCAGGTGAGAGAAGGGCACCTCTGTAAATTGCAGAGATACAGATAGTGCAGAAGGATCAATTCACATAATCTAAGGTAGCAACTGAATTGTTTTGAGAGGCTGTCACTTTGGTGTCTGATATGTAAACTCTTGTGCCCTGGGGAGTCATAGCGGCTTTACTTTGAGGCTCCTACCCAGTTGGCATTCCCGGAGCTATTAGCGCTAACATTCCGCTGTGCTCATATCCTTTACACAGATAACGCTATGCCTATGCCGAGGAGACAGGACTGTCTGCTGGCTTTAGAGATTATATACCAGCACCTGGCTAGCCTTATTTGCAATGCTTAGAGCCAATTGAAGGAGAAGGAAATACCATAGCCAGCTCTCTACATAATCAGTATAATGAAATAAGTCTCCAAATAAATCAGAGGTGCAGTAATTGTTTTGCATTCAAGGGGAGTTACTGGAGTTGTCTCCCACAGCAGAGGAGGAACTGCTCATGGTGGGCAGAAGGTAGCAAAGCAAGGGAGAGACCTTAGCAGCTTTTTTTTTGCCCCTTTTGTATTTTGTCTAGGCTACTGGGATCAGAGTGGTGCCAAACCAATCAGTGGAGTGTAATCCCCTCCCTTAATCCTAGTACCCTTAATCGTAACATGCATGGTAAATCAGTCACACTGGATTCATCGACCTCTGAAAAAGCCCCACCTATGACTGCATGATTTCCTGGGTGTTAGCCCAGGAAGAGATGATGATTGGATAGGACACCAGAACTAGAGTTAGTCAGGTAGAATATTGACAGTTGCTAATAGCACATGACTACCTAGAGCCATTCTGTACCTTGGTGTAAGGTCCTGTAGTGGATTGACAGTGCATACAAAGAGTTATGGTACCAAATCTTCAAGCTTTTTGGGTTGGCTCTAAAACACTTTTATTTACTTGAGGCCGAACTTTGTAATTTTTATAGAGATGAATATGTACAGAAGCCACTATCTGCTGGCTTGACTCAACTTGGAAATTGCATAAATGAGTGACACAGAAGCCAACTGTGTGAATTCCCTTGAGTACTGTAGTTGTTCCTCAATTCACAAACTTACTTCTTTCCATGATTTTAGTTGCAAACTGTATTGGACGAGAACCGAATCAAATTTCCCTATAAGGTTAACATTGAACCTGACCATTGAATTTGATTTGGTTCTCCAGTTTGGTTTGTGATAAGAATCATGTAAAGAATTAAGTTTGTGAACCTCAGGGTACCACTGTACTTGAGTAAACTTAATTTTTTGGTTCCTTGTCACAGTTGAGCTTTTACTATGAATTATGGGTAAGTTCATGTTTTAACATTTTAAAGTCTGCTTTCCTTATATTTACATATAGTCAGGTACCATAACTTTTGTAATTAAGAAGAAATAACATGTCAGAAGTGTTTTAAAGTTGGTTATAGTGGTGCACACATGGAGTCCAGTCACACAGGAGGCTGAAGAAGGAGGGTTCAGTGTGAGTTTGAGGCCAGCATCGTGAGACTCTGGCTCAACAAACCAAAACACAAGAAAGATGTTTTGATTGTCAGTCCTAGGTTTTAAAGCTTTTAGATATGTCAGCACCAAGAGGTGATTGTTTGCTTTAATTGACCTGGACTGCTTTATCAATATGGGAGAAATTTGCTACTGTCTAGCTTGTCTGCTTAAGCAACTTTTAAGAATGAATGATTTGTTTGGGAGGGATGAATTTCCTGTTTGTTAGAGCTGAGATTTTAATCAAGAATAAAACAAAAAGTCCAAGTTAATTTTTGCATAGGAAAGTTATTTTCTGTAACTGCTTACCTAATTTTGATACTTTAAAATTATAATAAAGTCAGTATTAAGGCAAAAATGACGTATCGTTAAAATTGCCCCTCCAAAGACCTTAATTCACTTTAATTCACAGGAGCCATTAATGCTTTGAAGCCAAGAATTAACTTTTCTTTCTTCACCTTGGACATGGTCTACCTTTCGTGGGATGGGTGTTAAAAGATACATGTGGTGAAAGTTGGGAACTGTAATGAAAAAATACAAAAGATCTCTCTCTGTCTCTCTCTGTCTCTCCTAGCACCAAGTATATTAACCTTCCTCTGAGTTTATTGCACATGTAAAGATGTGACTCCGTAGTGTTTTATTGGGTTCCTTGTTTTTGCACTTTTGTTGAATAAAACCATTGAAGGTCAATCCATTCAAAATTCGGTAGGGTAGATTTTGTAGGGTTTTCCCGTTTGCTTGATGTTGAATTTGCTTTATTTGTGCCAAATTTCTGATTAGTTTTCCTGGCACTAGAAGTGACTAATCCTTCTGTTTTACAGCTTTCTGAGACCAAGATCTTCACTGCCTCTAATGTATCTTCAGTGCCTCTGCCTGCGGAGAATGTGACAATCACTGCTGGTCAGAGGCAAGTGTTCAGTGATGTTTAATACCTTTTCCCAAAGTTATCTGCTGAGATAGCCATCAGGATCAGTGGCACGGCCTCTACAACTTGTGGTGGTAGTGAATGAAGACCATGTTGTTCCTTTTTAGGTGTTGGAGAGATTTATAATAGTTGCTGTTAGTGAGAGTAATGAATGAAAGTTCCTATTACAATTTTAGAAGCAATTCTTCCCTGAAATAGGTCTTTAAGCTGGACATGGTGGCAAGCACCTGTAATTCTAGCACTTAGGGGGCTGAGGCAGGAGGAGTGTTTTACACAAGGAGTGTTTTTATTTATTTATTTATTTACTTATTTTTTTCCCTCCCTTGTCTCCAAGAATGTGTCATTTTTCTACATTAGATGTGTGGTTCTCTGAGACTAACTTGATATGTTCAGCATTTTGACACTAAATACTTGCTTATGGGCTACATAAGGCCAGCCTGCACTACGTAATGAGTCTGTGTCCTCCACCAGAAAAAGAAAAAAAGAAGTCCCTTTAATTACACAAATCAGTAAGCCACGGGCTTAAAATGATAGTGAAGTAAGAGGGAGGGAAACATTTAAGCTGAAAGTATGGGAGTGTTTTCATTTATGTTTCAGATCTACAGAACTGTTCAGTAGTGCTTTTGCTTTATAGTACTAATCTTTGTCTCCTGAACCACTGAGAACATTTAGTACTTCATATCTAGGATTCTGCATCCATGGATTCAGCCAACTACAGATTGAGGAAAATTTTTTTTTTTTTTTAGGAAATTTTTTTTTTTTTTGTGGTACTGGGAGTTGAACTCAGTACTGAGCCATGTCCTAGCCCTTTTTATTTTGAGACAGGATCTTGGTAAATTGTCCAGATTGGCCTCAAACTTGGGATTCTCCTGCCTCAGCATCCCATGTAGCTAGGTTTAATAGGCTTGAAAAACCATGCCTAGCTGGATTGTGTGTGTGTGTGTGTGTGTCTTTTTGAGATAGGATCTCACTATGTAGTTGAGTCTGACCTCAGAATCACAGCAATCCTCCTGACTAAGTCTCCTGAGTGCTGGAATTACAGGCTTGCACTACCATGCCCAGCCAAACTTGGAAATATTTAAAAGAATACCCTTTGGCTGGGCGCGGTGGCACGTGCCTGTAATCCAAGCACCTAGGAGGCTAAGGCAGGAAGATCATTGCAAGTTTGAGACCAGCCTGCGCTACAGAATGAGCTCAAGGGCATAGGAATGAACTGCATAGTGAGACCCTCTCTTAAAAAGACAAAAAAAGAAAGAAAGAAAAGAGTACTCTTTATCCTCCAAACAACATGGTATAGCTATTTACATAGCGTTTACATTACACTTGGTACTGTAAGTAATGTAGAGATTATTTGAAATATGTAGGAAGATGGCCTAGGTTATTTGCAAATACTATTTTGTATAAGACTCGAGCATCTGCATGTTTTGGTATCCTTTGGGGTCTGGAAACCAATGTCTCATGGAGACGAAGGGATTCCATCTAATGAAGTTTTTAGAAGTTGAATCTGGGTATTGGGGTCTGTAGTAGGAGATACATTTTTCAGGAAATACTTTTGATCCCCTAAAAGCCCTCCTGGTTATTTCCAGTCCTAGATATGTTAATTGTTGCTCAGAATGTCCTAAGGAGTGTTGTGGTAGGTGGAAGATTTTACAAGTGTTTTTAACACTTATCACAGGTAATGTTTTTGTTTATTTATTATTATTATTTTTTCCCTTGACCCCAAGAATATGTTGTTTTTCTACATCAGTTGTGTGATTCTCTGAGACCAACTCGATATGTTCAGCATTTTGACACTTAAGTACTCATTATTGACACAGGCTTCATACATTGAGGGCTCAGCCTCATAAGACTGTCCTTACTTCAGAAGCACACAGATTTACAAGTTTCCTTGACCTCTTCTCAGGTTAATTTATTGAAATGACTCAGAATTCAGGGTAACGTTTTATTGTTAAAGGTATAGCTCAGAAAACAACCACATAGAGGGCCGGGGATTTAGCTGAGCTAGTGGCACAAGTGCCTGCCTGGCAGGCGCAAGGTCATGAATTTGATCCCCCCCCCCCCCGCCCCCAAAAAAGAAAAAGAAACAACCACATGGTAGAAATACAAGGTCAAGGGGTATGTGTGAGGGACGTACCTTCCATGTACTACCCAGGTAACCAGAATCTTTCCGTATGTCGTTGCTCAAGGATAACTTAATAATTGCAACTTAATTACATAGGTATAATTTGTTAAATCATTGGCTGTTGGTGACTGAATTTAATAGCTAGGTCCCCTCCCTTGGACATGGATGGGAAGGGTTGGGAGGGCCTGAATATTGTAGCCCTCAAATCTGGTCCTTCTAGTGACTAGAGCTACCCTGAAGCTATTTAGGGGCCCCTCCCAGGTTGTTACATTAGTGTGATGTTAGTGTGGTTGCAGGATCTTGTACTGAGTAGCAGAAGGCACTATTATTGTTCAGGAAATTCCTTTCTGTGTGTGTGCTAGGCACACACTTTATTACTGGGCCATACTCCCATCCCCATATTTTTGTTAACTTGAAGTTTTATTATAAGTTATATTTTCAAAACCTACCTTGGAGCTGGATGTGGTGGCGCACAGCTATAATCCCAGCACTTGGAAGGCTGAGGCAGAAAGATTGCTTCAAGTTTGAGGCCAGCCTGAACTGCTTAGTGAAACCCTATTTCAAAAAGGCAAAAAAGACAAAACTCTTCCCTGTTCTACCGGGTGTCATGGCTCACATGTATGATCCTAACACTCAGGAGACTGAGGCAGGAGGATCACACAAGCTGGAGTCTAGCCTGAGTACATAGTTCATGACCAGCTTGAACTACATAGCAATCCTATCTCAAAAAAAACAAAACCAAAAATAAAACCAAACCAAAAATCTCTTACTCTAAAACCATTTGAAGATGCCAGCATTGTGGTATTTGGCTTTATATCTTAAAAATTATAATGACAAATAGTGTTAAAATCATGAATAAATACTTGTGAATTTTGGGCCAGTTAGTGAACTATTATTTAGAATTGACATTTGAGGCTGGATATAGTGGTGTATGCCTGTAATCGCAGCACTCAGGAGACTGAGGCAGGAGGGTCACCACGAGTTTTAGGCCAGCCTGGGCTATATAGTGAGTTCAAAGCCAGCCTGAATTAGATAGACCCTGTCTGCAAAATAATAGAAGATACTTGGTATTTCATTAAATTAATAACTATCAAAATAAAAATGCCATATAGCCATTATTATTGGCCCCATTGGTGGAAGTTAGCTAGATAATGTAGATATCAATTGTTTTGGTAGATTAGGCTTTTCAGAGCTTTGTATTTATGAGTTTATTTAGAAGAAACATCAATAAGTGGCTTCCTTTTTGATCCATGACCTGAATCAAATATTGGGGTATTATTAGAATGTTTAGTCATTATTCATCAGGATCCCTTTCCCATCCCACTAGAATTGACCTTGCTGTTCTGCTGGGGAAGACACCATCTTCAATGGAGAATGATTCATCTAATCTCGATCCATCTCAGGCTCCTTCCCTGGCTCAGCCTCTGGTATTCAGTAACTCGAAGCAGAGTGCCATATCACAGCCTACTTCGGGGAACACGTTTTCCCATCATAGTATGGTAAGTAGGAAACATGGTTTATCCTAATCAAACTTCCTACCTAATCCCATTATACTTCTGAAGTCATTCTTTCTGTCAAAGGATAAAATTATAACAGCTTTGTGTAAAGGTCTTACTTGGCTTTCCAGTTCTAGAGTGGCAACATTTCATTTCATAAATAGGTGTTGTGGTGGACCAAACAGAAGAGATTGGTTTTATAGACAGAGAAGGGCTTTAAAAAAAAAAAAAAAAACAAAGCAGAAGCAAAACAGAGAGTATATTGGTCATTTCAAAGTTACATTTCTTACGAGATGGGATATAGACCAACAGAAAAATAACTGATTAACATCAGTTTATCAGTTTTGTGTAGCAAATAAGGACAAGGTTAGTCAGAATTTATAGTAGAGTGAAGTATCTTCTTTGTCCTTTTAAGGACAAAGCTTTAGGCATGAGTTGTAGTAAAAAGGTAATTCTACAAGACAAGTTTAGCTGTTCTGTTTTTGCTTTTTGAGCTAGGGTCTCACTGTAATTCTAGCAGGTCTTAAGCTTACTATGTAGCCCATGCTGGCCTTGAACTCACAGCAATGCTCATGCCTCAGCCCCTCAAGTGCTGGGATTACAGTGTGTGTTACCACACCCAGCAGTTTTGTTTTTGAAGATTGATCTTTTGACAGTCTGAATTACCTTTTTTTTTTTTTTTGGTGCCGGGGATCAAACTCACGACTTTGCGTTTGCCAAGCAGGCACTTACACCACTGAGTTAAACCCCCAGCCCCCAGACTGAATTATCTTATAAAAATAAGTTAATGTTTACTAAACCCCCATTGTACTGAATAATATTTCTTGTTTCTTGTGAGGAAAAAAACCCCATTAATGTCAACTTCTCAACAAATTTTAATCCTTTTGCAATCCTAATAAAATTTTAGTAGGAGATTGTAGCACTTCTTTTTTTTTTTTTTTGAGACAGGATCCTGCTGTGTAGTTCAGGCTGGCTTTGAACTGCCTGTAGCCCAGGCTGATCTTGAGTCCAGGTTATCCTCCTGCGTCAGTCTCCACAGTGCTGGGATTACAGATGTGTGCCACCATGCCTGACAATTCCTCGTTTCTTGATGGAGCAGAATTGCCTTACATACTCATTTAGATGGTACATTTATTGACTAGACTTCAGAAACCTAAGAGTTTTTCCAAATCTGCTTCTTTATTAGCTACATCTTCACTGTCTGAAAATGAATGTAAAATGTGCTTGCTGTTCCTATTGCAAGGCTTTAGGAAGATAATGTGTACCAGTTACATAAATTTTGTGATGGTAGCTTCATTATAAATAACCTAGAGTGCTTGTGACACATGACTTAATGATGTATACCATTTAAAAAATTAAAGATCATTACTGTACCAAAGGAATCATTTAGACAAAGATGATAGACTAGTGCTTTTTCTCTTTTTCACCTGTTTTTAGTAGAGTTACTAGAGATACAAGAAGCAGACCATGTGAATACATATAATTTTCTTTTTCTAGTTATGGTAAATTAATTAGAAAATTGTACAATTAGCCTCTAACTCAGAATCTGTTAATTTTTTCTTTTTTTGAGATAGGTTCTTGCCATGTAGTTCAGGCTGGCCTTAACCTAGGCTGGCCTTCAATTCATTGTGATCCTCATGTCTTAGCCTGCGATTACAGGCAGGTACCACCTTGCCCAGAGCTTCCATTTTATATAACTTTTTTTTTTTTAAACATAACATTCTTTCTAAAGTATACTGCCTGGTAATGTCAAATCCTCATTATATGTGTAAGATCATTGTTATTTAATGTAGTTTTTCATTGAGAATAAATGTTAGAGAACTATTTTCTCTTAAAATTTAATAGCTGTAGTCAATATTAGAGTTTCTTTATTTTTATACATAATACTGTATGAATAAGCCAGGCATGATGGTGATTCCTGTAATCCCAGCTCTCTGGGAAGCTGAGGCAGGAGGATCACAAGTTGGAGCCCAGCCTGGGCAACTTAGTGACTTAGCGAGACCTTATTTCAAAATTTAACAAATGAATTAATGATAATAATATTGTGGATGTAGCATAAAATGAAGGCCCTAGGTTCATTCTCCAGTATTGTGCAAAACCAAACCAAACATTGGTAATTTCTTGTATTTTTAATGTTTTGCATTTGGCAGAATATTTGATGTTCTTATTTGGTTCTTCACTTTCAGTTAGACGTTTGAGGGTTTTGTTGATATAGTTTTGGGATATAAACTGGAGAAAATAAGTCTTACCTTGAGTTGGACAAACTAGTTTGTGTAAGAATGCTCTATTTGATAATTATATGCTGGGTTAAATTTTTTTTTTAAAACGCTGGATACTGAGCCCAGGACCTTATACTGAGTTATATTCACATTGCTTTTTATTTTGAAGCAAGCCTTGCTTAGTTCCTTGGCTAGCCTTGAACTTGTGATCCTCTTGCCTTAGCCTCTCTGGTAGCTAGGGTTATTGGTATGTACCACTATGCTAGACCTTGGTTGCTTTTTCTTTTCAGCCAGTCTAGGACACACACATGGTTAATCTTGACTGGGATGATAGTTTTATTTGGTAATGGGAAATGGGGTGAATTCCCCAAAAGCATTAAGGGTGAATTTTGCTTGGTCATCATATAATGATCACTCTGTAGGATTTGTATCCATAAAGAGAACATGAGTTGTATGACTTGTTGATTGTCTAATACAGAAGTTGGGGTGGCCTTGTAACTTGTCTTTGCCTCTATCCTAGTTATTAGTAACATCCAGATTAGACTGCAATTGGTTTTTCGTTTTTGTGGTTTGTTTGTTTTTTCGTTAGTTTTTTGAGTTAAAGTGGCAAAGATCTTAATGGTTAAAGCAAAATTTTATACTATCTTCATACTTCATATTGATTTAGTATGTATTGGTTGATTTAAAAATTTCAGAGGTGGGAGCCACTCTCCAGTTATCAGAGCTTTATTTTGGAAAAGTAGAGAAAGATGGTTATAGTGTAAGTTTTTAATAACTTTAATTTTTTTTTTTTTTTTTCCTGGTACCAGGAATTGAACTCATGACCTTGCACTTACCAGGCAGGTGCTTAAGCCACTGAGCTAAATCCCCAGCCCATGACTTTAATGTTTAGTGGCGCTTGTGCCATGCTCTACACTTCCCCTGCCCCCGTGGCTCTCATTTTTAAAAATTTCAAATTAAATGGTTGATAATCCAGCACTTGGAAGGCTGAAGCAGGAGGATTGTGATTTCAAAGCCAACCCCTAGGCTACGTAATGAGTTCAAGGCAAACCTGAGCTGCGTAGTAGTGAAACCCTGTCTCGAAAACAAAACACTAGTTTCCAAATTGATACATACTAGTGAATGGTCATGTGATGCTCCTATTCTTTTTGAGTGCTTACTGTGTGCTGCACTGTGTATGTATTCATTGTAAATGCAGTATTTGTTTAATCCTCTTGAGACTTGCTGAATTACAGTAATATTCCTGTATTCAGGTGAGGAAATGAGCAAAGAGATTTAAAGTTGTTTTTCCAATGTTACATAACCTAACTCAAGGACTTGAACTCTTACTGGACTGTGTTGTATGCTCAGTCTGGTAGCATTGAATGTCTCACCATTTCCCATTCCAGCCCTGGGCTCAGGTGATCTTTCTAAGTACCTAGGACTGGAGGTAGGTCCACAGTGTCTGGTTTGGTAGTCTTCTTAACTTGGTTGATACATGCTGGCTCTTGATCTGGGTAAGTTTCTTGCTGAGTAGCTAAATAAAGTTATTGACTGCAAATTTCTCATCTCTTTGCTGATCTACAGGTGAGCATGTTAGGGAAGGGATTTGGTGATGTTGGTGAGGCTAAAGGCGGCAGTACCACAGGCTCTCAGTTTTTGGAGCAGTTCAAGACTGCTCAGGCACTGGCTCATTTGGCAGCTCAGCATTCTCAGTCTGGAAGCACCACCACCTCCTCTTGGGACATGGGCTCGACGACACAGTCCCCATCACTGGTGCAGTATGGTAAGAAGATATAGAAAGTGACTTGAGCCCTTTATGGGTTGGAGAACTGCTGTAAAGATTCTGGCAGGGGGAGTGGAAAGTGTGTCTTGAAGTGAAGGGTAGCTTTCTCAGATTTCTCCTAGCTGAGAATAGGCCGATTTCAGGAAGTTTGGGAAGAATAGATATTTGAGGCTTGTACAGTAGTATCTCAGTTCATGAACTTAATTCTTGCCATAGTTCTGGTTGAAAAATTTGTTCCACCAGAACTGTGGCAAGAATTAAGGCTGTGAACTGAGGTACTACTGTATATTTGTTGTCAAAGTTATATATTTATTTATTACTATTTTTTAATTGTTTTTTGAGACAGGGTCTTGCTATATAGTTCAGTCTGGCCTTGAATGCACTATGTAGCCCAGGCTGGCCTCAAACTCATGCAGTCTTCCTGCCTCAGCCCTCCAAGTGCTGAGATTACAGGTGTGCACCACTATACCCGGCTATGTTGTCAAATTTAGCCATGCACATAGTTGCAGGATTTTTTTGATCTGGGAATTTGGGGGAGTTCTCCTTAGATTTTCAGTGCTTGGAAGTAACATACTGCCTTTAAATTCATGGGTTTAAACATATATGTATGTATATGTATATGTTAATAGTTAAGATGGTTATAAAAAAATTCATGGGTTTAGCCATTTTAAGACCTTATACTTTAGGGGAATTCAAGGATTAATCTCTTACATAGGAAAGGCAATGGCATTGATTCGATTAGGTTGCGCTTCGGAACAGATGGGATCAAATGATTGCCACACATGGGAATGAAATCAGTTCCAAAAGAGGACCTGTTTATATAAAAAGATTGTGCTTCTTGAAGGCCTTATTCATGTCACTAGTGTAGGACAGTAGCACCCCCTTAGAAGTTATCAGCACCTCTAGCCTCATATGTGATGGACTTCCTTGTACAGATCTGAAGAACGCAAATGATTCAGTGCACAGCCCCTTTACAAAGCGCCAGGCTTTCACCCCGTCTTCAGCTATGATGGAGGTGTTTCTTCAGGAGAAGCCTCCTGCAGTGGCTACCTCCACAGCTGCACCTCCACCCCCTTCTTCACCTCTGCCAAGCAAATCCACCTCAGCTCCACAGATGTCTCCTGGGTCTTCAGACAACCAGTCCTCTAGCCCTCAGCCGGCTCAGCAAAAACTGAAACAGCAAAAGAAAAAAACTTCTTTGACTTCTAAGGTACTTGAACCTTTAGGTAATACTGCCTTAAGGCAGGGAGGTATGGAATTTCGGAATTGGGATTTTAAGGGTAAACTTGTTAATTTGAGGTTGAAGGGAATTTTTTAAATTCTAAGGTCTATTTTTTTTTTTTTTTTTTTTTTTTATTCTAAGAGCATATTAAACCATTACATTCTCTTCCTTCACCTTTCTACATAGATTCCTGTTCTGGCTGTGGAGATGCCTGGCTCAGCAGATATCTCAGGGCTAAATCTCCAGTTTGGGGCATTGCAGTTTGGGTCAGAGCCTGTTCTTTCTGATTATGAGTCCACCCCCACCACGAGCGCCTCTTCAAGCCAGGCTCCAAATAGCCTGTATACCAGCACGGCCAGGTAGGGGAAACATGAACCACAAGAGCTCTTCTAATGTGTTTCATTCTCTTGCTGATTTCTAGAACTCTGACTGGATGAGAGAAAAGTGGTTAGTCTTAGCATGTCTGTTGTATGTTTTAAAATACTGTTGTGACTGTTAGCCCTAACTTTAAACAGAAATGTGCTACTTGGGTACTTCTAGAACATTAGAGCTCGGTTTTGAAACATGCATACACTTCAAACAGAAAATAAGTTGATACCTGTCACAGCCAAAAGTGCTTTCAACATGTTTTAGTCCTTTGGTGTGGGACTATGCATGTGAATGTTTCATGGAGTTGGACATGATAATTTTGATTGCAAGCATTCTTGTGTATAATCCCAACACCCTGGAAGCCTGTAGCCTGTAAGGTCACATTTCAAGTCACAGTGGGCAACTTACTGAGACCCTGCCTTAAAATAAAAAAAAAAACGCAAAAACTAGAGATCTAATTCAGTGGTAAAGAAACTCTGGGATTGGTTCCCATTACTATCAAATAATAAAATGACTTGTTGGTTTGTATTTATTTATTTATTTATTTAGAGACCATCTCACTGTGTAGTTCAAGCTGACCTTGAACTCACTGTGTAGCTGAGGCGGACCTAAACTCATGATGATCTTCCTGCCCCAGTGTTCTGAGTGCTTGGATTACAGGTGTGCACCACCATGCCCAACTTTAAAAGTTTTTTTGGTATGGGAATCAAACTCAGGACCTCACACCTGCCACTGTGCTGCTGAACTATATACCCAGCCCTGAAAGGACTTTCAAAAGGAAATGAATCTTTTTTACCTCCTCTGGTGTAATGATCAAGGAAGTCATAAAATCATGTAGGAATTTCAGGGTAATAGGCTATTTTTTCCTCAATCCTTGGGAATTTGAAGACATTAATGTTTGGCCCGAGTCTAGATCTGTTGACTCATTACTGCCACTGATATATGTGCGTATTTTTAAGTCTTCCTCTCAGGATACCAGTAATCTTTAATAAGATTGTTAAGGAATCCTAGGGCTCAGAATTCCTTGAAATGAGTGAGCAAAGATGGTTTCTCCTGCTATAAGGTCTAAAATGGCAGTGTATTGAAGTATCGTCTTTCTGCTACTTTTTGTTGTTTAAAACTGTTTGTTTTGCAGTGGTGGGGATTAAACCCAGGACCTTGTGCTGAATTATATCCATGGCCCTTTTAAAACAAAGATAAAATCTTGCTGAGTTGCTGTGATTTAAAGTTGTGGTCTTACCTCTGCCTACCAGAATGATAGGACAATAGTGATGCACCACTGTACACAGTGTTAGTTTCTTTTTATAACAACAGAAATATAGGGGAAGAAGGGAATTTTGATTTTAGGGTTTAAGGTTTTTAAAATTCTGTCTGTTCTTAATTTGGATCTTTAATACTTAGGGGAAAATTGTGGCAATTTCTTTTGTTGCTAGAAAGTTTCTTTCTGATTGAAATCTGTTCATTCCATTAGTATATCTCTACCATTTCTTCAGATTCAGTGGTCTGCTCTGTTTTGTTTCTCTGAGATTTTTCTTCTTTTCTTTTCCCCCAGTGAATCTTCATCTACAATTTCATCTAACCAGAGTCAAGAGTCTGGTTATCAGAGTGGCCCAATTCAGTCAACAACCTATACCTCCCAAAACAATGCTCAGGGCCCTCTATATGAACAGAGATCGACACAGACTCGGCGGTACCCCAGCTCCATCTCTTCTTCACCCCAAAAGGACCTGACTCAGGCAAAGGTACTATCCTTGTGAGCCCCTTGGGCATTGGTTAGGAAAATAGTGGGAAAAGTCCCTTAAATGTTAGTGATTTACGTCTCTGGAAATGGTGCTATGAAACCTTGGAAGTACTGAATGAGAAGCTGAAAAAAAGCACTTTTCTGTGGATGATAAAATAAAAGTTCTTTTTAGCAAGACTGGTGACTTAAGAGTTAGAAAACTACTACAGTAAGGAGTCATGGCTTATTAGAATCAGCCTTAAGTACTTGTTTTCTCCTCCTGGAAGATCTAATTATTAGACTTTGGGGTGCACATTAGTAGATTTTGCCTGGTTCTGTCTTGCTTTAGTGAGAGGAGACTTGAGGTGTCTGTCAGCTGCAGCCAGCAAGAGGAGTGGGTTGACTATGTCATAGTCCCACCTCCTTTCCACAGTAGTCATTGAGTTTGGACTTTGCACCTTGCCTGTGTTGTCCTGTTTGAGGGGTTGCCTTCAGATGGTTGCACAGGTTTGGTATATATGATTTTGTTGTTTTTAATTTTGTTTCTTTGCCTCATTGTATTACTGTTTTGGTTAACTAGCAATTTCCTAAAGGTTTCCAAAATTAAGCTGAGTCAGTATTAATTTCCCATATTCACATGAGTTTGTTCTTGTCCCTGTTTCTTGTATCAGAATGGCTTCAGTTCTGTGCAAGCCACGCAGTTACAGACCACGCAATCTGTTGAAGGTGAGTGTTTTCCAGACTTCATCTTCTCAGTTGTAATGTTTTTTTCTCACTATTTTTGCATTTCTTAAAGTGAAAAGTGCTCTGATACAATGATAAAATGTAGTTAGTTACAATCTTAGCTCGTTTCTACCTTGCTGTTCATCTCAAACCATCTTAAGTTTCAGGTATTCTTTCTTAAAATGGTGATAGTTTTATTGGGTCCCTTCACTGGAAAAATAAAATACCGTTATAGCCAAGTGTGATGGTGCTCCCTTGTAATCCTAGCACTTGGAAGGCTGGGCAGGAGGATCACTGTAAGCACAAGGCCAGCCTGAACTACATAGTGAGATCCTGTCTCAGACAAAATACATGGCGTGAAATGCCTTAAATTTAAAAAAAAAAAAAAAAATTCTGTCATTACTAAGTAAGTTATACTCTTTTGTCTTTGGGGCACCATAGAACTGTAGTCACTTTTTACTTAGAGATACACTCTTGTGATGAGGTGATGCTTTTTAATTTTGGTCCTGCATGCTAGACAATGTTGTACTGTGGAGCTGTATCCCCAGCTCTCTTTTCTTTATTTCCAGGTGCTACAGGCTCTGCAGTGAAATCTGACTCACCTTCCACGTCTAGTATCCCCACTCTCAATGAAACGGTATCTGCAGCTTCCTTACTGACAACCACCAATCAACACTCATCCTCCTTGGGTGGCTTGAGCCACAGTGAGGAGATTCCAAATACCACCACCACACAACATAGCAGGTAATCTGGGTGAAGGCGGAGGTTGGGGTTGATGAGTTCAGTGTCTTCTGGGTTTTTTTAATTCTGTCTTCCTGGCAGAGACATTAGCCCTGCTTTTGTGGCAAGTGGGTGACCTAACAGCTGTGGGAGGTGAAGGCAGAGGAAACTTATTTTCCTCTTGCAGTATCTATCCGCTCTTGCCTTAACTGCTCAGTTCCTGGCTGTCTGTCATGTATACTATATGATATCAGACCGCTTTGGCTTTATATTCTGCCTTACATTGTTGCTTGTGTTCTTGAATGAAGTGCCACTTCAGGTCACCACAGCACTGTTGGCAACCTTTTTTCCTTACAGCACGTTACCTACACAGCAGAATACCCTTTCGTCATCAACATCTTCTGGGCGTACTTCAACATCCACTCTCTTGGTAAGTGTGATGCTGAGAGGAAATGTGGCTCTTAATTCTCTTAACTACCCAAACTTCTAGACTTTTCCTAAGAATAAATTCTTGACAACTTTTCATGAGGTGGTAAAATCATTCAACTGAAGTTGAAATAAAACTAGTAAAGGGATGTTGGGAAGTCATGAGAGGCCAAAGAGTCTGGACCTTTCTCAAAAGCCTCAAAAGTGACTTTCTGACTTTTTTTCCTTGAGGAAAGACAGAGCTTTTTGTATACTCTGATAAATTCTGTAAGAGTGTACATAACTAGTAGATCTGTTCTTGTTGTTTGCCAATGGTATGCTGAACCTAAATCCTGAATATAATCAGTGTGTTGTGACATTCCTGGGAAAATAGAGGCCAGATGAGAAAATTTAGTAAAATCATTTCATTGTTGCAGTTTATAGATTCTGTTTGTAGAATGTGTTACAGTTCTAAAGGAAGGGGCCATTTTAGGCAAAGCTGTTAGGTTTTAAATAAGTCTTTCTGTCTTCAAAAGTAGAAATATTTTAGATTTAAAGTCAGAATCTCTGCTTTCTCTAGCCTGTAAACTAGGCTTGTACACTGAACTTGTGAAGAAAAATACGGGAGAGAAGATTATAACCTATTTTTTCATGTCTCGTCTTCCTTATCCCCTTACTGCCCAGTCAGTGTTGGTTTCTGGAATGTTTGTCCTCATATACTTTGCTATTTGAGCAGGATGAAGGTGTCCAGTAAGTCTCTGTTAGTATACTTGATAGGTGAATCTTTTTTCTTTTTTAAACTGGGAATTGAATCTAGGCCTTTACATTGAGCTACATCCCCAGTGCTTTTTTTTTTTTATATTTTATTTTGAGATAAGGTCTTGCCCAGGCTGGGCTCAAACTTGTGATCCTCCTGCCTCAGCCTCGCAGAGTGCTGGGGTTACAGGTGTGCACCACCATGCCCAGCTGCCAGATGAATCTTCAGAAGATATGGCTAGATTTTTTTCTGCTTTGGCAGAGACAGTCTGGTTACCTGCCTTGCTCCTATTAATTGGGAAGCTGGCTTGGTCATATAATTAGTAGAGTTAGATTGTCTTTTTTTTACTTTTGTTGCTAATTGTTGTTTTCTCCTTCTCTTTTCCATTGTTCCTTTTTTTGAAGCATACAAGTGTGGAGAGTGAAGCGAATCTCCATTCTTCCTCTAGCACTTTCTCTACCACGTCCAGCACAGTCTCTGCACCTCCCCCAGTGGTCAGTGTCTCTTCCAGTCTCAATAGTGGCAGTAGTCTGGGCCTTAGCCTAGGCAGCAACTCTACCGTCACAGCCTCAACTCGAAGCTCAGTTGCTACGACTTCAGGTAGCCTTACATAAGGGGGTGGCATTTTTCTGGGATGCAGGAGATAAGTAGTTGTGTGACAACATAAAAATTGTAACTTCTGTTTTAGGAAAAGCTCCTCCCAACCTCCCTCCTGGGGTCCCGCCATTGTTGCCTAACCCATATATTATGGCTCCAGGGCTGTTACATGCCTATCCGGTAAGTGGAACTGAAGGGCTGGCTTCTCCAAAACATTATGATAATGTAGCAACTCTTTACAGCTTTGGTTTAAGATGGAAATTAAATAAAATAAAGCATAGAATAAATGAGTGATTGCTACTATAAGCAAACAAGTATGTATATATGTATGTATTTGTTTTTGAGGGAGGGTCTCACTGTAATTCAGTTTGGCCTTGAACTCATCTGTAGTCCAGCCTGGCCTTGAACTCACAGTGATCCTCCTTCCTCAGCCTCCTGCCTCACCCTCCCAAGTGCTAGGGTTATATAGATGTGTACCACCACAGGTTTTTTTTTTTTGGCATCAAAAATTGAACTCAGGACCTCATGCTTGCCAGGCAGACACTGTGCCACTGAGCAATATCTGGTTTTTAATCTTTGTACCGTTTTGGAAAAAATAATACTTAGGAAGGACTAAACCTAGATAAAGCGCTTTTTTATTTGTTTTCTTGGTGTGAAATACATCTTCAGGACTTCAGGTGTCGGAGCAGGATATCCTCAGGAATTCCTTTCAGTTTCTTTTGTTTTCTGTACTTGAATTGATTTCCTTCCTCTTAGATCTTTGCCCACTGCAACCTGACCAAAACAGCTCCTTAACTCAGTCTGGAACTTTCTGAGAATAAATGGCTGACAGTAGTAGCTTTCTGTCCTGGCAGTACTGTATGTCACCTTCAGGAAATTAGTACCTATTAAAAGATGGACCAGGGCTGTAGCTCAGCAGCACAAGTACCTCCCTGACAAATGCAAGGTCCTGAGTTCAATTCCCAGTGTTTCCCTCCCCAAAAAAGGAAATTTTTTTTTTTTGGTTGGTACTGGGGATCAAACTCACAACCACGCACTTGCAAGGCAGGCACTTACGCCGCTGAGCTAAATCCCCAGACCCAAAAAAGGAAATTTATAAAACTTCTGTTAAAAAATTTTGTTCTTGCCCTTGGAGAGAAACTAGGTAAACACACAGATGAAACATCCAAATAGCACTGTTACACATTACATGGTTTTTAACTTTTAAAAACATTTTAAGTGGAGCATGGTGGTGTATGCCTGTAATCCCAGCACTTGGGAGGCCGAAGCAGGAGGATTGTTGTGAGTTTGAGACCAGCCTGGGCTACAAAGTGAGTTCAAGACCAGCCTGAACTGCATGGTGAGACCCTGTCTCAAAAAGATTTAAAAAAAAAAATTATTAGTATATATTTGTAATATACACAGTTTACAATCATCTTGAGTTCATACATGTACATAATACAGCTGCTTTGATTCCCTTCCCCCCACCTCTAATTACCCTATCCCTTTTTTTTTTCTTTTTGAGGGTCTTGCTAGGTTTTTCAGTTTTGGTGTTTTTTTTGCGGTAGCAGGGATTGAACTTGTGACCTTGCGCTTGCCAGACAAGCGCTTATGCCGCTGAGCTAAATCCCCAGCCCCTCGAGGGTCTTGCTGTGCAGCTCAGGCTGGCCTGGAGATTACTTTGTAGCCCAAGCTGGTTTTAAACTTGGAATGATCCTCCCTCAGTCTCCTGAGTACTGGGATATAGGAGTGGGTCCCCATGCCTGGCTTGATTTTCATTCTTGTTGATAATAATCTTAGCTAGTATTATGGCCTACAAAGTTTATATTCCCTGAGGTTATTAGGTTCCTCTACATGGCATATCTTTACTCATTTCCCTTTCCCCTCCTCACCCCTCACCCTTCTTCCCTTGAACCACTTCTCTTCTTGCAAGAGATTCAGCCTCTTACCTTCTTCTGTCCATTGGGTTTTGTTTTCTTTCTTTTCTTTTCCCTTTTTTTTGTTTTTGAGGCAGGGTCTTACTGTGTAGTTCATGCTAACTTTAAGCTAGTTAGTATAACCCAAACTAGCCTTGAACTCAAGGTGATCTGTCTGCCTCAGCTTCCCAGGTGCTGGGATTATAGGCATGTGCCACCAAACCTGGCTATCTGTCCTTTATTATTCTGTTTCTTATACATTTTTTTAAATTTTATTTTAAAAGGGAGTAAAAGTAAACATAACAAAAGAGAACAGAATGGGACAAAAGAAAGCATAAATTTCAAAGCTAGACAACCAGAAATCTTCACTATCTGTCATATTCTTCCAAATGGTTGTCCTTATCTTTGCATATGGAGAGCTCTTACTAAATAACATAGCCAATCTTTTCACAAGATGTGTAGTTCACTGGCTCCCACTTGCTAGGCAGGGGAGAGGGGGAGGGGGTACACGGGATGGGGGACAGGATGACATGAGATGTCTGAATCTCAGCCCACATGCAGGCAGGATCACAGTTGCCCTCCAGAGACGGGAAGAGTTCCTTGCTCTCCTGGCACCCCGAGTCAACAGCACTGTGCAGGTCCCGACGTGCCAGTGTCTCTCTCCTTTAGGCTGCCGAAAGTCTGCCACACTCTCAGTCGCCCCCCAGAGAGGGGAGGAGCTCCTTGTTCTCCCGGCATCCTGAGTCAACTGCACTGTGCAGGTCCCAACGCGCCAGGGTCTCTCCTTCGGGCTGCCGAAAGTCGGCCATACTCTCAGCCGCCCCCCAGAGGGGAGGAGTTCCTTGTTCTCCCGGCACCCCGAGTCAACTGCACCCTGCAGGTCCCGATTCACCAGGGTCTCTCTCCTTGGGGCCGCTGAAAGTCTGCCACACTCTCAGCCAGCCCCCTGAGAGGGGAAGAGCTCCTTGTTCTCCCAGCACCTCGAGTCAACCGCTCGGTGCAGGTCCCAAGGTGCCAGGGTCTCTCCCCTGGAGGCCCCCTAAAGTCCGCCATACTCACCTGCTATTTCTTTCTGATGAATTGACCATTGCATTTCCAAAGTTCTGAAATGGCCAACAGACCACAGAAAGAATTCTCTTTAGGCTCCTGTTTGAAACCAGCAGCTACAGCCATCTGCTGGCCTTGCTTCAGGGCCAATTCTTACACATTTTTAAACAGTAATATGCTGCTATCTAAAAATTCGAGAAAATAAGAGTTAAATGTGAATCCTTTTTCTTTGGGGAGTTACATTTTTAGCCAGATTTTAAGATCTGTAAGAAACAGGCTGGTTGTGTAGAGTAAAGCCAGCTATTCTTTGTACTTGTGTCTACTTTGCTGCTGCCCAAAGGCCAGTCTGGTTGAATCAGTACTGTGTAACCTAAGTAAAGTTTTCCAGACCTTTCATCAATTATTTAACTTTTTCTACATTTTTTCCTGTTAAAGAAAACTGAACTAATCTGTTCTGGTTTAAGAATGAGGGTGAATGTTCTGTTGAATTACCCTACTTTCAGTTAGGCTCCTTATTTTCCTATCATCTTGACTGGTTCCAACTAATATTGTTACTTGTCTATATTTTTCAGCCACAAGTGTATGGTTATGATGACTTACAAATGCTTCAGACAAGGTTTCCATTGGTGAGTATGTGGAGAAGAACTTTGGGAAAGAAAGATTTTTGTTTTTAGGCAGGGTCTCACTTTGTAGTGCAGGCTGGCCTTGAACTCCCTTATGTAGCTCAGACTGACCTGGAACTCTGGCGATCCTCGATTCTCGTGACTTAGCCTCCTGAGTGCTAGTATTAATTACATGGGCATGTGCCACCATGCCTGGCAAAAGAGATCTTAATGTTAGGAATATTATCTTAAATGTGCTATTGATGAGTCAGAGACCTAGGTATTTTTCAGCCCATTCCTCTATACATATACTTTGATTTAACATATTAGAATGAGAGACTTGGTGCTGGGATTGAAACCTGGAACATATACCCCCCCCACACACACACACACATATACACATATATATATATTTTTTTAACTCCTATATATTCTAAGTACATATTACTACTGAGTTATACTCCCAAGTGGAATAGACTACCAATGTCAATTTCCTGTTTATCTTTTTATTGTAATGCTAGAGATCAAACCCATAGTTCCATGCTTGTTAGGCAAATGCTCTACCACTGAATGACATCCACATGCCCTTCCCCATCCCTTTTAGAGAGGGTAGAGTTTCACTCTTGCCCAGACTGACCCTGAACTTGTGAGTTTAAGTGATCCTTCTGCCTCCAGCCCACATCCCAGATAGCTGTGACTAGAGGCATGTGTCACTATGCCCAGACTTGTATTTCTTGTGTGTATGCTCCAAGGCCTTGAGCATGCTAAGCACACACTCTACCATTGTTCTGTGCCTCCAGCAATGTTATATCTTTGATAATTGTAAGCACATTGTAACCTCATCTCTTAGAGCCAGAGAGTATTTTGACGGTCTCAAGATGCTTTCTGTATGTTTCAGAAACTTCAGAAAGTTACCTGTTTTCTAAAAATAAGCTTGATATTGACTGTAGGGTTGTTGTGTAGAGTGTTGAAAATGTGGACCTTGACATGTTCTCCCATTGGCATATATGTAGACCTTGCCTGACCCTTTATGGTCAGCCAAGGGGGACAGTGTATGCAAGAGTGATAATGGAGTTCCTGCCAGCTTTAACCAGCTGAATCAGTGACTGGATGAATTGCAGGGCTCCAACATTCTCCTGCTGGTCACCCTGTGGTCCTCATGCTGGGAAGAGTGGCACTGACTCTGCTTTCTTATGTCTTCACTCTAGGATTACTACAGTATCCCGTTTCCCACACCCACCACTCCACTGACTGGGAGGGATGGTAGCCTGGCCAGCAACCCTTATTCCGGTAGGTCTGGGTTGGGGCTGAATAAAAGGATTATCGGTAGAAACCAGATTAGTAGCAAGAAGGGACCTGGTTCTCACTGTAATTAAGATTTCACCATAGAAGTTTTTGGATGGATGTAGCAAGTGGGGGTTGGTTTAGTCTTCATCATGCCAAAGATGGACATGTGACAGCTTTTTCCTTTAAATCCCACTTTTTATTGTCTACTGGTGATTTCTAGATGAAACATTTAATTATTTTGTTGTGCTGGGTATTGAACCTAGGGCCCTCAAATGCTAAGCACATGCTGGGCCATGGAGCTACATCCCCAACACCTCCAGATCATGTTAGGTAGAACTTGGTTCTCAAGTCTAATCTGGAGTATTCCCTATGGGAGGAGCAGGGAGGGAAGAGGGTTGGAAAGGAAAGAAACCAAAGTGGGCAGGGAAATTGTACAGCAGCTTTGCTCTGGGAGCCGCTCCTGCCACAGCATTGTACAGTTGCTCAACATTAGGCTTGACTAGCATTGTGCTAAATGGAGGTGCAAAGAAGTGTAATTCAAGGAATGAAGCTTTACAAATCTTTATGGGACCTCTTGGAATCATGTGAAACTAGAGAGGGTAATTCTGCATTGGTGTTGGGAGTAGAAGAAACAGGTACATTTAGCCTCTCCTATCACAGGTGACCTCACAAAGTTTGGCCGTGGGGATGCCTCCTCCCCAGCTCCGGCCACAACCTTGGCCCAACCCCAACAGAACCAGACGCAGACTCACCACACCACGCAGCAGACATTCCTGAACCCGGCGCTGCCTCCTGGCTACAGTTATACCAGCCTGCCATACTACACAGGGGTTCCGGGGCTCCCCAGCACCTTCCAGTATGGGCCTGCTGTGTTCCCTGTGAGTACCTGGCCTTGGTCCCTTTGTGGTGAAGGATCCTAGCCTTGGCCACTCTAGCTGTCAAAATCATGTGATTCTTTTTTAATGAATAAAGAGGAACAGTTCCACCTTGGGTCTGTTTCTGCCCTTGAAAAAGGGGAGTGGAACTGGAATTCATGGAATTAGAATAGGGATTAGCTATCTTAGAATTAGTCTGTGATAAAAAGTGATGCCATACAGCTTTGCTTCCCTCAGACCATCATTCATTCCTGCTTCCACTGCCCCTGTTCCCTTGCTCTAAACTACCTCTTATCCTCACAGCTAGCTTCTGAAAATCTTAGTAAGAATCCCATTTCATTGTGTATTGAAAACTGTGGCCTGCCTACGTGAGGCTAGGTAGCCACCTGAATGCCCAGGCTCTGGAGTAGGACTGAGCTGGCGTCCTACAGTGAATGTCACATTTCACTGCAGTTCTGGCCTTTTTGCTCTTCAGGTGGCTCCTACCTCTTCCAAGCAGCATGGTGTGAATGTCAGTGTGAATGCATCGGCCACCCCTTTCCAACAGCCGAGTGGATATGGGTCTCATGGATACAACACTGGTAAGCTCCTTATGGCCCTGGCTTAGTGGTCTCTGGGATGTTACTGAATGAGTTTCAGGGAGAAGGACTTGGTGCTTGAGAATTGGGTTGGCAAGATTATGGTGCTCAAACATGATTATTAAGGCTTAACCAACTTAAGTGCCTGGAGCAGCACCAGCAGAAGAACTCAGCACTAATACATGTGTCTGCTTCTCAGGATGGGAATGCTCCAGGTATATATTGGCCATTACAATATGTCATCTGTCCTGAACTTTGGGTGAGAAGTAGAGCAGGGCCCCAAGATTTTGCTTAGATATCAGTGAAGGCAGGTGTCACTGATAGTACAGAAGAAAACATTTCATAAGACAGGAAGTGAAGTGCTTTCCTAGCTGGTAGACTGTGGTAGCTTGGGCTTAAGTCTCTTAGTTTTATCCCTTAGCTGGAAGACTTAAAGACATGGAGAGAAAGGAGTAAGCATCTCAACTTCTCGGTTGAGTGAGAATTGGTCTGGGAGAGTTGGACCTTAAGGTTCCTTCATTTGTATGACTGGTCTTCATGCATGGTCCATTGCACACCTGATAGCAGGCAGGGAAGTGTAGGAATCTTTTGGTTTAATACTGACCCAAAAGATACTTAGCCTAATCCCTTCCTTCCATGCCTAACATCTATGTTCCACTTATGGAGGATGGGAGTAAGGAGTCATCATTGAATAAAACAGTTCTTTTTCAGTGACTTTCAAGTACATATGGGAAGCAGGTTGCTGCAGTTGCTAGGGATTGGGGTTGGGAGTTGTCCTTCAAAGCTCTCAACTCAGTTTAGTGGTGATTTGGATGAAGCAACATTGGTGTTCTTCACCCTTGTATGGACTCCAGGGGGTATTCCTAGGGTTTTAATAATTAGATAACTGCCTAAGCTGAGCACAAAAGGCAATAAGTCTAGGAATTAACAGCCAGATGGAGCTTTGAACTGTGCTATACAGCATAAGAGTGGGTCATAATTTAAATTTAAAAATCCTGAGACACCTCATGGAGACTTAATAGCTAGGCTCCTATGGTTCTTACTGACCAAAGTCTGCCGTGATCCTTGGTGGGGAAGGATGATAAACTGGACTTGGAGTGGCCCCATTCCAAGAGCATGAAGATTATGTCTTAGCTTATCTTGCCTGGTTATGAGAATATGAAGTAGGTGGCTAATAAAATAGAGTTGGCAGATCGGTTTCTGGAGGCCCTAGCTTCTCAATTCCCGTAAGATTTCAGAACCCTGTTGTAACAGCCCTTTGAGAACCCCCAGTTCCTACCCCACAGAGGACTCTTGTCATTCCATTACTCATCAACCTCTAAATTCATTTATTTTTATGTATTTGATTCCTTTTAGGAAGAAAATATCCACCCCCTTACAAGCATTTCTGGACGGCTGAGAGCTAATTTGGCCCAGGCTGGGGGCTATGTTTTGTGTGTGTGTATAAATTTGCACTGAAGTCTTGTTTCAGAAACCAGACCACTGAGGAGAGCCTGCTGAGCTGAGGCCATGCCTGCGTGGCTTGGGGAAATGAGTTGGTGGATACCTTCTGGGCTTGCCCTTCCCTGTTTCCCTCTCCCCCATGTGTCAGACCCTGTCTTACCCATTTCGAGTTCAAGCGGTGCAGCACCTCCGAAGCATCAATGCACACACCTGCTGTTGCTTTTGATTTCTGGAAGGCATGTAGTTTCAACTTGTAACAAAAATATTTGTAGTCTTCAATAAACTGTGGTATTTCTTTAGCTAACTCTGGCGTTCTTTCCGTGCATGTCTTTCTGGACACTAGGAACCAACGTTGTGTTGAGAATGAAGGGTGGAGGGTGGCCTTTTCAATCAAACCCCAGCATAGCCAAAGAACCATTAACTTTTCAGTGTGGTTGTTTTCAAGTGGGGGGAGGGGAAATGGCCTCAGTTTCCACCCTATGGGTTGGTTGGTAAAGAAAGCTATTTGTAGAATATCCCTGATTCCCTGTGCTTGTATTTCTTCACTTTTCCATTTAGATCTTGCCCCTTGCCTTTGGCATAAACAGAAGGGAAAAAACAAAAAAGTGTAGCACGTCATGTCATGGTGAAGGCAGAAGAGATGGTGTTCAAAGGTCTTGTTAGGGGAATATCTTCCAAGGCTTCCCACATTTGATTCCCAAAGGCCCACTGACTGATTAAGCTTTGCTAGTCATTTGTATTTGTTGATAACTCAGACTCTGGAAACTTCTAGCCTAACGTTGTTCTTAGTCCTCCTATGGCTTCTCAGAGATTATGGATGATGAGTCAATGTGCACTTGTGGGTATAGCTGAGGATGTGTGGTAAGTTTGGTCAGACTTCCTGACTATGGACAGTAAGCCAGACTCAGCCCATGAACTAGTACACTATTGCCCTTTTTCTATAGAGTTAACTTGGACAGTGAGGTTATCACGCTTGGAAAATGAAAATAATCAGCTTTCCTTGTATTTGTCCCTAGCCCTACGGAATAACTTTATCCTGTGGCATGTGACCAACTTTCCCAGTGGCAGCTGTGCTGAGACTGGTTCTTGTTTCTCCCTACCATCCACATTGTATTGGTATGATTATCACTGTTGGGGAGGGGAGCAGGCAGGACATTTTGCTGTTAGGAGGAAAGCAAGAGAACTTTATTCTGAGGATCTTTCTAGTAATTGTGGTGAATAGTGGGGAAACCAATATCCATGGTTTTCCAGGTTTCTAATGTTTGCACTGAGGCCATTACGGCTATTACATAGTATTGTCTTTTTCCTGCCGTGTTTCTAGTCCTTTCAACTCCGTATCTGATATTAAGGCCTCTGGGCTAGAAGCTGATTTTTAGCTAGTTCTGCTTCTAGAAAGAAAGGAAAAAAAAAAAAAAAAACTGAGGTAAGGGCATATTAGAACTCTTTCTCCCTGCCACCCAGCGTGGATATCCAGTTAATCATTTCTACCATCCTCTGTAGGTAACCTAGGCTTGTTTTGCATAGAGTAACCAAGTGACCTCTGTGAACCTTAGAAAAGATTGTCTCTTTAGGTTTATCTTCAAAGTGTTCTATTTATATTGTTTGTTCTATCTTCAATCTCAATCTTCCACACACACATCCTTATTAATGTTCACCTTTTTCCATAATCGAATTGTTCTTACAGTTAAGCCTACTACCCAGTATTTTGCTGCAAGGGCAACGGGTTTTGAAAACGGAGGGGGAAATGTACCCCTCCCCAGCTCCTTAAATTCTTTTATCATACACTTCTTTTACTTCAGTGCCTTCAAAGTGTATAGTTGATACCTTGGAGATGTGGAAGTATTTTCTCTTGCTTGATTTTTGTAGTTGGTGTTTTTTTTTTTTGTTTTTTTTTGTTTTCTTCTAGTTGGCATTTGCTCCTCCCTGGAACTGTCTGAACTTATGATGTGGGAGGGTTTTCCAAGTTAAGGTTCTACTTCTATTGTGAAGATCTAAAATGATTAAGGTGGGCTTAACTTAGGAAGCCTATTTTTGTTGTAGCCATTGGTTGGGAGGATTTGGGTTCTGGAATTTGAAGTGGCACTGCTGCTGAATTATAGAGGAATGAAGGGGTCAATCTTTGTAATTTGGTCACTCTTGATATGTATTTCTTAAAACTTCACCATCAGAGTACTCCTCAGCAGGGGCAGGAGTGTGTCTCTAAGGGGAGGGTCTGACAGCATAGAGTTCCTGTTTTCTTGTCTTTAACAAGAAACACGCAAGTTGGGGTATGGTCTGGACTAAAGCTTTTATTTTATGAATTTGTAAACTAAAAATTACATTAGGTTTTTGTAATTTGACATAGGCTATAGGAAATAGCTTGCCCCTATGCCTCCTTCCTTCCCCTCCCCTGTACTGTGTTTAGTGTGTGTAGATGGAAATTCACCCATGTGCCAGCCTTCACATCCTAAAGACATGGCCTAGAACAGTGGTGAACGTATGGCATATGTGCCACAGTGGGTTGTTTGTGTCACTTTTGAAAGCTCTAAAGTTTGCCATCATTGGCCTAGAAGCTCCAAAACTGGGCTGTGTGAGCTGAGGCTCTGAGAATGAAAATGCTCTTGGGGAATAAATGGGCCTGCTCCTTAGGACTCAGCTTATGCTGTGAGGTATGGGTTTTAATCCCAAAGTCTCGTAGGGAACAGAAAGAACCAGACTACTCAAATCTTAAGGACAACTAAGGAAAGTTGGGGTAGATTGACTTGAAATAGTTACTAAAAATGTATTTACATTAAAAATTTACATTAAAAATACTATATTGCTTGACTTTGGCACAGATGTGCTTTGAAGTCCCATATGCTGGTAAGGATTGATTATATCCCCTTGCCTCAAACAGCTTTGCTCACTCTCACACAGATATTCTATATATAACCTGGAAGGGACAAAAGAACCCTTAAGGAGTCTTTGTCATGAATTCTTATCTCCAAGGATTGACCTGAAGGTGGAAAACAGACCAGAATTCCCTTGCAGTGCTATAGCTAGAAAGGCTGCAGACCTCGATTCATTCCGGGAAGGAGGCAAGGCAGCTAGCTGAGCTAATCCTCCTGTCTGTTTCCTCCTCCCCCCAGGTGTATCAGTCACCTCCAGTAACACGGGCGTGCCAGATATCTCGGGTTCTGTGTACTCCAAAACCCAGGTAGGTGCCTGGCTGTAGGTGGAAGTGGAAAAAGACGGGACATAGAGGAGGTAGAGCTGTAATAGTAGAAGACACTGGGCAAGAACAACCCTAGGAAAGGTGTCAGACCCATCTTCTTTTTTTAAATGAACAGTCTGGCTTTAGTTTTTCCAAGAGTTTAAATTTAGCCCTCCTAGAAGCAGGAGAATTGTAATAGGAAGGTGAGGTGTGGCCAGCTATTGTGATGTGATTTACTGTGTGGCTGTCCTTATCCTTTACTCACTCATAATCTTCATAACATTTCCAAGAGAACAGAAACAGGGATGAAGGGAAGCTAGCTCATTCCATTCTTAGTAAGTCTGTAACAGAGAGTGGGAATGGGCAAACAAATTAGTACCCTAAAAGGAGGCATGTTAATAAGTTAACCACAAGTCTTGTGTTTTTGTGCTTTAATTCCTCATCAGCATAAAGTTTGCTGTAGTTTCAGGGGAACTGGGGGAGAACCTCATAGCCAACACCTTGAATACTCAGGGTACCTCAAATGTATTTGTGATTTTTTTTTTTTTCCCAAACTATCCAAGGACTTGTAATATCTTTCTCACTTCAAGGGCATGGATGCCAAGACTAGTCAGCACATTTCCCTACGTTCATATACAACATTAGGATACACTTGCACATTCAATCTCTGGTTTGAGCCTTACAATAGAGGTCAGTAGCATCCTTATTTATGGATGAGGAAACCGAGGCTGCCAGACTGAGTCATTTGCCTAGGGTTATTAAAGAGTAGGAACAGGACTAAGATTCATGCTCCTTCCTGAGGGTGGGGGACTCGGGCTTAGAAGCTCCCAGGAGCCTCTGCTGACCCCTTGTACTCTCTCTCCTCCTGTCCTGGGTAGCAGTCCTTTGAGAAACAAGGTTTTCATTCCGGTACTCCGGCTGCCTCCTTCAACTTGCCTTCAGCCCTAGGAAGTGGGGGGCCCATCAATCCGGCCACAGCTGCTGCCTATCCACCTGCCCCCTTTATGCACATTCTGACCCCCCATCAGCAGCCGCACTCCCAGATCCTTCACCATCATCTGCAGCAGGATGGCCAGGTAATAGTCCTTCCCCTCTCTCCTTTCCCTTCCTCTTCCTTTGTGTCCCCTGAAACTGCTTCCCCTTTCCTTTTCTCCCCCTTCCTCACCACCACCCTCACCCATTCCTCCCCAACACCAGCCAGGGGCACACAGCACATACACAAGCGCACATAACACGAGCGGCCGGCAAAAGGAAATGTGAGAGAAGGAGCCAGATTAAAATCCTTTTATGGGGTGCCTTTCTTCTCCACCACCTCCCATAGCATAGCTATCCTCATCCCATCAGACCTGGGTCACACCTTCCCTCTTAACCTCTCCCAGCCTTCCCCTTTCCCTGACATAGCTTTCCCTTTTAATGGTGGAGTTCTATTGTCAAAGTTTGTCCCTTTATTTTCCATATATCCTGGTTCTGCCTCAGCTACCATATTTGCAGATGATTCTCTGTTGCCAGCACCAGCAGGAGGAGCAGGTAATGAAATTGAATGCTATGCTTGAATCCACTCCTTTTCAGTCCCCATTTCACTTCCACAGCCTCAGGGAACCTGGAAAAACTGCGCGGTCACAAATCGGGATACACAAACATAACAAACACCTTGCTGAGCTCTCTGGCCTTCCCAATCCTTTTTTCCTCCCCTCCTCAATACCCTCTTTATCTTTGTACCCTGTGTCAACTCTGGAAAACACTTGGTTATGAGAAGGGAAAAATTCTGGACAGCATCTGGAGCTTGGGGTCCCAGTTGGTCTCTCCTGTCTTGTTAACAGTGGGCTCACCTGTATGACACTTGGTGGTGGGTAGATCGTGGGGCGGTGCAGCACCTCTGGAGAGCTCCATTGCAGCTGCCTGAAAAGCTAGAATAAAGGCTTCCTTGCTCTCAAAGACAGCTTTCCAAATTGAGGGGCCTAAAGGAGGTCAGTGAGAGTGGAATTATGATCACTTGTCTCCAAGAGGTGATGATTTTCACAGTAATCCCCCCCTTTTTTTGGACTGGGTGGGAGTTAGAGAAAATGACATTAAAAATGAGTAGAACTGACTTTTATTTTCAAAGGTCCTGTTTTCATCTTTTCCCTATTGAAATGTCAAAAATGCATTGTAGTTTCTAAGAGAAAAGCTCTGCCAGCTGTGGAAACTAAATTGTTTATGTATAGTTGAATGAAAAGTAAGCATCACAGTTGGTTCTGTGTAAAGGTAATGGGCAAGCAATACAGTTTGCACATCTCTCCATTGAAGATGTTACAGATTTGTCCCACTAACTAGACACCTTTTTCCTCTCCATCATCCTCCATTTCCCTCCAGACGGGCAGCGGGCAACGTAGCCAGACCAGCTCCATCCCGCAGAAGCCCCAGACCAACAAGTCTGCCTACAACAGCTACAGCTGGGGGGCCAATTGAGGCCCTGACCCTCTTCTCCCGGTCCCATCTTCTGATGGAAAGTATGGAAACATCATCAAAGAGAGAAAGGAATGTTGGGGGTTGTGCAGCCCCCACCCCAGTGGCCCACCCCATGCTTCAGCTTCACATCTGTCCCATTCCCATACCATCCCCACCTTGTTGTATGTATTATAGGATTTGTATTTTCTCCCCTCCCTTCTTTGTCCTTCCCCTTGCATTCAAGATTATGAAACTTTGCTGTGGGCTCTGCCCTTCCTTCACTTCTTCCTGTTCACCCTGGTGGTGTATGGGTGAGGTGGGAGGGGGGACCCCCCAAATATATATCAGCCCAACAGCCCTGTCTCCTCCTTTATTATTAGGAAAACAAAGCGACAACAAAAAGCGTCATGAATATGAAAAGCATTGTCAGATGAATTAGTTGAAGTGTTTTTTTTTTTTGTACTGTGTCCTCAAATTTAATGGATTAATGTGTCTTGTATATATAAAAAGAAAACCTCTACCTTCAGCCTCTGCCCATTCTTGCTCCGTCTAGGATATCCTCAGTCTCGTCGATGAGCAGCTTGGTGAATAAGTATTCCCGTACCAACTGGGCTTCCTCTTGCAGGCCTCGGAAGCAGTGGAATAAAATGAAATCTTTGCCCTTTGAGAACTTCTGACCTTAATGTGCTAGTATTTTGCCCTTGAGGGGATTCTGTGACTGGAAAGAACCACACAAATCTGCATTTCCTCCAGAAGCAGCAGGTCTCAGGCAGTGTGGTAGAGGGATAGAGAATTGGGTGGAAAGACAGGTTGAGAAACTGAAACTCAACGAAGCAGCTTTGTGAAATCTAAGCATGATTTAAGCCAGGTCCAGGCAAATAAAACCGAAGAGGAGGCTAAGGGAAAAATTTGCCATTGGCTTGGGGCCCCTTTCCTCCCTAAGGAGTCAACTCCAAGCAGTTCTTATTTCCTGCGTTCTCTGTGGCCTAGCAATACCCTGTCTCTTGAAAAGGAGTGTAGATAAGAGCTGGGTGGGGAAGCATGCAGAGACAGGCTTCAAAACGATATGAAACCTGATTTATTAATGTCTTCCCCAGCACTGGGGGTCAAACCCAGGGGCACTCATCCACTCCCCAGACCTTCACCTTTAAGAGTTTGGTCTCATGTTGCCCCAGAGTATTTGGGACTACACAAGGGTCAGGCCACGATGCCAGGCTGGAAAGGATTCTTAATGCCCTGAGTTCCTCGTTCCTTTTCTGGGTGTTTTCACTAGCTTTGCTTCCCTAGCTAGGATACGAATAGTTCATCTTGCCGGTCTGCAGAGGCTGTGTAGGAAATGTCTAATTCCCTTGCAGCTGTGGAGAGATTAATTGCATGCCTCCTCATGACCTTTATTCAGGGCTAGGATGTTCAGTATTTGAAGTGTTTGATAAACTGCCTGTCCCAGTTACACGACACCTAGATCCGTATAGAAACACTGGGAGGAGCGGGCCGCTGGGTGAGGGTGGTCGCCGCAAGTTCGCAAGTGCCGCTGTCCTGCCCTCTGGCGGCCACGGGGACCACGGCGTGAACACTCGACAACGTCCAGGGCCCAGCAGGCAAGCGGGAAGGAGAATCGACCCAGCTGGGAGGCTGTCACTGGAAAATGAGAATTTGGCACGTCCACCCTTTCACAGGAAGCTAAAAGGTGCGGTAAAGATACACCCGTTCCATTTAGAGAAGCACCATCCCTCCCTCTTTCCCCTACATTCCTCTTTCGTCTTACGGTGGTTTTACGACAGTGTCGCGTCGTTGCAGGCTTGCTTTTCGGCAGCGTGGACTGACGCATCACTGAATTTCCGACAGCTCATAACAGGCTGCTCCTTGGTGTGGATGGGCCACGGGAGGGCTTCAAAGGTTCGAGTCCCATTACGGAATGAGTCTTTTTGACCTTTTCCGGGGCTTTTTCGGCTTTTCTAGACCGCGGAGGTGAGAGTAGATCTAGGTTGGTGGGCTGGGAAGTTGGTGGGGAGCTTGGCTGTTTAACTCTATTTTTGGAAAAACTTCCTTCTCCTACTCTTGTGGAGAAGATAGAAGTCGTTACATTGGGCGCGCTTCCCGCGACAGTAACCAAGGCGGTCGTTAAGGAGAAACAGTACCCTAAGCTTTTATCCATCCTGGGGTGACGCAACAGGGACTTGGGCGGGAAGACAGTGCGGTTTTTGGAAGGAGGACGGTGAGCCAATGAGCTGGACTTTGGGAGAGGGGCGGGGCTGGGGGCACCTGAGAAGACACAGCAGGAGGCCTTTGGGAAGACTCCAGGTGAGGACTGAAAAACAAAAAAAAACCAAGAAACAGAAAAATCTGTCAGCTGTTAATGTTTTCATTTGGCAACCAGTCCTCCAAAAGTCTCCCCAGCTTTCCAGACCTCTGCTCATGCCCCCGTTTTGCTATACATACATTGATATTTTGCCTTCAGTAGTGCTGAAGTTTTGGTGGTTTACCTGCCTCCACCTTCAGCCACAGAGATCCCTTTTTTGGAGGGATGACTCGAGATGAAGATGAGGATGATGAGGAAGAAGAAGGGATCACATGGAGCCGTGGAAGTCGGAGGTTTGATGGCCCCCAGCCTCCAGAGGAATTTGGCTTTGGCTTCAGCTTCAGCCCAGGCGGAGGGATGCGTTTCCAAGATCACTTTGGCTTTGATGACCTAGTACGGGATTTCAACAGCATCTTCAGCGAGATGGGGGCCTGGACCTTACCTTCTCACCTTCCTGGTGTGTGAGTTTTTCTGGGGTTCTGAGAACTGTGAGTTTCTGTGGGCTGATGGGTGAAATAATGGGAGTCGTAGGGGATGGAAAGTTTGAGGAGACTGACGATTTCAGGAATATTTAAATCCCACTCCAGTATCCACCTGCCACCTTTCTGTAGAACTTCCAGGTCCTGAGTCAGAGACACCTGGTGAGAGACTGCGGGAGGGACAAACACTTCGAGACTCAATGCTTAAGTACCCTGATAGTCACCAGCCCAGGATCTTTGGGGAAGTCTTGGAGAGTGATCCAGGAACCGAATCCCCAAAGTCAGCACCAGGCTGGGGGTCCCAGACACCTTTTGATAGGGTGAGTAATCCATTTGGCCTGAAGTGAAACTAAAGTGTAATGATTGCTGTCCTTGGTGAAATTTCATAGGTTAGAGTTGAAATTTCTTCTTAGTGTATTTATTTTCTTCTTCTCCTTTCCTTCCACTTTGCTTTTCTCTTATTCCTCCCTTCCTCCCTCACTCTCTTTTTCTCTCCTCTTTTTCTTTTCTTCTTGTGCTGGAGATTGAATCCACAGCCTTGTTTATGCCAGGCACCTACATCTCCTACCACTGACTTATATTCCCCATCCTGTCTTCTATATTAAGCTTCTTGCAGGATATTCTTTGGGGAAAATGAAGTTCTGTTTCTTGTTTAAAAACAAAGACTCACATACTATTTACTGGTCTAGATGATTCTTGGATAAGGCAGGATTGTTGAGGAGGACAAGACAGTATTATTTTAGGAAGGAGGAAAGGTTGAGTAAATAGAGCTCCAGGGAAAAAGAGTTCTGGAACTTGGGAGCAGTTTAGAGGATGTTTTTTCACTTACTATGTTTTTTCACTTACTTCTACAGTTTAATGATATATGGCCTGTGACTCCCCATCCTAGAGCCAGAGAAGACAATGGTGAGTCCAGATAGAGAGGATATTTATCCCACCCCTCTGTTTTCCTGAAGCTGAACCTGTTCTCTTTCCCTGAAGTGTCTTTCTGCTACATGTCTCCTTTTCTCTTCAACTCTCCTGTTTAATTTCTCTGCCCTTCTAGACCTTGATTCGCAGGTCTCCCAGCAGGGTCTTGGCCCAGTTCTACAGCCCCAGCCCAAGTCCTACTTCAAGAGCATTTCTGTGACCAAGATCACTAAGCCAGATGGGGTGAGTTGAGGGAGAAGGGTGAAGAATAATATGACCAGGGAACATCTTGGAAAGAGGGACATGTGTAAAGAAACCACTGAACTGGCCAGATGTGGTGCTACATACTTGTAATCCTAGCTACTCAAAAAGCTGAAGCAGGGACTAGGGATATAGCTCAGCAGCACAATGCCTGCCTGGCAAGCATGAGGTAGTGAGTTTGATTCTTGATACAGAAAAAAAGAGAGCTAGCCATGGTGGTGCACACCTGTAATTTCAGCACTTTGGGAGGCTGAGGCAGGAGGATCATTGCAAGTTCAATACCAGCCTAGGCTACAAAGTAAGCTCAAGGCCAGCCTGAACTGCATAGTGAGACCCTGTCTCAAAAAGACAAACACAGGCTGAGGCAGGAGGACTGTATGTTTGAGGCCAGCTCGGGCAACTTAATGAGACCCTCTCTCAAAATTAAAAAAAGTACGAAAGGGCCAGGAACGTAGCTCGTGGTAGGTGTTTACCTGGAATGTGTGAAGCTCTGAGTTTGATTTCCCAAGAGAATGAAAGAAACTCAGCTTTAGTGATGTTTAGTGATGTTAGAAACAGGGAACTTCTGCTTGTAGGTAGTAGAAGAGCGCCGGACCGTGGTGGACAGTGAGGGCCGGCGGGAGACCACAGTGACCCATCAGGAAGCAGACAGCAATCCTAGAACTGGTGAGTTAAGAGTATAGATCCAAGCCCATCTCTTTAACTCCTAGGGGGAAACAAAACTCTGACCTTTGTACCGTTTTATATTATCACTCCCCTTTGCCTCTGCCTGGTCTTTTTCACTCCATCTATTTGTGTGTCTGCCTTTTTTCCTTAGATCTAGAATCACCAAGACCTCCCGCCCTGGACGATGCCTTTTCTATCCTGGATTTATTCTTAGGACGTTGGTTCCGGTCTCGGTAGCCTTGTTAAACTACAGAGGCCTTCAAATTGTTTCCATGTCCCACTTCTTGCTCACTATCAACAAGCTTAGTGTCTTCTGTCATCTCAGGGTCTTTGGAGTGGGGAGCAGGGAATTGGGGTTAAATCAGTCTGTTATTCACCCAGACTGAGCAATAAAACCTTTATTTATGCTAAGAGTCTTGTCTTGGTTTCATTAAGGCTATTTCACTTCTAGAGACATGCAGGACTTCCCCCATTATCTTGGCTTACAATCTTCCCTTTAATTTTTTTGTTCTACTTCAAAAACCTGATTTGATAAATTGGAGTCAGTCACCAGTAGAAAATGATTTTCCTTGGTGTACATTTGTAATCCAAATTCTTGGGAAGCTGAGGCAGAAGGATCACTGTAAATTTGAAGCCTGCCTGAGCTACATAGTGAGACCTTCTTCCCCACCCCCATTTTCTTACTGTGGCCACAAGTAGAGATAATTTCAGTTACATTTCTATGAAGGGATACATCATATTCCCCAGGAGGGTATTTATAGGAGGAAACAATTCAGATAATTTGAAAACGTTTGGGCAAGTATTTTTTAACTTGCTGTTTTATTTTTGTATCTGTTAGGAAAGTATAACTAGCACAAATATTACTAGATCTTTTTTCTCATTAACAGTTGTTTGCAAAGTTGGGTGTGGTATGTACCATTATAATCCCAGAGCTCCAATAAGTTGAGGCAGGAAGATGGAGAGTTTGAGACCAGATGCATGGGGCTCCACAGGAAGTTTGAAGTCTGCCTGTAACATAGACCTTGTCTCAAAGATTGTTGTAGCACTACTTCAAGGAGTAGTAGACTTTCCACAGTTGTTTATTTCCAGTTTCTCTGAATACCACTTATGATGGTGAAGGGTTCTGAAGAGGTCTGTCACAGGAACCAGGGACAGAGGTGATCACAGTGAAATGTCTTTTTCTCTTGATTATTAGTGTAGAGAAGTTGTTGACTAGCTACATTTATCTCTTTTTTTCTGTTTTAACAAATTTCTTGGGCTGGGGATTTAGCTCAGTGGCTTAGGCGCCTGCCTGGCAAGCGTGAGGTCATGAGTTCAATCCCTGGTACCAAAAAATACCCCAAAAAACAAAAAAACAAATTTCTTCTAATCCAAGTTTAAAAGGAAACTCTTCTACCTATCTGATGTGTTTGACAGTTGTTGTTAGTTTTTTAAATTCTCTTGGAATTTATCTTTGAGATGAGTCACAGAACTATTTATATTCTTTGTCATTCAGAAAAATGTGTTAATAATTATATAAATATTTGCAAATACATCTGTGCTGCATCTTTCTATTCTCCTTCCGTTAATCTACTTGTCTTTTTGCCTATATCATACTTCATTTTGTTTGTTTGTGGTGCTAGAAATTAAACCCAGGATTGTCATGCTGACACTTTGTTATATGCCTTGCCCTTTTTAGTTTTTGAGATAGTCTCAAAAAAGTTGTTAGTTGCCCACACTAGGCTCAAATTTATAATCCTCCTACCTCAGCCTCCCAGAGTTATCCCACTTTCATTTAAATTTTTTTAAAAAAATTTTTAGTTTTTTGAGACAGTCTTGCTGTGTAGTTCAGGCTGACCTTGAATTCACTATGTAGCCCAGCCTGGCCTCAAATTTGCAGTGATGCTTGTGCTTTAGCCTCCCAAATGCTGAGATTACAGGCATGTTCTACCATGTCCACCAGCAGTATCACACTTTTAAATGCCAGAGTTGTATTTAGTAGAGCAAGTCTTCCCACCTTTTTGTTCTTCCCTAACTTCTCTAGTATATAAGAATAATAGTGATTTTTTTTTCCAATCAGCTTTTTAGAGTGAAATCTCAAAATTCAGAATAGAATAGTGAAATCCAGGTCCAAAGGGTGTGGGTGTTGGGAGAAGAATTGGTCAAAGGATACAAAACCCAAGCTGGATAGGAGAAATAAGTTCTAGAGATGTGTTGTACAACATAGTGACTTTAGTTAATAGCAGTGTTTGGATTCTTACAAATTTCTGAGAGAAGCCAGACATAGTGCATGCATGTAATTCCAGCACTATAAGGATCATCATGAGTTCCAGGCTGAACTGAATAGCAAGGCTCAGTCTCAACTGGGAGAACTTGGTAAGGCTGAGACAGGAAGATTACACAGTGCAATCCGGCCTGAGCAATAAGGCTACACCATTTCAAAACAAAAATAAAAGCAAAGTTCTAAGGATAAAGCTCAGCACTGCTGGAATTCAATCCTCATTACAAAACAAGAAAGGATTTTCATTTTTTGTGTGTTTTTCTTTTTTTTTCTTTGCTAAGAATATAGATTTTAAGTGTTCTCATCACACACACAAGTATATGATGTAATATATTTGTTAATTAGCTTGACTTAGCCATTCCATAATGCATACGTGTCAAAAATATGTTGTGCATAATAAATGCGTACTTTTGGTGGATGAAATGTGAATGTTAAGAGCTGGGTACAGTAGTAGACATCTGTAGCCCCAGGTTATTGGAGGGTAAGGCAGGAGCGTCATGTGAGCCCAGGAGTTGATGGCCAGCTTGGCCAACATAACAAGATTCCATCTCAAAAAGAACAAAGAGAAGGAGAAGAAAGCCAAACAAAAAGTATGATAACGGAGGAAGGCTTTCAAAATACTGAAGGTGCTGGGCATGGTGGTACATGCCTGTAATCAGAACACTGGGGAGGCTGAGATGGGAAGATCATTGCAAGTCCAGCCTGGGCTACACAGCCTAAAGTACACAGTGAGACTCTCAAAAACACAAAAACAAAAGCAACCAAAACACAAACATGCAAATTTGACACTTACATCGTGGTTGTGGTGGTATATACCTGTGTTAACAGCATTCTGAGAAGCAGAGGAGGATTGCAAATTCATGCCCAGCCTAAGCAATTTAGCAACTTAGTGAGAACCTGTTTCAAAATGAAAACCAAAAAAGGCAGACATTACCTCATTGTAAAGTGCCTGGGGTTCAACCACCAGTACCACCACCACTACCAGAACAACAAAAAACCTGTGGAGGCTCAGATGTTCAATTTAGCAGACAAGGCTTTTAAAGCAGATTTGATAAATTTGTTTAATGATACAAACAAAAACATTGAACAATGATTCAATAAATAGTATTGGTAGAGAAGTAGAAGCTGTAAAAAAGAAACAAGTGGAGCCAGGCACTCTGACACATACCTCATCCAAGCTACTGGGAAGGCTGAGGAAGGAGCATTGCAAGTTTGAGGTTAGCCTGAGGAATTCAGTGATACTGTGTCTTGGAGTTTCATTTTTTTGACCACTGTGAATCTGTTTACTGGCTCAGTCTCACTCCATAGAGTATAATTCTTTCCTACCTTCAATAAACATATCTCCACCACCTTTTCTGTGTGTCTTGTCCAGGACACCAAGAAGCTGCAAAGAAAGAAGTCCCTGGTACCCACCCTCTGGTACCATTTTCTTGGTGAGCCATTCAGGAGGCCTCAGTGCCATGGGAAACACCACGCAGATCCCAGCAACCTCATCATTAGGCTGGATCCTTCAAAACTGGAAACAATTTGACCCTGACAATCTGAAGGGAAAAGAAAAAACCAAAAAATGTACTTTATCTTGTATTGCAATACTGTTTGGGACCAGTATGAGCTAGCAAATGGCAAGAAATGGAGACAGAGTTTCAGTCTGAATTACAGCACTTCTTCAGTTAGATTTTTTTCTGCAAAAGGCAGGGGAAAAAAACAGCCTGAATTCCATTCTGGCTAGATATAAATGTACCCCCTGGGCTCAGAAGGCTGAGGCAGGAGGATCACTGCCAGTTTAAGGCCAGCCTGGGCTACACAATGAGTTTAAGGCCAACCCACCATACACAGTGAGATACTGTCTCAAAAAACAAAAATAAACAACAAACTCCCGTATGTTCAGGTTCTTATGGCTATTTAATGGAAACCCCCTCTCTGCAAAGATCCTAGAGGTATAGTACTTAAAGAAACCCCAAAGAGGAGATTGAAGTAACTAAGAATCCCTTTCCCAGGCCTCCACCATCCTCTCAGGGGGATATGGGTCTCCCCCACCTGTTGAAAAGGCAACCACACTGTGAGGTATCCCCAGCCTCCTTATGGTCTTCAGGGCAATTAATCAGTCCACCCTCTCCAAGTGATTCAGAAACTCCATCAGCAGCTGGTTCCCCACAGAGACCCAGCCCCCCAGTCCTACTCCCTAGACAGCTTTGGTCCTAACTCACAACTCACCCAGTCCTGAACAGAGCTCCCCCAGGGGGACACCTCGAGGCCAGGTTCCTTTTTGAGTGGCAAATTCCCAACAAGGCAAAGAACTTTTAGGCCAATCTTTTCTTATGATCTCAGTAGGTTTGCAGATAGCTTTTAAACTTTGACCCTTTCTTTGACTTCTCATGAGGAGAAGTCCAATTTGTCTTGGCCACTTGTTGGATCCATGATGAAAAGCAGAGACTCCTAGCAAAGGCCAACAGAGGCACAGATGAGCAATATGCTGCAGATAGAAACTAACACCCCACAGAGGTTATTGTCCCTCTAGTAGAACCCAACTAGGACAAAAATATGGGAATGAGCTAAGCATAAGGTCTGAAATGATGACTGCTCTTACCATGGGAATAGAAAGATGAATTAAGAAACCTGTTTCAAACTGGGGATGGCATGCCTATAATCCCAGAACTCAGGAGGTGAAGCAGAAGGCATGCTGCAAGACTAAAGTCAGCCTGGACTATGTGGTGAGACCTTGTCTCAAAAAACAAAAAGCAAACAAAACCACAATAACAACAAAACAAAAACCTGTTAGTTATGAAAAGGTGAGAGAAGTTACCAGGACAAAAACAAAATCCAGTTGTCTTTCATAGCTAGTCAACCAGTCCCAGAGATTTAGTACAATTACAAAAACTTCAGGTGGGTGCTAGACCCCTTTGGCCCAATTGATGGACACAGCCCTTTCTGTGTTCGATAGTCGGGACCTTGCTGGGTGTGGTGACCTACATCTGTAATCTCAGTACTCGGGAGTTTGAGCCAGGAGGACTACTATGAGTTTAAGGTCAGCCCGAACTGCATAGTGAGATCCTGTCTCAAACAACCAAACTAAGCCAAAACAATCAAGACCTGGAGGAAGATAAATATTATAAAATAATCCTATAAATTATGCATCTTGTATTAAATCTTTTGCCATATAAACTCTGACTACAACAAAATTGGTACCAGGAGTGGGGCATTACTCTGACATTGCCTGGCCATGTGGTTTAAGAGCTTTTGGAATTAATTTGGAAAGGTTTTGAGAGACTGGCCAAACTGACAGCCCCCCATATACTGTAAAATACATGAGAGATTCAGGACAGAGCCTGGAATATCAAAGCAGTGATGGAAATGCTGCCAGTCAAGATGATGCTCAGGAGGCTTCTATTGAAAGGACTGCTTGGCTGCTGGATTCCAGGTGGTGTACGTTGTGCTTTGGCAGCAAGTTGATCTGTACTTTGCTTGGATATATTGTTATGGCTTATGTGTAGATGTTCCCTCAAATCCTTGTGCAGTCATGGAGGTGGGCTTCTAGAGTTTGTGAATGATTCATGGTCCAATGCTGGGATCATAGATGTGAGTGCTACACCCCAAGTGGGTGGCACAGATCCTTCATCCCACTGCTGCAGACTTTTTAGTTTAATTCCTGTGGTGATGCTTGTAAATTGCCTATGGTGGGTTATTTTATTGCTAGTATTTAGGACCCATAGGTGATGACAACTTCTCTGAGGTGTCTTCCAAGTGTAACTGGTTTTTGAGTTTTGAGTTTATTGAAAGATCTTACCTCTCCAGTTTGTTGGAGATAAGAAGTTATTGCTTGTTTGGCACAGTCCCTTATTTCAAACTGTGCCACAGTATTTTCTGTGACCCTTAGTCAATTTCAGTGATAGCATACCAAGACCAACAGCTGTTTAGAATAATTATGTCAATTTTGGCTGTAGTGGCATCAATTACATCAAATACAGCCTGAAAATAACAGAGCTAAACCTTAATTTGCCACTTTGAACCATGTGAACTAGATCTGTGATCATATAACAAAATGTAAAACAAATCAGAAAATTATATGCAGTATTTAAGTCCTTAATGTGTCAATTTTGCCCTCGGGGTTAAAATTTAAAATAAATTAAGGAGAAAATAGAGAATTGGCAGAAGAGGAAAAGATTAGAAATAAGGTTGGAGGACAAAGGGGGATAATGCAACTTTGAGAAACTGGTGCAGAAACTGAAGGAAAAAAAGAGATGGAAGAGATAAAAGGAAGAACAGAGCAGAGCCACACCCACAAAGAGGCCAGGAACACTCATGTAAGAACAAGATCAAACAATGAAGGAGAGAGATTAAAAAAAAAGAAAGAAAAAGTCCACTTCCAGGGTTCTCTTGGTTCACTGATAGACAACCTATGGAGACAACAGAGTCCCAAATCATGCTAATCTATCCCAGCAAGCCAGCAGTAGCTTTTTGGTATGGTAGTGGATAATCTCAGCAGGCCTGCTCTGAGAACAAACTCATTGGGTTCACTGCCACCTGAGAAATTTTCACAGGTAAGTTCCCAGCTGGGAGCTGCTAGATGGAGCCTGCAGCAGTTCTAGGTTCTGAGCTCAGCTGGCCCATCTCCAAGGTGGCTCCTGGCTATTGCTCTCTCCTGCAGGAGGGCTAAGTCCTCTGCACTCACCACCAGCCAGTGCAGTCCTCCAGATCTGCTGCTCCCCTCCACTGCTGTGTCTCTCTGCAGAGGCCTTTGGGGTTCCAGCCATCACCATCACTGTGACTGTGCATCTGCAGGTTTGAAGCACTCGTCTCAGGCAATGAGTGCCACCTCAGGGAGAAGGCACCACTGGCTACCTCCTTCTTTGTTGAAGTTTTTCTCTTCACTCTCTCTGTGGACTTCTGTTGCGAGCCATTGAAACTGGAAATTGAACACACATGCAGGGCTGCAGCATGGCCAGGGCAAGGCCAACCCGTGAACAAACATGCCTCAAAGGACAAGATAAGGTCACAGCTGAGGACACCTGGGCCCAACTGCAATTAACTAAATGAAGACTGTAGCTGCAGGCATTTCACTCCTGTAGTGAAATGCAACGTAGAGATCTTCTCTTAAGATATTTCTCCTAAATTAACATAAGATAGTTCTCCTAAATTAAACATAATCTGTTACTTAAAAAAGTCCTTGAACCACTCCCAAGTTCTGTTCGGTTTCCTGTGGTTTCCTCTCTAATATCTTCCTTGTTTGAAAACTAAATAAATACGGGCCATCCAGAGATACTCCTTATCTTATCCCCCAGATTCTTGAACTCTGAAGAGGGTTTTGATCCTCCTGGAGCCTTAAAATCATGCCACTTGTCTCATTTATTTAAGCCTTTACCCTCTCTCATGTGGGAGATTGGAGATTTAGCCAGGTCCCCAGTAGGCTTCAGTTCTCACTTCAGATTTTTCCTGGGCCCAGTGGACCCACTTCCCGCCTTCTTGTCTTCCTCACAATGCTATATTCCAGCATCTGGAAGGTGATTCTCTGAGAGGTGGTTTTCTCTGCTGCTTACTGCTCCACTATCTGGGTCTCTACTCTTGTCTCAGAATTTAAATAGCCTTGAGTTCAATCCCCAATTAGTTTATAGATGTTTCAGTCCATAATCAGCTGGCTCCAAGGCAGCGTGGTGTGGCACAGAGGCAACAGTTCATGGCAGCAGAAGACAGCAAAAGCAACAAGAGAAAAAAGAGGTGCAGACTTTCTAGCTTTCTACCTTCCACCACTGACCTTTGGGCCTTCCCAGTGCAGACCTTGATATAGACTCACACACATGCCATGGGCTGTAGGCCTCCAGTTGGACTCGTGGAGGACATTATGGACTCTGGGTCTTCAGCTGAACTTGTGCAAGACATTGTTGGGTGATCTAGGCCCTTAGCTGGATTCTTTGGGTCTCCAGTGTATCGATAGATCTCTTGCACTTTTTTTTCATTTGATTCTTTGGGTGAATATTATAAAATATAATTATATAATATAAATTATATGACAGTATTAAATCTTTTTCTTTACAGCAACTATTTGAAAAGTCTTGCCAATTCCTGGCCCAAGAGAAGCAACTAGTGTCCTCCCTGGAGAGCAAGTGCTTATTAAAACATAAAAAAGAACTCCCTTAGATCAAGTAAAACCAAAATAGAAGGCCCGTCTCAGTAAACCTTTCACACCCACTGAGGTAAATGTAGCAGGAATTCATGGAAAGCTCACCTTTCAGGATAAAGCCAACTCCACTTGAACTGTCTGAGGCAAAGGACCATGTAAATGAAGAAAGTCACTCCTGTGACCCTCTGGAAGATCTGAGGCTCCTCTTCAAATAGCAGGACTCCAGTTCTGCTCAGGGTTCAGCAAAGTAAGGCAGTGACTCCTGATCACCATGGCTTATATGGGCCCCTATGCTAGGACTCCTGTTTTTAATTGGATCCACAATATGGATAACCTTGCCAGGGCTCTGGCTCTCAGGCTTCCTAATATCCCTTTTCATCATGCTTCCCTCTTCACAGGAAGCACGGAAATGAAACCCTGTAGAAAACTCCAATGCCAGGCATGGAGGTGCACACCTGTAATCCCAGTATTTGGGAGGCTGAGGCAGGAGGATCACTGTGAGTTCAAGGCTAGCCTGAACTGCATAGTGAAATCCTGTCTCAAAGAGACAAAAAGGGGTGGGGGCTAGGGATATATGTCAGTGGCACAGTGTCTGCCTGGCAAGTACAAGTTCTGAATTCAATTTCTAGTACAAAAAAAGACCAAAAAGTTCTCCAAATAACAGAAAAAGTGTCTTTAGTTGCTGGATCTGTAATTGTCCATCTTATAAAACAGATAAGAAACATTTTAATCTGTTCCTCATATTTAGGTTTGCCTCCACAGTGTAATAGTAAAGTTTGTCTACTCAAGGCTTAAAAAAACCCATCTTCAGATGATGCTTCAAAGTACAGTTTATGACTCTCCTGACAAATTCACCAAGCTTCTCCCAGTTGCACAGGAAGTCCAACACTTCCTGACACATAAGCACGAATGCTTCTCGTAGTGTCTTCTCACAGGTACAGTCCAGCCCAGCCAGTGAGTCCCAATACCCCAAGGTAGTCAGGAGCACAGGAGCCTCAGTAGGTGGGGCCTGCAGCCCCTTTCCACAGGAAGCAGCTATAAGACAAAAAGAGACCTCCACCTTCAGCATCCCATAAAGAATTCTGGGGACTATATATCCCGGGGAAAAAAGGCAGAAGATTAGTGCTGGAACAGAACTGATCAAATGAGTGAGTAAAAGACCCAGGACACATGCACAGAACATAGGATCTAAGGATGCCTCTGTTGTTTTGTTTTGTTTGAGACAGAATCTAACTATGTAGTCTAGGCTGGCCTTGAACTTCCAGCAAACTTCCTGCCTCAGCTTCTTGAGTGCTGGGATTACAGATGCTTGCCACTATACCTGGAAACCAAGAATATTTTGAATATTCTCCTTCACATATAAAAATCAAGTAGACACTCCAGATAAATATAAACAGAATCTGTTGTAAACAGATGCGCACCCATTTGTAATAGCCAGATTTGGAAACAACCTAAATGCCCATCAACTGAGGAATGGATAAAAAAGAAATGGTATTTTTATACAATGGAGTACTACTCAGCCATTAAGAAGACTTTTGTAGGCAAATGAATGCAACTTGAGACTATACTCATAAGTGAAATAAATGAAACACACATGTAAATACCATATTTTCTCACTAGTGTGAGAAGCTGAAAGTAACAACATATATATGTGTGTATGTGCATATACGTGTGTATAAAAATAGTTGCAATAGTTATACTACTGATTTCTCTGAGTTCAATGAAGAGAAAGATTTGTGCTGGTATTTTTAGGACACTTGTAAGCAGATGTCTTGTGCTCTAGGTGAATGATTTGGGGGTGACAATGTATGTACCATTGTTGCCCCCCGATTGATGTATTTTGAACTTTAGTTTTAGGTTTTTTTCTTCCTTTTTTTCTCTTTTTCTCCTTGAAATAAAATGGAATTGGAAAAAAAAGTTTAAAAAAAAAGATGTGCATTACAAGAAATAAGAAAGGATGTCTTTTCAGCAGGCAGAGACAAGAAAATCATTGTGAGCTTGAGACCAGCCTGGGTTTCAAAGTGAGCTCAAGGCCAGCCTAAAATGCATAGTTAGACCCTGTTTGAAAAAAAAAAAAGAAAGGATGTCTTTCAAACTGAAACAAGATGATAACTTGGATTCATGGAGGGAGAAGGGACTAGAAATAGTAAATATGTGGTATAGTTGACCAGAGATGATAGTGCATACCTGTAATCCTAAAACTCTGGGAGACTGGTTAAGATAAACTCAAATTCAAGCCCAGTTTAGTGAAATAGCAATACTATGCCTCAAAATAAAACATAGAGCTGGAAGTAATGCGTTGAAGCAGGAGGAGGATTGTGAATCTTAAGCCCACTTGGACTACATAGTGAGTTCAAGGCCAGCCTGAACTATATAGTGAGATGCTATCTCTAAAAGAAAACAAAACAAACGTAATTAAGATACTTAAAGTAAACAACAAGTGTAAAAGTTGAACGTTGAAAGCTATGAAAATTGCTGAGATCCGGACATGGTGGCTTATACTTGTAAATCCAGCACTCCGGGAAGCTGAAGCAGGAAGATTGCAAGTTTGAGCCCAGCTTGGGTAACTGAATGATTTACCGAGATACTGTCTCAAAAATGAAGTGAAAATTTCAGAACAAGCTTGGGAACTTCCAGGAAGATGGCAGAGTGGTAAGCAGCAGAGAAAGATCCTCTCTGAGAGTTGCCATCCAGACACTGGGATATAGCAACTCAAAGAGAAGGAGGAAGGTGGGTCCTTTGGATTCAGGAAGGATCTAAAGTGATCACTGAAACCCATAGGAAGAGTGAAGAGAGAAACTTCAACAAGGAAAAAAGATGTAGCTGCATGAGCCTTCTCCTTGAGTCAGGACTCACTCTGTGGGAGGAGTGGTTCAAACTTGTGGACACACAGTGGCTGCTGGCAACACCAGAGGCCTTCACAGAAGAGGGTGATTGGCCAGAAGCCATCTTGGAAAGGACCTAACTTGAGCTCAGAACTCAGAACAACTGCTGGGTCCATCTAGTGGTTCTCAGTGAAGTTCAAGCCCACAGAAGTTCCCAGCTTCACAGCCAGAAACCAGCCTGAGCTTCATCAGAAAAAAGATGCAGGCTTGCTGAGATTACCCAGCTCCGGCATACAGCTACTGCTGGCTTGCTGAGTTAAATCAGTGTGGATCTGGACTGTGTCTCTATATATTGTCTGACAGTGACAGCAGAGACAAACCTAAAAGTGGACATCTTTTTTCTCTCTTTTCTTGTTGTGCTTTGTTTTTTCTCCTTCATTGTTTGATCTTGTTTTTTATATGAGTGTGAAGGTCATTTCTGGTTTCTGTTACTCTGTTCAGTTGTTTCTTTTATTTCTTCCTTTTCTCTTTCCCTCCCTTTTGCACCAGTTTCTCAGAATTTCATGATCCACCTTTGTCCTTTAGCCTTGCTTCTAATTCCTTATTCCTCTTCTTTTTCTTTTTTTCTCCTCTTCTTCTCCTTCTTGTATTTCTCCATGTTTTTCTCTAACTCCTTTAAAATTTTCTCCCCTGAAGGTAGAATTGGCATATTGAAGGCTTATTTACTGTGTACAATTTTCTGGTTTGTTTTAGATTTTTTTATATAACTCCAAGTCTAGTTTATACAGTTAAAAGTAGAAAATTAATGGTTACCTTAATTTGTCATTTTCTAGGCTTTTTTTGATGCTATTGTTATTGTTGTTTATACCACTTTAGCAAAAGTGACATACTGGTTATAAATAGCTGTAATTTCTGGTATACCAAGACCGAGATTACCTAAAGGTATCAGAAAATACTGAAGGTATACCTAAAGGTATACTGAAGGATACCTAAAGGTATCAGAAAATACTGAATACAGAGACCCAGGGGCTGGGCCAGCCAGGCAGCAACTCTCTCATTCCCAACAAATTGAAGAGGTAGGATCTTTTTTTCTTTTTCCCTTTGGTACTGGGGATCTAACTCATGACCGCACGCTTGCAAGGCAGGCGCTTATGTCGCTGAGCTAAATCCCCACACCCAAGAGGTAGGATGCTTGCAACAAACTCGAAACCCAAAATCCAACTATGCCTGGAAGACACCTTTGAGAAGTAGGCATTTCCTAAAGGTCCTAAATACTAGCAATAAAGCAACTTACCATAGGCAATTTACAAGCACCAACCCAGGAATCAACTAAAAAAAAGAAAAGAAAATGAGAAGACACTTAAACAAGATGTAACCCCAAACATCTAGTTTACCAAAGGAAACCCCAGGGCACAATGAGGTGAGACAATCTGAAAATCACCCACCTGGCCTCTCTAAAGTGGTAACAACAAAACAATTGAATTAGGTTCTAGAAAAAAATCTAATCAGGATAATTTCTCAGATAGCTACAGAGATGTGTGACAATGAAAAACATGCTTAGTGACTCCAGAACTGATACAGATAAAAAAAAATAGAGAAGCTTAGGAAAGTGAAAGAAATCATGAATGCTTGACATTGGAAAGAAATGGAACCTGTAAAAGCAGATATCCAGGAGACTGAAAATCCATTGCAAGTAGCATAATGAGCCAAAGTAAGGACAGAATCTTAGATATACAAGACAGGATTGCAATTAGTGATCATGAAAAGAAAGATTTATTGAAAATAGAAAGGAACCCAAAGAAATAAGTCCAGAAGCTACTAGATGAAGGAAAGAAGAATACCATAAGATTCATTGACTTCAATAAAAAGCAGGTGATAGCACAAATGATACAAAAAAACCTTTTCACAGATATTATGGTAGAAAACTTCCCTGCCGGGGAAAAAGAATCTGACATACAGATCAATGAGGCATAGTGAACTCCAGTGAGCCATGGTCAAAGAAAATCTACAGCCAGGCATATTATAGTCAAGATCCCAAAAATTCAACACAAGAATCAAATACTGAAAGCTGTTTGAGAAAAAGAAACAAATTACCTACAAGGAAAAGCCCATCAGAATCATAGCTCACTTCTCAACACAAACCCTGAAGTCAAGGAGAGTTTAAAGTATTTCAACCCTAACAGAAAACAATCTGCAACCCAGATTGATATACCTCGCAAAACTACCTTTCAAAATTGATGGAGAAATAAGATATTTTCATGAGAAAGAACACCTGAACATATTCATGAACACCAAACCAGCACTCCAAAAATGTTCTGAATGACATTGTTGAAAGAAATAAGGACTACTGATATAGGGGAATAAAACTCCCCACCTACTATGTCTGGTATGAGTTTGTGTTCTCTAAAATCGAAGAATGAATTTTAGGAACAACAGAGGTTAACAGTGGAATATGTTTATTGAGAGAAAGAAAGCTTCTCTCTGAAGAGACAGAAGGGGTTCCCAAGCAGGTTGCCAAGGACTCTGTCTTTCCAGGGACTTTTATAGAGTAAAACTATGGGTTCAAGACAGGGAAAACTGAGAACTCACAAGGCAGATGGGCATAAGATGGGACAGAACTATGTTAGCCAACAAGATTAATAGTTCAGGTAAAATTGATTACATTAGGGACAAATGGGAAATCAAGTCACGTAGGAAGCGGGCATTGATAAGGAGCAGTGACTTCCCCTAGAGGGATGGGATGGTGACTCCAGGCTTCCTCAGGGTGATAGGGAACTAATTAGAATATCGGTCCTTAGGATGTGGATACATTTGTTTGATCCTTTATCTTGAGGCCTGGCCCACAACTGGAGGTGTCTGTCTACCCCACAGTTGTAAGGTATCTGCACTGGCTCCTTTGAGAACCTAGCCTGTCTATAATATTTCTAACTAACTCAGCTGCCTGCAACACTGCCATCAGAGATATAATGGAGGGGTGCAGATCAGGAACTCATTGTCTTCCAGCCAGCCAGCCAGCCTTCTAGGATGTAATCTGTTTGCCAGTATCTTATTAAGGATTTTTGCATCTATATTCATTAGGGAGGTTGGCCTGTAGTTCTCTTTCTTAGTTTCTTCAGTTTTCATATCAGGGTAATGCTTGCTTCCAGGAATGAATTTAGGAGTATTGCTTCTCTTTCAACTTCATTAAAGAGTCTGAGAAGTAGTGGTGTTAGTTCTCTAAATTTCTTGTAGAATTCAGTAGTGAACCATCAGGGTCTGGACTTTTCTCTGTTGGTATGGTTTTAATTACATCTTTAATTTCATTGATCGATATTGGTTTGTTTAGAAATTTTTATCTTCTTGATTCAACTTCAGTAATCCATGTGTATCTATGAATCTGTCCATTTCTTCTGCATTTTCCACCTTATTAGAATACAGTTTCGGGCCGGGGATTTAGCTCAGTGGCTTAAGCGCCTGCCTGGCAAGCGTGAGGTTGTGAGTTCGATCCCTGGTACCAAAAAAAAAAAAAATAATAAATAAATAAATAGAATACAGTTTCTTGAAGTAGATATACATGATCTTCTAGATTTCTTCAGCATTGGTTGTGATTTCACCCTTTTCATTCCTAACTGCATGGATTTGAGTCTTTCCTTTTTTTGGATGAGTTTGGCTAAGGGTTTGTCAATTTTATTTAATCTTTTAAAGAACAAACTCTTTGACTTATTGATCCTTTGTATTATTTTCTTAGTGTCCATTGCATTAATTTCTGCTCTGATCTTAATAATTTCCTCCCTTGTACAAGCTTTGGCTTTGGCCTCCTCTTTTTTTTCTAGAAGTTTGAGATTAAATATTAAGTTGTTTATCTGAGCTTGTTTTGTTTTTCTGATATGTGTCTTCACTGCTATAAATTTCCCTCAAATGACTGCTTTCATCATGTCCCATAAGTTCTAGTTGTATTGTTGTTATCATTTAGTTGTAAAAATGGTCTAATTAATTTCACCTGTGACCCATTGGTTGTTCAAGAGGGTGTTACTTAATTTTCATGTGTTGATGACACTTTTGTGTGTTTTTTTTGGCATTGATTTCCAATTTCATTGCACTGTAATCTAATAATATGCATAACTTCAATTCCTTTGCATTTACTTAAGCAAATTCTGTGAGCTAGTATGAGTTCTGTTTTGGAGAATATCCAGTGTGCAGCTGAGAAAAATGTGTATCCTGATGTTGTAGGGTGGAACACTCTGTGTACATCTACTAAGCCTTTTTGTTCAAAACTTTGATTCTGTTCTGTAGTTCATTATTGTTACGGTTGATACATTGTGTCAACTTGAGTTTAGAAGTTTAACTGAGAGACTGGGCAGGGAGCCAGGGTTCTTACTTTGTAAATATCCTCATCCTGTGCAAAGAAGGACAAGGAGATTTTTAAGTGCTACGCCTGCCCTGGGGGCAGGGAGTGGCCTACATACACGATAAGAGAGGAGAAGAAGCTTGATTTTTTTTTTTTTTTTTTTTTTTTTTTTGCTCTAGCTGCTCCTTTGAAGTGTTACTCCAGGGCCATGCCGCCCTGCCTTGCAGCCAGCTGATTATGGATGGAAACCTTCATAAACAAAGAGCTAAATAAACCTGTCCTTCCTTCATTTTGGGTGTCAGGTGTTTTGTCCAAGCAACAAGAGAAAAGTAATTTACTCAGAAAATTATTGATCTATCCATTTGAGACAGTAGGTATTGAGATCTCCAAATACAACTGTATTAGTGCTTATTTGATTTTTCATGTGCATTAATATTTATTTTGTATAGGGTGCACAGGTATTTAGTACATACATGTTTATTATTGTCATCTCTTCCTCTTGAATTATCCCCTTTACAAGGATGTATGGGACTTTGTTGTCTTTCTTAACAGTCTTGGATTAAAATTCACTTTGTCTGAAAATAGAATAGCTACCCTTGCTTTTTTCTGGGTCCCTATTGCATGGAGTATTGTTTTTCATCCTTTGACTTTTATTCTATAAATCTTTTTTTTTTTAAATCTCTTTTTAAATTTAGTGTCTTTCTTGTATGTAGCATATTGTTGGATCTTGCTTCTTGATCATTCTGCAGGTCTATTTCTTTTGATTGATGAGTTCAGATCCTTAACATTGATGGTTATAACTAATGTATGTTGACTTATTCTTGTGATGTTATTTTCCCCTTGTTGGCTTCCTTTCCCTACCTTCTGTAAACTGCTTGCCTTGCTTGGTGAATTCATTCTATTGGGGTTCGTGGAGTTGTAGTCCTTGTTATCTCTTTCTACAGTGTCATTCAGAACATTTTGGAGTGCTGATTTGGTGTTCATGAATTTATTCAGGTGTTCTTTCTCATGAAAATATCTTATTTCTCCATCAATTTTGAAAGGTAGTTTTGACTGGCAAACAGATTACATCCTAGAGGCCTAGCTGATCTGGTGAGTTCCTGCGCTGTACCCCTCCATTATACCCCTGATGGTGGGGCCACTAGAAGACAGTGAGTCTGCGCTCTGCTCCCCTTTATTCCATCCCAGAGGGTGAGCTGGCTGGAAGACAGTGAGTGCGATCCAGGCCTCCTGCACTGCATCCTGCAGGGCAGGCCAGCTGGGAGTGTAAGACTGGCAGGAACCCCAAGACCCAGGACAACAGCCCAGTGCACAGGTGTACAAACACCTCTGGAGGCAAAGTAATCAGTGAGGACAGGAATGTGGAAGCGTCTGAAGCAGCAGTGAGGAGACAACAGTTGGACTCTGGAGAACTCTACCAACAGAAGACCAGTCCCAGCCCCACGTCCAGAGGCCAAGATTGGCTATATACCCAGCACATCTCTGGGATGCAAAATGGACATTATCATAAAACTGTAAACACCCGAAGAAGGTAGGTTCTTGGGATAGCTACAAAGAACCAACTACATCTGGAGTATATCCCTGATGAAAGGACATTTCTTTTCCTTCTTGAAAGAGACCTCAATGCTAGGGATAGACCTATATATCACAAGAGGTTGGCGAGTATCAACATAGAAGACAAAATAAAAGAAAAAAGGGAAGGTGGAGAATAGCAAGATGCAGAGGTGGAGGTGGGACCCCAGACCCTCAGCCCACCCAGGGCAGGCCTAGAACTCAATGAGATGGATAAAGATGGAAGTCAAAGACTAGAACTTTCTAGTAACAAGTGAAAAAACAAGTGGGAAGGGGTATAGAGAAAATGATCTCTAAGGTACAAAAAGAAGTGATGCTTGAAGTAAAAAATATTGGAGAAGACACAAATAAAAGAATAGATGAGTTTAGAAAAAGATGAAAACCAAAAAATGCCCAACATAGGATAGAAATAGAATTCATGAAACAGATCCAAACAGAGATTCAAGATATTAAAACCTCCATTGAAAGTTTATGCAACAAATTAAATGAAGGAAAAGATAGAATTTCAGGGCCAGGGATTTAGTTCAGTGGCTTAAGCGCCTGCCTGGCAAGTGCAAGGTCATGAGTTCGATCCCTGGTACCAAAAAAGAAAAAAAAAAGATAGAATTTCAGATCTTAAACATAATTGCAGCTAGTGATCATGAAAAGATATCCTAAAAATAGCAAGAGACCATGAGAAATCAATCCAGCAGGTGCAAAACAAAGTAAAGGAGGTAACACACAATTAATTGTGGTCAATGAGCAATGAGACTGCTGGAGACAGCACAAATATCATATGTACCTAATACAGGAGCACCTAACTATATAAAAATTATTAATAGATATGGAAAATCAAATAAGCCTTAACACAATTGTAATGGGAGACCTCAATACCCCATTGTCACTGAGAGACATATCTTTTTTAGCTGGACTTAGGACCCTTTTGGCTCCCCACAACCTGAAATATGCCTTAGTGTCTTTATTCTCGCCATGGGGAAATAACTAGCTAGAATTCCAATAAGTTTTCCATAAGATTACAAATATTAGTTTCCCGGACCACGACAGGAACCAAGAAAGGCCCTGTATACATAGACACCTGATTGATACATCCTCATTTTCCAAAAACCTCTCACAAACAACCTCTGTTGGAGGAGTAAACAGTTTCACCTGTTCTCAAATTGACCTGCAGAACTTTGCAGTATCTGAGGAGTATTTCAGAGTTCTCCTGTTCTCAAGTTTGTCAAATATTGTTTTTTTTTTTTTTTTGGTTGGTGCATATTAGTAGTGCAAGATAATGAGATCATTACAGCACACCAGGACCTGCATAGAACATATTCTAACCATTTTCACCCCCAGCACTCCCTCTTCTTTTCCTCCCCCTCCCTCCCCCTCTTCCCCATTTCCAAAAATCTACATTCTAGCTTCCTGTCCTACATCCCACATTGCTTTTATTTTTAGAAAGCTTGACATTTTTTTTTTTGGTTTTTTTGAGACAGGGTCTCCTTATGTAGTTCAGGCTGGCCTTGGGCTCACTTTGTAGCCCAGGCTGGTCTCTTAACTTACAAACAATTCTCTTGCCTCCGCAATTCTCTTGCTGGGATCACGGCAGTGCGCCACCATACCCGACTTTAAAAGTTTGAAATTTTTAACTTTCAGAGACTCACTTATGTTGCTTAACACGATGACCTCAAGTTCTACCCATTTTCCTGCAAACGACAGGATTCTGTCTTTCTCTGTGATAAATAATACTCCAGTGTGTATATGTACTATGATTTTTCAATTCATTCATCTGTTGGGCAACTAGGCTATTTCCATGGCTTAGCTATTATGAATTGCACTTCTATAAACTTGGGAATACTGTGTCACTATAATAAGCTGTCCTTAATTATTTTGGAAATATACTAAGGGGTGGTGTAACTGGATTAAATGCTACATCTATTTTTAGCCTTTTTGGGAATCGGCATATTGGTTATGCCAATGGTTGCATCAGCTTGTATTTGCACCAACAACATAGATTTCTTTGGCCTTGCACGCACTCTAGCATTGTGTGTGTGTGTGTGTGTGTGTGTGTGTGTACTTGATGACAGCCATTCTGATTGGGGTGAGATGGAATCTCAGTGTAGTTTTGGTTTGCATTTCCTTGACAGCTAAAGATATTGTACATTTTTTCATATACTTATTGGCAATTGCCATTTGTACCTCTTCTTTTGAGAACTCTCTAATTCACTTGCCCATTTACTGACTGGACTTTAAAAAAATTTTGTGTTTTTTTCAGGTTTTTAAATTATTTTTTATTGTCATAAGATAGGGTCTCACTGTTTAGGTCAGGATGCCCTTGAACTCACCACATAATCCAGGTTGGCCTCCAACTCACGGTGATCTTGCCTTAGCCTTCCAAATGCTGGAATTACAGGTCTGGATCATGTCCGGTGATGTTTGCTTTTTAGTTTTTAAAAAATATATTCTAGATATTAGAGAAGAGTAGCTACCAAAGATTTTTTTTCCCATTCTGCAGGCTGTCTCCTCATTCTGTTGATTGTTTCCTTTGCTGTGAAGAGGCTTTTTAATTTGAAGTAGTCCCATTTGTTGATTCTTGATATCTCCTGTGCTACTGGTGTCCGATTCAGGAAGGATGTCCTTACTTGTGCCTGTGGCTGTGTTTCCCCTGTGTTTTCTTCCAGAAGTTTCAAGGTCTAAATCTAAGTATTTGATCCATTTTGGTCTGATTTTAGTACAGAGTGAGAGATAAGGATCTAGTTTCAATCTTCTACATGTGGACAACCAGTTTTCCCAGCATCATTTGTCAAAAAGATTGTCGTTTCTACAGCATGTTTTTGGCCTCTTTGTCAAAAATCATATGGCCATACTGGCATGGGTTTGTGTGTGTCTTCTAATGTCTTCCATTGGCCTGCATGTCTGTTTTTGTACCTGTACCATGTCGTTACCATGACTTTGTGGTATAATGTGAAATTTCATATAGTGATGCTTCTGGCACTGCTCTTTTTGCACAGGATTGGTTTGGCTATTCTGAGTCTTTTGTGCTTCCATTTGAATTTTAAGGTGTTTTTTCAGTTCTTTAAAAATGTGGGAATTGGGCCAGGGGTTTAGCTCAAGGGCACAAGCGCCTACCTGGCAAGTGCAAGGTCATGAGTTTTATCCCTGGTACTCCCCTCACCAAAAAAAAGTGGGTATTTTGATGTGGACTGCATTCAATTTGTAGATTGCCAAAGGTAATATGGCTATTTGAACAATATTGGTTCTACCAATATATGAACGAAGGAAGTCTTTCCTTTTTCTAAATCCTTCTCAATCTCTTTGGCATTCTACAATTTTCATTATAGAGGTCTTTCACCTTCTTGGTTAGGTTTATTCCTAGATATTTTATTTCTTAAAGCTACTTTGTTTTTTGTTTTGTTTTGTTTTGTTTTGTTTTGGTACCGGGGATCGAACTCACGACCTTGCGCTTGCCAGGTAGGCACTTAAGCCACTGAGCTAAATCCCCGGCCCTTTAAAGCTACTTTGAATGCAATTATTTTTCTGACTTCTTTCTTGATGGGTTTATTACTGGTATATAGGAAAGTTATTGATTTTTCCATTGATTTTATATCCTCCCTTGTTGATTTTCTCTGCTTCTTCTTGCATAGATGCTGATACTGTCTGAGACTGATGGCTACTGATATTGATCCTATCCACTTGTACTAAGTATCCAAAAACACACTTTGTCCTCATTTTATTGTACGTTTTTAATGTCTTTGATTTTGTTATTGAGTTGTTCTACTTGTTTCTATGTAGCAATTTAAAAAATATGTTTCTACTTAATCGATCATCTTCTCAGAATCCTGCCAATGGTAGTTTTTATTTTTTTGAAACAGGGTCTCACTTTGTAGTGCAGCCTGGCCTTGAACTTGCTTATGTTGCCCAGGGTGGCCTCGAACTCATGGCAATCCTCCTGCCTCAGCCTCCCAAGTGCTGAGATTACAGGTGTGTACCACCCTACTCAGTTTTCAACTGCATTTTAAAGAGGCTACTGAACTTCTACCATACCTGTGGCCTCTCATGGGGTGACATTTCACACGCCCTTCTTTGGGGGTGTGCAAACCTTACTCTGCATAACACATAATCAGATCCTTCTGCTTCGTATCTCAAGTCTCTAATTAGATTTTCTCAATAATGAGTTATATGCCTAGGGGTTGAGGGTGGTGATGAGTGTTAATGCTTGCCTAGCATGAAGTCCTCAGTTCAATCCCCAGTACCAACCCCCCCACCCGCAAAAAACAAACCAGAACAAAACGTGAGTCGTATACACATTGCTATACCTACTTCCTATAGTGTAAACCCTTCAGTATAAAATAACATAATACAGATTCCATGTTAGTGGAGCCACTGCTCTGTAAGTCCTTGGGGGAGTAGTACTAGCTGCAACCCTATGAACAGAAAAGGTAAGTCTATTATTTTATTTATTTATTTATTTATTTATTTACTTACTAACTTATTCTTTGGTACCAGGGATCAAACTCACAACCTCCTACTTGCCAGGCAGACACTTATGCCACTGAGCTAAATCCCCAGCCCCAAAACGTAAGTCTATACAGATGGCCGGGGCCCTCTTGTGTCTGTGGGCTCTCCAACCTTAGACTCAACCAATCTCGGATCAACAAAACTTTCTTGTCATTATTCTCTAGAGGATTTAAAGTATATGGGTGGATGTATGGTTGTTTTTTTTTTTGTTTTTTTTTGAGAGGGAGAGGGCAATAGGGGGTTGAACTCAGGGTCTTTATACTAAGCTATATCCCTATCCCTTTGGAAAAGTCTCACTAAATTTCTAAATTGCCTAGGTTGGGCTCAAACTGCCTCAGCTTCCTAGAGTGCTGGAATTACATGTGTGTACTATCATGCTAGGCTGTATGTAGGCCCCCTCACCCTTTGGAGGTAGTCTCACTATGTAGTTCAGGCTGTCCTTGAACTCAACTGTGTGCCTCAGATTGACCTCAAACTGTGGTGATCCTCCTGACTTAGCTGGGATTACATGTATATACAGGTTTTATGCATATAACCCCCCTCCATTCTTCCCATTACTGGGAATTGAACCCAGGGTCTCGAGCATACTACATAAATGCTCTAGCACTATGCCACATCCTCCTCCCTGTGTCATTTTATATAAAGGTCTTGAGAAATCATTGATTTTGGTATTGCTAATGAATCCTGGAACTAATCTCTCATGGGTACTGAGGAATGACTATAATAAAAATGTTTTCAATTCCAGTCAAAAGTGGTGAGATTTCAAACCTGGGCATGTGATAGCACACAGCTGTGATCTCAGCTACTGGGAGGCTGGGGCAAGAGGATCGCAAACTTGAGGACAATCTGGGCTGCACAGTGAGTTCTAGTTCAGCTTGGACTACGTAGTGAGACCCCATAACAAAAACCTGAAAACGGAGGGGAGTATAGCTCAGTGCTCCCTGGGTTCACTCACCAATACTACAAAAAATAAAAAAGAGTAGTGGAGTCTTACATCATCGACTGGAGGCACGGCTGCCTCTAGAGGGGTAGCACCGTGTCAGGACTTCGCAGTGGTGAGTGGGGGTCATGCAAAGACTATCAGTTTCACCAGGTTATCTGTTCACTGCACCCATTGTGTAAAACTGAGGTGGCTGGTGACAGACAGTGGCTGAGTCACTCTATCTGTTGTTTGTTTGGTGCCTATCTGTGACAGGTGTTCTCTGGTAGGCAGTATATATTTTATCCTCAGAAATCTTTGTTTCAGATCTTTCCTTTCTTTTCAAATCACAGACTAAATAACAAAGGCATTTGCCATCGCCAGCAAGACAGTGTGTATTCTTACCTCCTGGTATTTCTCTTCCACACAAAGTAAGTGACCAGCTCTATTGCTCAAATCTTTGTCCTGTAGGAGGATTCCCTCTTGATGGTGTTTCAGGGCCACTCCTGAGTAAGTGGCAGTGAACCAGTATTCTATTTTTGGCTTTCACCCTTGTCAACCCATCTGCAAGTGAAGTTCAGGCTCTCTGCTCTGCCAGCTGGCTTAACAAATCCCTCAGTGGGCAATGGATAGAACTGAGGATGAGAAGACAGTATGACACTGGTGAATGGAACTTTGGAACACCTGCTTTGAAGTTTGCTTGTGTCTTCTGACCCATTTATGTCTGATCCTGGAGATGCCACTTCATCTTACAGTATGTTTTTTGTTTTTGTTTTTTTTTTTAGCCCCACCATTCCTAATGAATGAGGGTCTGACAGACCTCAGTTAATGGTGGACAGTCTGGTTACTTGATGTCTCTATCAGTGGCCAGCGGCATCACAGGAGCTGCTTTTCAAACAGTGTGCATGCCTCTGGGGCAGGCAGTATTGGCTCTGCTCAGGTCCACACTATGATTCTCATGTTGGAGCTCGCTGGAGCACACGCAGCATCATTTCTTACCACAGGTATTCTAGTCTGGTGGGGTCTGCTTGGTCACATGACCACAGAGGCCTTTTCTCCTTGGGACCCCTCTCATACCTGACAGTCTTCACTGTCATCTGAAAAATGGGTCAGTATTGTGTTCCCAAATGTGAAATATATTGCTCTAGAATCAAAAGAAATCAGCACTCTGCTTCTTTCTTAGTGGTAGGAGGCAGGAAATGCGTAGTCAGTCCTTTATTTCTAAGAGGATATCTAAAAATTTTGAACCTCTAAAAATTTTGCCAATGTAGCAGTCTTGAACTGTTTTGTTAAAGAAAGGGTCTTACTGTGTAACCATGCGATGATCTAACCAGTTTTTGCAGAGGCTTAACTTATTCTATGACAAGATCACCTCCCCTGTATTCTTTGAGATGGCCTGAACCTCCCCTGTTCCCCTAGGATACGGTATTGGTTTTCATTTATTATGTTGGTAAGGGACAGCATCAGACTTTCAACTGGCCTTCACCACTTGGCTCATGGTCAAGAAATCAATGGGGGTTTTCTGAAACTTCACAGGCTGTCCATTTCAATCACTTGTCAGGATACTGGGCAACGATAAGCAGGAATATCCAAGGCCACAGAGAATGTGCTGCCACCCAGACCTGAGCCAGGACTCCGATTACTACTTGGATCCCCAAACTTCCACACTAACAAGAAGCCATGGTGTAACTTTGTGTTGTCAGTTATTAATGAAGGAAAAAACATTAATTCAGATCCTTTCTCTAAAAACTTCAAAAGGTATTCAACAATAGCTACCAATATAAGTGACTGCTTCTGGTATTTTTACCTTTTTCAGTGTGGGCCAACATTTCCCTAAGCTTCCCAGAACCAAGCTATTGGCAACCAGCAGGGAAACAATACACTACGAAAATCCCATTTTAGAAAATGCTCATTAGGATCCCTCCGGACACTGATCATATTAAATTTGGCTCTTTGGAAAAGACTTAAAGATGAAGACACACATGAGCAAGGCTTACCAAGGGTTGCTAGCACCCTAAGGAGAAGGCAGGTAAGGAAGGCAGGTCTGGGCAGAAGGAGAGACTTGCACACACTGAAGATGTAAGAAAAGAGCCAGGTGTGGTGGAGTGCACCTGCCATCCCAGCACGTAGGAGACTGAGGAGGGCCTTCCCCTCTGGCTACATGAGCAAGTTTGAGGCCAGCCTGGGCTACATAGTGAGACCCTGTCTCAAAAAAAAAAAAAAAAAAAAAAAGATGTAAGCAACACTTGAACTGACCCCACGGGCAACTCTGGAGCAGGAATGGCCCTTTAGAGATGTCCTAAATGGAGCTAACAGGCCAGATTTTTGTATCGTTGCATCAATCAGTCATTGGACACAGACGCCAAAGGGGGTACTGACTTGGAAGGCAACTTCCTGTGGTAAAGGGAACGGCCCTACTATGGGGCAGCTGTATGGAATCACAGCTGATGATCTCAGTAGCTGGGAAATGGGGGATCTGGGAGGAGTGATATGTTAGAGCCAGCGAAGCAGTATTATTACATACAGAGATGCCAAGTCTGTGCTAGAGCCCACAGGGTCACAGAAATTATGGTCCCAGATTTAAAGAATGTCAGAAACTCTGTATTTTAAAAATATGTACATTACCTGTGTCCACCTGTTAGATCGGAAGCCCTAGGAAGGCAGAGACTATGTTTTGGTCATCACTGTTTCCCATTATTTAGGAGCTGACTAATGGTTGAGAGTCCTTTTGGAGACCTGAGATATGAAGAAATAGGATCTGGGTATGTGTTATGCACAGTACCATACATCCAGAGAAGGGCAGGAGTCTGCTGTCCTCATCTGAATCCATGGCACCAGACACACAGATGCAGCATTCATCAACCAAGGTAAACTGCACGAAAGAAGTACAAGCATTCAATGTGTGACTTTCCTTCCAACAGGCTGTAGACTTAAGCCCAGTCTCTCCAGATGCCTAGTGAGTTTTTCAGTTACCTCCATGGTCTGGAGAAAGGCTTCATGTTCCAGATGAGAGGCACTGTGGAATGGCAGGTGGAGAGTCAGAAGACATGGATTTGGGTCAGGCATGGTGGTGCTCACCTGTAATCTCAGTACTCTGGAAGATGAAGCAAGAAGATTGCCATGTGTTCAAGGTTAGCCTAGGCTACATGGTGAGTTCAAGGCCAACCTAAACTGCATAATAAGACCCTGCTTCATAAAAAAAAAAAGACATGGAGTTAAATTCATTTATCCATTAACTATGGGATCTTGGGAAGTTCTAGGGCTCTGTATCCTCAGCTATAAATGGGAGCAATAATACTACTTAACACAGTTGTCTTCAGGACCAAGGGAACTAACATACAGGAAGCCGGGTACTTCCCACATCCAGGCTAGTCCTGTGCAGAGTGAGGGTGAAGGACAGAAGAAACAGGGACAAACTCCAGGCTCTGCCTGAGCACACAGCCTTTCTACATACAGGCTCCCCACATTCTGGCCTCCACACGTGAACAGAACACTATGCTCGGTCCCTCACACGTGCGTAGGAGCTAAGCTAATTGGTTTTAAAGTCTCTTCCTTATCTTGCCCCTAGCAGTCAGTGGCTGTGTGCCTATGCAGACGGCAGGAGCAGCGATCAGCAACAGGGAGTCCCCACCATGGCTTACACTCAGCACCTAGCCAGAATCAAGGCCCACCTCCGCATCCGTAGCCTCTTGGCTCGACAGTGCCTTGCAGAATTTCTGGGTGTATTTGTGCTTCTGGTAGGCAAGCTAATGGGATGGGGTAGGGGGAGGAAGTGGGCCAAAATTTCTAGCTTTTCCTAGTATTATTTTTTTTCTGTTTCCTGGTATCTTACTTCCTTTCAACTCTCAAGTTTTCCTTTTTCCTGCTCTCTTGTTTCTCCTCATCTCTTTCCTACTTTTTGGTTCTCGCCTGTCCTCCTCTCTCACATTCTTTCTTTTTCCATTTCCTTCCCCCCACCATTTTTTCCCCCTTTCCTCATTCTGTCTTTCTCCTTTCCTGCTAGCCCCTCAGGTCTGTTCATCTCTCTGGCTCTTTTTCTCTCTGAATGGTTTCCTGGTTGCCCCATTCCTCATCCCTCATCTCTACCAGCTCCTCACCCAGGGGGCTGTGGCTCAGGCTGTCACCAGTGGAGAAACCAAAGGGAACTTCTTCACCATGTTTCTGGCTGGCTCTTTCTCCGTGACGATAGCCATCTACGTGGCAGGCAATGTTTCAGGTGATGAGCGTCAGGTCTGGACAGCAAGAGGGTGGGATGTGAAGGGGAGTATGGGGTCTGGTGATGGCAAAAAGACAGAACCTTTGGTGACTCATGGACATTATCTCCTTGAGCTTGACCGGTGCCCTGGACTGAGATATGCCTTTGGCGTCACCTAGCCCTTGCCCTTCCTGTATTTCTCTATTACCCCTCTTCACACCCTTGGGTCACGTAGGCAAAAATCTATGGCAGGGCATTGAGGTTAAATACTGGCCTCTTGGTCGGGGATATAGCTCAGCGGCAAAGTCCTTGCTTAGCAAGAGCAAGGTCATGAGTTCGATTCCTGGTATCAAAAGTATTGGCCTCCTGTGCCTCACACCTAAAGCTCCGGGTTCATCTCTGTTTTGAGCCCACCCGCTTGTTCCTTAGCAGTCTGCATCAGTGTGCTTCACTGGAGCCTTGAAACACAATGTACTGTGACAGAAAGAGCAGCCAGACCTAGGTTCAAATCTGGGCTTTGCTGTGTCACCTGGACAAGTCATTTGCACTCTTGGCACCTAAATTCCTTCACCTATGTCACAGAAACCACACTGTCCTGAAGAGTTGTGGGAGGGAGCAGTGACATTACTTGGTGACAGTGTCTGCAGTGACACTGAATGGATGCTGGTTTTCTCTCTTTGATCCATGAAGGAGCCCACCTGAACCCAGCTTTCTCACTGGCCATGTGCCTCCTGGGACGCTTCCCCTGGGCCAAGTTCCCCATTTACTGCTTGGTACAGCTGATGGCTGCTTTCTGTGCCTCAGGAGCCACCTATGTTCTTTACTATGGTAACAGGGGACAGAGCTGGGGCACTGTGTGTGGGGAAGGGTGCCTGAGAATGGTTCTGGATAAGCAAAATTAGAAACCCTAGATGTCCCCCTCTCAAAGATGCCTTACAGAACTACACAGGTGGGAACCTGACAGTGACTGGCCCCAAGGAAACAGCCTCCATCTTTACCACCTATCCTGCCCCCTATTTGTCCTTGAACAATGGCTTTCTGGATCAGGTAGGTGTGAGAGGGAGTCCTGGGAAGTCCCAACATTTGCTATGTCCCTTGGGACCACAGTCCCAAGATGGTGGAGTATGAGGGTGGTTCTACCATGCTTCCCCAACCTCCGGCTTCCTGTGTTGGACAAAACCAGATGAAAGGGGTGCTGGTGTGGAGTGGCTGGGTAAGGCCGGCAGATGGTACCCTCAGTAGCTGATGGGGTTCCCTCTGCTTCTGTCAAACCCAGGTCATAGGCACTGCAATGCTGATTGTGGGGCTCTTGGCCATCCTGGACAGACGCAACAAGGGTGTGCCCGCTGGTCTGGAGCCAGTGGTGGTGGGGCTGCTGATCCTGGTCATTGGACTCTCCATGGGTGTCAACTGTGGATTTCCACTCAACCCTGCCCGGGACCTGGGACCACGGCTCTTCACCTACATGGCTGGCTGGGGCCCTGAAGTCTTTAGGTGGGAGATGGCTTTCCTTGATGTAGACCACCATTTACCTCCCTCTGCCAGTGGCTCTTTCCCTGGTCCCCAGCTCTCTCCTTGTATAGTTCTCTAGCCCTTTTAGACAGGGTTCCTTTGCCAAGTGCCATGTTCTCCTTTTCTCTTGTCTTCCTGCCCAATTGTCACAGACACAGTAAGATTTGGAGATGTACTCTTGGGCATATACTACTACTTCTTTAGGCATTAGCAACCTCATCAGCAAAATTCCTATACTCAGATAATTTCCTCAGGCTAGCAGCTGGGCCATGGCTCCTGGAGTCTATCCTAAATGCCTCAGGATCTACCTTAGGGAGCTCCCTTGTTGATGTCCCCGGACCTTGGAGGCAGTAAGGTTAGGTGAACCGTCCCTGCCACCTCCCTCTGTCCTTTTCTTGCAGTGCTGGGAACGGCTGGTGGTGGGTGCCTGTGGTAGCTCCTCTGGTGGGGGCCACTCTTGGCACTGCCATATACCAAGCGCTTGTGGCTCTGCACCACCCTGAGGACCCAGAGCTGGCTCAGGATCTGGACTCCATTCAGCACGAAGCCTCAGACTTGGCAAAACCTGCCTCACCTCAGATGCTGGAGTGTAAGCTGTGATTCTGACAGCACCCACCTCATGTATGGTTTCAAGGGCCACAACTAGCCCGCTTGCAAGACAGATATTCTTTACACATATCAGACCCTGTTCCCCGCAGACACCCCTTCCTCCTAAACTGGAAAGGATGCCTGGGTGGGGGAAACAGAACAGGAGGAGGTCAGGGTGCTCAGGCCCTGCTCCCCTTCTCCCCCCAAATGCCTTTTCTCAATTTAGGGGCCTCTAAATAAGTAGTTGCTTGCAGAGGCCGCCAGGGGGTGCACGCCTTGAATACTGGCTCCGGAAGGCTGCGAGGCTCCGGGGAGTGGGTGCCAACCTCCCACACGGAGGGGGGACATAACCCTGGGAACTCCAAAGCTAAGACCCACTGCCCGGCTCAAGTTCCCTATTCCTGTTGAAATAGCGCCGTACGCATTATCCTCCAAGGGCGCCACCCGAGATTTTGCCGCCCCTGACAGTCGTTCGATGTGGGGAAGGAGGTTCCACCCGGGGGCGCGGCGGGGCGGCGTGGGCCTGGAGACCTAGAGAGCCCTGCGGGGTAACTGAGGCACAGCTCAGTATACTACCTAGCCAGTTCCGGGCCATGTCGTCCCAGCAGAGGGTACAATGGCATGAGACCAGCCAGGGCTTGCAGAGAAGGCAAAGGCGCAGGGGGAGACAGCTCCGAGGGGGCTGAGGGAAGACGGATACGGAGGAAAGTTCTCGTAGCTCCACTTCTCCGCCCTCACGCCCCTCCTGTAGATGACGCTCTTTTTGCAGAGAGGGCAGCAGCTTTCTCCCGTTCCTTTCCTCCCAAATTAAAATAAAAACCTGGGTTACCCTGTCTCGCGGATACTTTCAGGCGCGCGCAGGCCGTTGAGGCAAAAGGTGTGAGCCCCCTGCCCGGCACAAAGATGGCGGCGCACGCCTCCAGCCCGGACTCCCCTCCCCCTCCCCAAAACCCCCTCCCGCCCCCCGCCCTGCACCGCCGCCGCCGCCGTCACTTCCGCCCCGCCGCGGCCGAAACTGACACAAAGTAGCGGGCCGAGGCCCGGGGGAGAGCGGGGCCACAGCTGGGGGGCGGGAGCCCGCGGGGAGCCGAGCGAGCGCCCCCCGCCCCAGCCCCCGGCATGGGCCGGACAGGGCGGCCGGGGCGGGCCCCGAGCGCAGAGCGCTGAGGTGAGGTGGGAGCGAGAGGCGCGCGCGGAGATGCGGATACCCGGCCGGGCAGCGGCGGCCCAGGGGCGCTGCGGGCGCGAGGACCGGGGACCCAGGCGGTGCGCAGGCAGCGCGGGAGGGCGCCAAAGGGGACGCGGAGACCTGGGGTGGGTGCCGGAGTGACCAGGTCCCAGCCTTTTGGGCCCGGAGAAGGGACTTTGGAGTCAGTGGGCTTTGTCTTTGCAAAGTGGAGGTCTCTGTGTCAGCAGGGTTGGGAGCTCTGAGGGTCAGAGCTGTGCAGAGCCCGGGAAGAGGGCTCGGGGGCCTTGTTGACGGCAGGTGACCTGGGGGCCTTGTGTTAGGGTTCTTCCTGTCTCCCTGACCTGCCAGCCTTCTCCGAAAGAAAAAGTCTTAGTTGGAAAGGCGCAGAAGCAGACGAGAGGAGGAGCTGTTTTCATCCATAAGCTTCGCCTCCTTCCCAGAGCTGTCTATTTTTATCCCAGATGTGGCTGCAGAGGGGGCTGGGGCAGGGTGACAGGGCAGGACGACGTGGCTGATGGGCCGGACCGGGTTTAGAAAGCGCAGGGTGTGTGAAGATGGGAAGGAGTAAGTGTGGGTGTCCCTGTTGCCAGTGCTTCCCTTTCCCTCCCTATTACTCTCCCCTCCCGAGGGTATGGGATCTGGAGCGAAGCCTGCTTTTCAGTTTCCCCACCGTCTTAGATGTAAAGCAACTTTCTTGATCCAGTTCCAGACCCCTGCCTCCAGATGCCTGTTCAGTTCCTCCATTAACTCTTGCTAAGGATACAGACCCAGACCCTTGAGCTGGCATTGTTTCTGGATTACTTCCCAGTGTGAGACTGGCCAAGGAACCTGTGATGCCCACCCTGCATCCTCGCCTTTAGCCTCTGCCTCTCCACCCAACCCTCTTGTGACTCATACTCTAGACTGGGTGGAGACCCTGGCTGGGGGCCCTGGAGGAGGACTTGGCATGTCTAAAATGTGGATGAAATTTTTTTTTCCCTGATCCAGGCACCCTTGGCCTGCCACATTTGGGGAGGGTTAGAGAGGAAGAGGAGTTCTGGTTCTCAAGTGTTTTCTGATTCAGGGTCAGGGAGGGAGTCTGCTGGTGAAGGGAGAAGTGGTTTGGGTGACGGGGCTATGGGTAGAGGCTGTAATTATAGTGGTTGGAGAGACAGGCAATTAGTATCCCTTGGAGCTGACAGGCTGGTGGGTGTTCCAGTAGGCTTGAGGCAGGGGGACTGAGAAGGAGGCTGAAGGCCTTCTGCTCTTTCCTTTGGGCCAGGATGGGGAATAGGGTCTGAGGCTCAGGGATCGCCTTCTCCTACTCTTCCCCTCTCTTTCCCCTGTTGTACTGGGGATTGAACCCAAGGCCGCCTACGTGTTAGGTGGGTTCTTTACCATTGAGCTACATCTCCAACCCTTTTCTTTTTTTTTATTTTAAGACAGGGTCTTGGTAGTTGGCCAAGCTGGCCGTGAATCCTTCCTTGTGATCCTCCTGCTTCAGCATCCCAGATAGCTGGGATTATGCAACATTGCCAGCTCAGGGTTTATGCCTTTTTAGGAGAAAGAAAGGATGTGGGAAGGTGGAAGGATGACTGATGCTTTCTGAGTTTGAACCCAGTGTTATACTGACTGGACTAGGTTTAGGGTGCAAGAGAGAAAGGGGAGCCTCTTCTGACATGGTTTGAAGGACCCTTCTGCTAGCCCAGAAGGAAAGCTGGCTCAGATTGAGAGGAAGTGGTTTGGGGACTGTCTGAGCAGGAAGTGAAGGCCAGAGCTCTAATGTGAGCTCCTCTGTGGAGGAGGTGATAATGGAAGCCCCAACAGTGGGGGTAGGGAGTAGGGGATTTATGAACATTTCAAGAAGGGTGGAGCCTGCCTACTGGTTTCCTGATCTCCTGCCAGGTGTTTCCTGGTTTGTGTTCTCTCCACCCCACCCTTTGGGGGAAATACTGCTTTCTAGTACAGGCACCACACATCGTAACCAGGAGAGTAGATGGGATATCCATTGTCTTGATACGGATACCTTGGGACCTGTACCCTCTTAATCTGGCCTCATTTCTGAAGCTCTTTCCCTGCAGGTCTTGGCTTCGGTAGACACCCAGTCCCCACCATGTTACCCAATGCAGAGAGAATAGCCCCTTTTCTGTGTTATCCTTCAGCAGGAAGAGGGAGTGTTGGTGGAGCTGGTGGGGAAGCGCTGGCAAGGGCAGGTCAGAACTGGAGAAGGGAAACTTTAGAGGGTCTGATGAAGGGAATGAAGGGTCGCCCTCTCCTTCGTGACTACCCGCATCTGTTACCTTCCTGCAGGGTCTCCCATGGGATTGCTGGGACCTTGTTGGGTGAGATGGCACTGTGTGCGAAAAAGCACCCCCCAGGTAAGAAAGGCAAGGAGTGGCGGTCCCTGGGACCATCATGAGTGGTGGTTTTTCTGGCTCAAGGAGCCAAGGGAAGAGGGACAACTGGTATGGGCCTAAGGAAGAGCAGTTTTGTTTTTTTTTTAAATTTTAAACATGGTCTCACCACGTAGGTTAGGCTGGCTTCTATGTAGTTTGCAGTCATCCTCCTGCCTGAGTCTCCCCAGTAGTGCTGGGATTACCATTGTGCCTCCACCGCCCCGGCCTAGGAAAGGGAGGTTAAAACCTCTGGCTTACTGGCGGAAGCCTAGGAGAGCTTTTCTTTTGGATGCTCCACTTGGGTTTCCTGGTGGGATGCAGTGAGAGCAAGCCCCTTGCCCACACATTTGCGTTCTTATCTGGAGGTACCTGCAGCTCCTACTCTGGCCGGGGAGGTCCTCATCTCCTCCCCTCATTTTCCACCCACTGGATTCTATGCGCTCCCTGCGGGAGTGGGGGGACCAGCGTGGTTGCCCCCGACGACGCGCAATACGCCCGCCGCATTGGCCGGCCGGGGCGGGGAGGCGGGGCTTCGCTGGCAGTCGCCTACGCGGCGCTGGCTGCGCGGCCCCTGCAGTCGGGACGGGCGGAGCCGGGCCTGCGCCAGGCGTCCCGGGTCACTCAAGGTGTGCGAGCTGGGGCTGCAGTAGACCTGGGGGCTGCGGCGCTGCTGAGCTCGCGGCAGTTCGGGCGGACTAGTGCCGCGGCCCCAAAGATGGCCTGGGGTGAGGGGCCTGTGCGCCCTGGATGGCTGGGGCTCCCCTCTGAGCGGCTGCAGCTCCTGCACCTCCCCTGGGGGCCGCCCCGTAGGCGGTAGGCGCTGCTGCGACCTTGGACAGTGTGCCCTCCCCTATCACACCGGGACCATGACGGTCCCCAAGGAGATGCCCGAGAAGTGGGCCAGGGCACCTCCCTCCTGGAACCGAAAGAAGCCCTCGTGGGGGACAGGTAACGAGAGGCAGTGATTCCCTACCCCTAATTCCCCATTCATTTTCCACATTTCCTTTTCCTCTGCTTCCAGCCTTCCTGGTTTTCTGTCTAGACCGGGAGATCCTGGCTCTGAAGGGGCAGAGCTTTTTCTTCCTTCTTGGCTTGGCCGGTGGCGATTGCAGGGTCTTAACGGGAGGGGGAAGTTTCCGGGAGTAGCGTGGTCCTGCCCCGGTGGACAGGGGATGCTGTGGTGTGGGTGCTGCTGCAGTGTGATCTGCGTGGGGCCTGGGGGGAGGAGTCTGAATGCTGCCTTGGCTCCTTGACAGATTGAAGGTACTAGGTTTGCTGCCCAGCTAAGTTACTCCCTTGTACAGCCCGAGGTCATAGCTACTCCAGCATGTGGGCTGGGGACCCCTTCATAGGAGATGTACTACTGTGGGACCTAAATTTCGGTGCTTACAGTCTGGGACCTGTGAAGGTTTGGATAGGTGTAGCCAAGAGACAGGTGAGTGATTAAAGGGAAGTGTATGTCGATGGTACGGGAAAGGTCACAGAGAGCAGCTATTTCAGTTATTTCTCGTTCCTCTCTTACATCTGTCTCAGTCTGTGTGACCCATATCCCTCAGCCCCCACCTTCCCTACTTGAAAATGAGCTGCGAAATAGGTGATGTCATTGTTGGCCAGTCAGAAACTGCTGCTGGTGACATGTGACAAGCAGAGCTCCTGTGGGGAAACTGCACATGGGATTGAGATGCTGCCGCAGAGCAGCTCCAGGGCTGGTGACCCTTAGTCTCAACACCCACCCACTTCTCCCAGAGATGTGCCAAAGTCCCCGAGGGGAAGATGCTATTGTGTCTTCAGCTGCTGTGCCTTGCTTATGATGATGGCTGTGTTAATTGTAACAGCACAAGGGCCTAGGGATTCCCATGACCATTAGTGGCTAAGACTCCTGCAGAGCAGGAGGTGGCAAGTGTGTCAAGTGGAGAATCTTGACTGTTTGGAGGAAAAAGAAACCAGGCTTTGCACTGAATGTGACTGGCAGAGCGGGGCCGTTGGTGAGAGGTAGACTGGAGACAGGAACTGAAAGGCAAGTCAGTGAAGCTAACTCTGTAGAACCTTATTCTATGAACAGAACCAAGGACTCTGTGGATCCTCCACAAAGGAGGGTGGTTCTGATGAGGTGTGGGTCCCAGCCTCAGTTTCCTCTTCCTAACTGCAGTGTGGTTCTGTTGTAGAAGAAGAGAGGAGGGCACGGGCTAATGACCGAGAATACAATGAGAAATTCCAGTATGCGGTAAGTGAGCCCAGAACACCTGTTCCATAGTGGGAGGGGGAAGTACAGGTGCATCCTGGGTTGGGACTGAAGACTGACAAGGGGGATGATTAGGGGAGGCAAAGGCAGCCTTCTTGGCTACTCTTCATATGCTCCAGGGCTGAATTTTTCAGTCCTTCACTGGTCAGCAAAGCAGGAGGCACTGACCTAGGGAAGGACCCCTCCTGGTGCCCCCCATACCCCATAGTTGCTGGTATTAGGGCAAAAGTTTGGGGAAGTGTAAAGATAGAGGACCTAGCCTTGGTTTCGAGGTAGGGGTTGGGGGCTACCTCATTTATCTTGTCTCCTACTGCCATAGAGCAACTGCATCAAGACCTCCAAGTACAATATTCTCACCTTCCTGCCTGTCAACCTGTTTGAGCAGTTCCAGGAAGTTGCCAACACCTACTTCTTGTTCCTTCTCATTCTGCAGGTGAGTGGCCTATTGTATATCCACTGTGACAAAATCAAATGAAGCCAGTAAAGAGGAGGGTTTAGGTCAGGAAGGCATTAGATGAGCCTCAGAAGCATGCTTCTGTTTCCTCTTTTCAGTTGATCCCACAGATCTCTTCCCTGTCGTGGTTCACCACCATTGTGCCTTTGGTTCTGGTCCTTACCATCACAGCTGTTAAGGATGCCACAGATGACTATGTGAGTTGTTTTCATTCTTCTACTTTTTCCCCTTTCCTTCCACCCCTAACTTAAGCCACCTTCACCCAGCACAATTCTGTGGTGACCTTGCCATCCCTTACCTGGTCCAGCTAGCTCCAATGTACCTTGGCTGAGGGGGAACAGGGGAGTCAGGGAAACAGTAGGTTTGTGAACGGGTGTATGCAAGGCATTCCCTATCATGCATTGAGTTCACCAGTGGTCCAGTTGCCTCGGAGCAGGGAATTGGACTTTACTTTTCTTATTTCTTATATCTCTTTTTAGTTCCGCCACAAGAGTGATAACCAGGTGAACAACCGTCAGTCTCAGGTGCTGATCAATGGAATGTGAGTGCCTATTGCAGATGATAGCTCTGTGGAGAAAGGGGGTCCCTGAGAATGTCCTTAGCTACTGACAGCCTCTGCACTGTCTTCTTGTTGCTGCAGCCTCCAGCAAGAGCAGTGGATGAATGTCTGTGTTGGTGACATTATCAAGCTTGAAAATAACCAGTTTGTGGCGGTAAGAGACAAGGTCTCCCCCTCCCCAGGTCAGGAGTGCTGTATTTTCTCTGGGCAGAAAGGGATGAGTCCTTCCTACTTTTGTCTTTTAAACCATATGAAAGGGGACTTTCTTGAGCGGGAGGCTTCCTCTGTGTCCTGTTAAGATGCCTGAGACTAGCCATTGCCTGGAATAGGAAAGCTAAGACGGGGAATCATCATCAGAGCCCACTGAGGTGGGGTTGGGCCTTTGAGGTTCTCAATAGGTTTTCTCTGTAGGCGGATCTCCTGCTTCTTTCCAGCAGTGAGCCCCATGGGCTGTGTTACATAGAGACGGCAGAGCTCGATGGGTAAGTGGCATGCTCAGTGGTAGCCCTCTGCTTCTACCTCCCTAGGAGCCAAAATACAGCTTTTGAAAGAGGTTCTTAGTCTAAACTCTGTTGCTTTTGGTAAAAATGGGGTCAGAAAGGCTTTGGCTGTGTGGAAATCTTTGCTGGGCTAAGCAGTAGCACCCTGTAGTCAGGTGCTCCAGAAGATGGAGAGGGACTCAGAACTCTCAAGAGTGCTATCCTTCCAGAGAGACCAACATGAAAGTGCGCCAGGCGATTCCTGTCACCTCGGAGTTGGGAGACATCAGCAAGCTTGCCAAGTTTGATGGTGAGTAATCCTGCAGATGCAGCCCTCAGGTAGAGGAGGTGGGTTGGGCTTTGTACGTTTTTCTATTAACTTCTTAGTGCTTTGGTTATGTAGCTTTCTGGACTGTTTTGTGAGGGGAAACTGGTTGGGTCACTTGGTTTTGAGCTGGTTATCATTTCAGGGGAGTTTTGTGGGTGATATTTCCCACTTGCTGTGCATGTTGAGAGAAACTGAGCTTACTGTTTTTGCTGATTATCTCGAAATAATGATATATGCTCCTTATCAGAAGACAAACTGTGGCGCACATACCAAAAGTTAATATAATAGTTTCTTTTGCCCTCCAATTCTGCCCTTCTCAGGAAGCCACATTAAGTGGCAATTCAGTGTGTTTTCATCAGCAGTTTTTTTTTTTTTCTTTTTCCAGTACTGGAACCTAGGACATTTTGCACTGAGCTACATTCCCAGTCTGGTTTTATTTGGGGGGAGGGGGGAGGTACTGGGAATTGAACTCCTTACCTGGCTGGCATCTGCTAGGCAGGCGCTTATGCCATTGAACTATGTTCCCAGACCCCCTTTTTTTCTTTTCCAATCAGATTTTATTTTACATTTTACATATAATGATCATATTCATCATAAAGAATTTGTACCTGTGTATGATATGGCTTGTTTTTTTTTTTTTCTCATTTCCCCTACCCTCCTTTAGTCCTTCCCCTTCTCATTCCTTTTGAAATTAAAAAATTTTTTCTTTGGAACAGGGTCTTGCTAGGTCACTAAATTGCCCTGGCTAGGCTTGAGCTTGTGATCCTCCTGCCTCAGCTTCTCAGAGTATTGGGATTATTGGTGTGCAGTACTATGCTTGCCTTATCTATACTTTTTACGGAAACATATGTAAATATAATTAGATGTAATTCTGTTGTTCTGTTGTGCTGAAGCCTGTAAGCTGCCTTTTTTTTTTTTTTTTTTTGTACCAGGGATCAAATTCAAGACCTTGCACTTGCCAGGCAGGCACTGGTGCCAGTGAGCTATATCGATGATTCCCAAGCTACCCTTTTGTAAACCTGTCAAATATCTTATCACATCAGTACATAAAGAATTCATCTTATTTTTTAATAGTTGCTGAATATTTCTGAGAATTGATGTATGAATTTATTTAACCACTGCATGACTATTCAGTGGCTTTCAGTATGCTGTTCCAGCAATGTTTTTATAAAAATTGTTGTTCCCTATACTGTTTCCTAGAGTCCCAGCAATGGCTCCAAAAATGGGTGTACTTTTTTTTTTTTTGGTGCCGGGAATTGAACTCACAACCTCACGTTTGCCAGGCAGGCATTTACGCTGCTGAGCTAAACCCCTAGCCCCTGTTTTTGTTTTTTTAAGACAGGGTCTTGCTCTGTATTTCTTGCTGGCCTTGAACTCAGTATATAGCCCAGGCTGGTCATGGCAGTCCTCCTGCCAGCCTCCTGAGGGCTGGGATTACAGGTATGTGTCACCATGCACTATGCCCAACTTTTTGTTTTTTGTCTTTTTGAGACAGGATCTCACTGTGTGGCCCAGGCTGGCCTTGAACTCAACAATCTTTCTGCCTTAGCCTCCCAAGTGCTGAGATTACAGGCATGTGCCGCCACACATTTTTGGGTGTGTGTGTGTGTGTGTGTGTGTGTGCTCTTAATAGAAATTCACAGTACCTTATTCTTTTCCTAAGAAGTTCATCAACTCGCATTGCCACCAGCAGTGCCTGTGCTCTTACACCCTCTCCCTTGGCTGCTTTTTCTGTTTTGCTGTTTTGTGGTTGGGATGTAGCCTGGACCTTGAGCAGTGGCACTCCTGTCTGCCATTCAGGTGAAGTGATCTGCGAACCCCCCAATAACAAGCTGGACAAATTCAGTGGAACTCTCTACTGGAAGGAAAACAAGTTCTCCCTCAGCAACCAGAACATGCTGCTGCGGGGCTGTGTGCTTCGAAACACGGAGTGGTGCTTCGGGCTGGTCATCTTTGCAGGTGAGAAAGAAGAGTAAGAGTTAGTGATTCAGCCTTTCGTGGGAGTGTGGGATGAAGCTGTGTAGCCTGATAAAATGTGTAGGTTAGAAACCTCGGGCCCTGAATACAAACCTCTCATTCACCCCGTGACTCCTGTGGCCTGGGGATCAGTACACAAATCTAGAGGCAGATTTGTCATTTGATTTCACATTTTATTCCAGGTCCTGATACTAAGCTGATGCAGAACAGTGGCAGGACAAAGTTCAAGAGAACAAGTATTGATAGGCTAATGAATACACTGGTGCTCTGGGTAAGCTTCCCCTCTGTTTCCCCACCTCTGCCCTGCCAGGTCCCCCTGGGTGGTTCCCTTTCCTCCAGTTGCCTTTCCCTGGTCAACAGGCTTTGGGTTTGGCTGTAAAACCAATAGGCCAGCTACTCAAAGGCAGTGTTTATTTCAGTCTCCTTTAGGCTGGAAAGATGTTATTTTAAAAAACTTTAGGAACGTGCATAAATCAACAATTTAAAGTTGAAACAAGTCATCCCTTCTCTGTCTCCCAGTTATGATGATGGCCCAGTACAGAATGTGACCTTATGTTTGCTTCTGCCAGGGACAAGGAAGCCTTCATAGGATGGAGAGGCAATTAAGAGAAAAATTTCCTTTTAGAAGCTGGGTAGCAGACTTTTTTCCCCCAACTTCTAATGATGGAGGGTCTTAGAGGAAAAGTTTCTCTTTTTATTTTTGGCAATTCCTGAATCCTTCTCTTGTTGAGCTAGAAATCTGACCTCCTAGTTGGGCTCCCCTAGCTATCTTGCCCCTCCTGCCTGCTGCCTGTCCTTTGCATGCCAGCTTGCAAAGGCTGGGCCCAGCTTCTGTTTAGACAGTTTCTGCCCAGGTTGTAAAGGGGTCACAGAAACCCAGCCTGATTCCCCAAATTACATGTTTTGTTGTTTTAAAAATATTTCAATGTATATACGAATTCATTGCATTTATACTAACAGTTTATCTTAGTTTATTGAAAAGAAAGTTTGTGTTATGTTTCTTTTTTATAGAATTTTTTTGGTTTATGTCTTATATTGAGTGTTTTGAAAGTGTGATAACTTTTGCTATTCACTTATTTGGTTATGAAAATGTGTTTTATTTTTTTTCTTTAAAAAAAAATAGAAAAAACAAAAAAAACAAAAACCCATCCTGAGAGAGGATGATTAGGTCTGTCACACAAAGGCTCGCCCTGCCCGTTGGTGGTCTTTAAGCACCAGGATGATTCCTGTTTCAAAGCCTCCACAGTGGAGGCAGCTTTGAAACAAAATAAAAAGCCATAGTGGTTTTGATTATTTTCTTTAAATTTACAAAACTTTCTTAAGACCCTCCTTCATTAAGGAGGGGATGAGGGGTTAAAGGAAGGGTAGGGGAATGGTGCGGGGGGAGAAGTTATATCACAAACAAGAACAAGTGTTCTATGATGAATGTGATCATTCTGTATACTTATAAGGTACAATAGAAATCACTTTCTTTGAAAAACGATCTTTCTTCAGAGTCGAGTATGGTCACACATGCGTGTAATCCAAGCAATGTGGAGGGCTGAGGCAGGAGGATGGCAAGTTTGAGTCCTACCTGGATAAAGGCTCTCTTGACTTAGCACAATACTGTTTGAAAATCCTAAAAAAAGGTTGAGGATTTAGCACATATTAAGGGCCTCAGTTCAGTCACCAGTACTGAAAACAAAATCACTGTTCATGAAAATAGTTTGTTTCCCTAATTATAAAAAATGGCACTGTGTGTAAAATAAAACATTACAGTAACACAAGATATTTGCTAGCTGTGAAAACTATAGATCCATGAATGTTTTTGGTATGTTGAACACTGACCCCCACTCTTACCACTTTTGAGGACTCCTGAGTGTTCCAGCTTGGGAGCTGCTTTGCTGTTTTAACTTCCCCACCATACAGATGTGAAAGTGTTCAAAGAGAAGGCCAAGTGACCACCCATGGCTGATAAGACCTCATCACAAGGTCTGATGACCGGTTCGGAGCTCTTTTTAGTAGGGTATGCCACTAGTTTAAAGATGCCTGAGTTTTGAAGGGCTCAGATATGAAAAGTGACTGTCCTCAGTGATGCACTTGCTTTTGAGAGCTTCCCTGTCTCTACCTACCCTCAGATTCTCATTCCTCCGCAGATTTTTGGGTTCCTGGTCTGCATGGGGGTGATCCTAGCCATTGGCAATGCCATCTGGGAGCATGAGGTTGGAACACGCTTCCAGGTCTACCTGCCCTGGGACGAGGCAGTAGACAGTGCCTTTTTCTCCGGCTTCCTTTCCTTCTGGTCCTACATCATCATTCTCAACACCGTCGTGCCCATCTCGCTGTATGTCAGGTGCGTGCTTAGTCTCCCATAGGGTGGATTTGGCAAACTTTTCTGTGAAGGAGAAACCCTTGAGAAGGACTATGGAGCCTTCTTGTTCATGTACCATGAACAATTTTTATTACCTGTGTCCTTTTTGTATAGGGAAAAATTTTACCACAGTTTCCTGGCACTTAGGACTATATTAGAACAACCACTGTATTGATTTATTCAGTACATATTTATTGCATGCCTTCCATGTGCCAGGAATCGTGGAGGTGCCATGGCATATGCAAAGATGAACCAGGAATGGATTTCCTTCCCACTAGCAGCCTAAGTACGATAGTGGAAGTGCTATAAAAGCAAAGTAGGAAGAAGGTAGAAATCACCTACCTAGAGTGTTTCTTGTAAAGCAGGGTTGTGTCAGATTACTTCTGCTTTCAGAAGCAGCAGACTGGTAGGGAGACTGCAGCAGTGCCAGGCTCTGAGATACCAAGTGGGAGGCACCAAGCACGTGAGGCTGAGGGCACCTTCTTCCCCAGGCAGATAGCCAGGGAGGACATCTCAGAGGAGTTGCACTGGGGCAGGCTAAGATAGCTGGAAAGGACAGAAGGAGAAGTCCAGAAACAAAGGCAAGGGAACCAGAACTGGCAGTGCCTTCAAGAACAGTTAGGCAGGGGCCTGGAGTGTGACCAAGGAGCTGTGGAAAGGAGATCTGGAAACAGAAGCTACTTCTGATGTTGGAGTCTGGTGTCTTTGCCTTTGGGCCTTGTGCTTGGCAAACCACTAAAGGTTGTGTTTTGTATTGTTGTTGTAAATCTAACCAGGCATGGTGATGCACCCTGTAATCCCAGCATGTGAGAGGCTGAGACAGGCGGATGACCACAAGTTCCAAGTCTAGCCTGGACTCCATAGCAAGACCCTGTCTCAAAAAAAAAAAAAAAAAAAATCTAAAGGGTGTTCTAGGATGTGTTCGTTGGCAGTGGTATACAGCATGTGCAGGGTGGTAGAGACATCTAGGAAGTTTGAGATAAAGCAGACCTTGACAGGGAGGGAGCCTGTGAGAATGGAGAGAGGAGGGGCATAAGAGGAGAATTTAGAGGAGAAAAGCGTTCTTTTCTCCTGGTGCCTTGTACCTGAGGTAAGGAGGCCTGTGACCTTTAAGGAGCTGCTCAGTACTCCTCCTGTCTTCTACCTATAGTTGGCAGAGATCCCCAAATAGTCCTCAACTCTCTCTACTGGCCCCAGACCCTCTGCTCATGATGAGTGGAAGGTAAAGTACTTCTGTACCAAGAAGGCACAGTTAGGCTTTTCCAGAACACAAAGAGGAGGGCAGTCCTGCTTGTTGCTCACCAGCCATGCGACCCCAGGCACATCTCCCAGGGCTTGGTGCCTCCTGTGCCTTCTGCTTTCTTACGTAAGTGAGAGCTGTGAGACCTGTTTCACCCTTTTCTGAAGGATGTCTTGGTAGAAGACGGGAAATTAGAAAATATATTTTAGAAACTGAATACAAATGTCTATGGCTGTACACCCTGAACATACCCAATCTTGTCCGAATTACTACATAAGTATTAGGTGGTAGCATTTCTGTCATCATTGCAAGTGCAGGCACTTACACCACTGAGCTAAATGCTCGGCCCCCATTTTTTGACTTTTGCTATCCCTGTTTTGTAACTCAGTTGACTCAAAAGCTGTTGGGCGCTGCTTCAAGAAGTTTACTTTCTAAGTCTCATCAGGTGCTGGTGGTGTATGTGGGGAAGCCTGGGATGGCAGGAGGTGGGTCAGCTGCAAGAGGAAAGGGCAGTGGTGACATTTCCAGCTTTCTTTTTCTGCTTGGTAATAGAACTGATAGGCACCTCAGTGGGGTCTGAAATAGGGTTCTAGACACAGCCATTGCTTGGTTGTATGGAGTCCAAACAAAAGGCCTTTTCTGCAAACACTCATATCCCCGTCCCTAAGGTAACAGTTAGCAAAAAGGAGAATGGGAGATGTTGACGGCACTCTGCCATTGTCACTTGGGATTAGCCCCATATTCTTGAGGCCCCTCTCCCTCCTGTGTGGGGGCAGTGGGGGCAGCAGCTGTAGAGCCATCTTAGTCCCCCAGCGTAGCCCCTGAGGTGGCATCTGTGTTGCTGCAGCATGCACAGCAACCCTCATTATTTCTCTCTCTCTTTTTCTCCCTCCCTTTCCTCTCGCACTTGCTCTTGTTTTTCTCTGCATAGTTTCTGTGTTATTAGTCCTGAGGTAAGAACTGGTCAAGTGCCTTGTCCACAGTCCCTCTTCCTCCTCTACTGTGCTGTCAGTCCTGCCTGCCCAGGCCCTGTGCACCTTGTGTCTAGAGAGGTCTGGAGGGTCGGGTCAGGGAAATCCTTTGCCAGATGTCCTTCCCACCCAGGTTCCTGCACCCAGATGTCTTTTCCATGTTCTCCCAGGCAGAGGGCCTGCAGCTGCAGCTCATGTGGGTGGGGTGCCTCCTCCCCTTCCTGCCCCAGCCTCACCTCCTGTCCTCTGTGCAGTGTGGAAGTCATCCGTCTGGGCCACAGCTACTTCATCAACTGGGACAAGAAGATGTTCTGCATGAAGAAGCGCACGCCCGCAGAGGCCCGCACCACCACCCTGAACGAGGAGCTGGGCCAAGTGGAGTACATCTTCTCTGACAAGACGGGCACTCTCACGCAGAACATCATGGTCTTCAACAAGTGTTCCATCAATGGCCACAGCTATGGTAGGGCAGTGCTGCCTGGGGCTAGGGCTTGCACAGTTCTCTCGGTGTTGAGTTTTACTTCCCTCCATTTGGATCTGAAGGGCTGGGAAAGGGTCTGTTCTGTTCTCATGCCAGGCAGTAAAGACTGAGAATCTTACTTTGTTCTCCTCTGAAGCCCTCGTCCTGGTCTCAGCTCCAGGCACCGGGGAGCTCCTTGCCTGTTTGAAGTGAAGCCCCAGACCCTGGCCTCTGGGCATCCTGGCCAGGTTGGACCTTGGCTGACCTGGTGGTGTGCTAAACTCTCCCCATGTTGGTGCTCAGGGACCTTGTGAGTCTCTGGAACGTGATTGTGGTCTCCCAGTTGCAGTGGCCTGTGGCTGCTGGGATGGCTTGGCTGGCTGTGTGGGGCTGATCTTCACAGAGGTGTGAGCCCTGCTTTCTGTACTAACCTGAACTCATAGACAGTGTGTGAGGTTTTGTCTGCTGTGTAGGCCTAGAGTGTGCTGGGCCTAGAGGAGTCTGGGAGCGCCAGGGATGGAAGTGAAGAACTGAGTCTGCCCCAGGGGCCGAGCTTCTGGGAGGTGTTGGGGTAGGGTTGTGGTAGGCACCAGGGCTCCTATGGTCAGGATCCTGGGTTCTGGGATCCAGGGTACCTGTTGCCTCCTGTCTGAGTCAGCAGTGCAAGTCTGGGTGTCATTTGCTTGGTAGATTAGGGCTGAGCATTCCGAAGGCCTCAGGGGTTCTGTATTGGAGGATTTCCCCCACAGTCTAGAGAACTCCAGCTCTGATGTTGCCTCTCCTCTGTCCTGGCTGTGCACAGGTGACGTGTTTGATGTCCTGGGACACAAAGCTGAGTTGGGAGAGGTAAGATTTAGTCTCTACAATTGTTCTATGCTGAACCAGGCATAGTGTTGCACGCCTTTAATCCCAGCACTCAGGAGACTGAGGCAGGAAGATTGCTGCAAATTTGAGGCCAGCCTGAACTACATAGAGAGATACTGTCACAAAAAAACAAAAGAACAAAAAAGTTATGGTATCCTCTGGTCAAGCGCTTGACCAGTAACAGTTGACATAGTTGGAAGCATAGTTGGGAGTGATACGCTGTCTTGGCAGGAAATGGAAGCTGCCTGGAGCAATGCATGCTTTAGAGAACAGGTGGCTGGGCAGGAGAGTGAGGTGCTCAAACTCACCTCACACTCCTGCCCAGGCGCAGCACTGGGGTGCAGTGCCAGGGTCTTGGCTGTCCTGCTGAGCACTGTGAGCAGGGGCAGCCTCTCTCCTGGGGTGCAGCCCAACAGCTCAACCTTTCCTGAGAGCTGTTTCACCTGTTCCAGAGGCCTGAACCCGTTGATTTCTCCTTCAATCCTCTGGCTGACAAGAAGTTCTTGTTTTGGGACCCCAGTCTCTTGGAGGCTGTCAAGATGGGGGACCCCCACACGCACGAGTTCTTCCGCCTCCTTTCTCTGTGTCACACTGTAATGTCAGAAGAAAAGAGCGAAGGTAAGCCCGAACCCGTGTGGCTGTTCCCTAGCCTGGTTTATACTCTTGGTTCTGCTCAGTGGTGCTGCTGGGTCGGAGTTCCTGGGCAGAGGGCTGTGGTCAAGCTCATGGCCATCTCCTCTGTGTACTTTCTTCCTGTCTACCCAGGAGAATTGTACTACAAAGCCCAGTCCCCAGACGAGGGCGCCCTGGTCACTGCAGCCAGAAACTTTGGTTTTGTGTTTCGCTCTCGCACCCCCAAGACAATCACTGTCTATGAGATGGGCATAGCCATCACCTACCAGCTGCTGGCCATCCTGGACTTCAATAACATCCGCAAACGCATGTCAGTCATAGGTGAGCCCAGGACTGGGGACATTGGGGGCCCTGGGGTAGCATACATGGCTGGGATGGGTGAGGTATCCCGGTATGTCTAGGTTGGGAGTTTTTGCCAGCACTTCTTCCTCCTGCCTCATTCATAGTGCGGAACTCAGAGGGGAAGATCCGACTGTATTGCAAAGGAGCCGACACTATCCTGCTCGACAGACTCCACCACTCCACCCATGAACTGCTCAGCGCTACCATGGACCACCTGAATGTAGGTGTCAGGGAGGAGGCGGGCTGGGGCTGCTGCTCTTGTTGTTGGAGCACTGGGAGGGGCTTTTCTTTCTTTGATTAGTTTGTTGGTACATTTTAGGTATACATAATGTCACATTCATTATACAAAATTTGTATCTGTACATGATGTGACGGTGACTTGCTTTTTTGTGTTTTTCATGTTGTCTTATTAAATATATTTAAGGTATCCAGCATGATATTTTAATATTTATATATGTAATAGGCTACTACAATCAAACAAATTACCGTCATCTTCTCCCACAGTCACTTTTTTTTGTATGTGTGTCACTGGGGATTAAATGCAGGGTTTCCCCATTGAACTACATGCCAACCCTTTTTAAATTTTGAATCGGGGTTTTATTAAGGCATTTAATTGCCCAGGCTGCACTCAAACCTGTGATCCTCTTGCCTCAGCCTCGCACAGTACTGGGATTGCTGACATGCAGTACCACAAGCAACTTACTTTTGTGTGTGTGTTTGTGTTTAGACTACTTAGAAGATTTTGTGCTGTGCATTATTAGCTCCTTAGACATATTGGGGTGTGACTTTCCAAACTCTGCCTCCAGGAGTATGCAGGGGAAGGGCTGAGGACCCTGGTTCTGGCCTATAAGGATCTAGATGATGAATATTACGAGGACTGGGCTGAGAGACGACTGCAGGCAAGCCTGGCCCAGGACAACCGGGAAGATAGGCTGGCCAGCATCTATGAGGAGGTTGAGAGCGACATGATGGTAAGAGCTCAGGGCAGGCTGCAGTGGGCAGGAAGGGCTTGTGCCTGCTGCTCTTGTGCCAGGAAAATGCCTTTGTGTAATTTTCAGCTGTTAGGTGCAACAGCCATTGAGGACAAGCTTCAGCAAGGGGTTCCAGAGACCATCGCCCTCCTCACACTGGCCAACATCAAGATTTGGGTGCTAACTGGAGACAAGCAAGGTGAGAAGCCGGCAGGGCAGAGAGAACTGTGCTGGAGAGTAGTCCTGCTTGGCCCTTGCACTGAGCCATAGCCAGCAGGCAGAGCAGCATGCTGACCTGGCCAGGTGCCTGCCATAGTCCCTGCATTCTCTCTTGGTAGAAACGGCTGTGAACATTGGTTATTCCTGCAAGATGCTGACAGACGACATGACGGAGGTGTTCATAGTCACCGGCCACACTGTTCTGGAGGTGCGAGAGGAACTCAGGTAAACAAAGCCTGAAGGGGGCAGGTGCTCTGTGATGCGCCCTGAGTTGGGTAGGCTTGGATCCTGATTCCCAGCGCTGGCCTGGAAGACAGCACCACTTCACTTGGCCTTCACAGGAAAGCCCGGGAAAAGATGATGGACTCCTCCCGTGCTGTAGGCAATGGCTTCTCCTACCAAGAGAAACTGTCATCTTCTAGGCTGGCTTCTGTTCTGGAGGCTGTTGCTGGGGAATATGCTCTCGTCATCAATGGTCACAGCCTGGTAAGTGTCGTCATGCTTAGTCCACGACATGAGAGCACTTGTCACCGAACAACTATGTCTTACCTTGTTTTCATTCCTCTTTCCTGTAGAGGGCACTGTGGTCGTCAAGGGGACAGAGAGGAACTGAGGCTCCAGGCTCCTCTGGGGACAACTGTGCCTCTCTTAGATCTCCCTGTGTTCTAGGCTCACGCGCTGGAGGCAGACATGGAGCTGGAGTTTCTGGAAACAGCCTGTGCCTGCAAAGCTGTCATCTGCTGCCGGGTGACCCCCTTGCAGAAGGCACAGGTGGTGGAACTAGTGAAGAAGTACAAGAAGGCTGTGACACTTGCCATTGGGGATGGGGCCAATGATGTCAGCATGATCAAAAGTGAGTGTGGCTAGTGCAGGTGTGTGGGTGGGAGGACAGGTACAAATGGTGCCCACTGAGGACTTGGCCCAAGAAAGGGTGGGAGGGGGCCATCATTTGGTTGATCTGTGGCATGTGGCTGTTCTCACTTTCCCGACATCTCTTGTCTCTCAGCGGCTCACATTGGTGTGGGCATCAGCGGACAGGAAGGGATCCAGGCTGTCCTGGCCTCCGACTACTCCTTCTCCCAGTTCAAGTTCCTGCAGCGCCTGTTGCTGGTGCATGGGCGCTGGTCCTACCTGCGCATGTGCAAGTTCCTCTGCTATTTCTTCTACAAGAACTTTGCTTTCACCATGGTCCACTTCTGGTTTGGCTTCTTCTGCGGTTTCTCGGCCCAGGTATTGAGCACCTCTATTTTTTTGTGATGTGTTCTGTGTGTGTTCTGTGTTCCCTAACAGCAGGAATTGTGTCTGTTCTCTTCATTGCCCAATCCTGTTGTCTGGTGCTTGCATTAAAAGAAATGTTTGTTGAAAAGGGTTGAGAGAAAGCTTGAGAAAATCTCATAGAGCTCCTTGCGTGTCACATTCACTGTCTTCCGGTGATTGATTTGCAGGCAAGAAAGGCTGAGTACTCATTCTGTCACCCCTGTTCTCTTCCAGACCGTATATGACCAGTATTTTATCACCCTCTATAACATTGTGTATACCTCCCTTCCGGTCCTGGCTATGGGGGTCTTTGACCAGGTATGGAGGAGTTTGGTGCTCAGGCAGGATGGGAGGAACACTGCTGTGAGGGGGCTGTGTGTCTACCTGTGGCACTGCAGGGGCAATTCCTCAGCTGGGGCTGTGGGGAGGCTGCAGCTTACTGTAACTCCCCTGGTTTGCTAGACAAAGACTATCTGGCAGCTGCTGTCAGACGGGGACAGGATTTGTGCTTGACTTTCCTGAGACCTCCTTTGCCATGTGACATCCCCACATAGGATGTCCCGGAGCAGCGGAGCATGGAGTACCCTAAGCTGTATGAGCCAGGTCAGCTGAATCTCCTCTTCAACAAGCGAGAGTTCTTCATCTGTATCGCCCAGGGCATCTACACATCTGTGCTTATGTTCTTCATCCCCTATGGAGTGTTTGCAGAGGCTACCCGGGACGATGGCACCCAGCTGGCTGACTATCAGTCCTTCGCTGTCACTGTGGCCACGTCCCTGGTTATTGTGGTCAGTGTGCAGGTAGGAGGTGGTCCTGGAACTGACTGCTAGAGGGTGCATTATGGTCCTGCTTGTGGAGGGGTGGTTGGAAACGCCTTCTGTGACAGCCCCTACTCTCTGCAGATCGGGCTGGATACAGGCTACTGGACAGCCATCAACCACTTCTTCATCTGGGGCAGCCTCGCGGTTTACTTTGCCATCCTCTTTGCCATGCACAGCAACGGGCTCTTTGACATGTTTCCGAACCAGTTCCGGTTTGTGGGTGAGGGCCTGTGGCTTTTTTATGAGTGAGTGAGGAGTTGCAGATATCCTAGGACTGGCAGGGTGGTCAGCCAGTGCACAGATCACAAGTGCTTAGCAGCACTTCTTACGGGCCAGGAGTGCTGCACTGTACCGCGCTGTGTCGAAGTGTAGCTGACCAGGCCACACTTGCTCCTGCAAAGCCTCCTTATCTGTGAAGGTGGTGAGGCTGTGGTGGGTCAGGGTGGCTTTGTGGTTGGCAGAGACACTGCCAGTGGGGTGGCCAAGGCTAGTCTAGAAGGGCCAGCAATGTGAAGAGGCCACTGGTTCTGGTTGAGACAAAAGCTGCCCTAGAGCCACAGAGAGGTACTGGGAAGGCAACCTTCATGGACTCACAATGCCAGTCTGCCAGCTTTGGTTCGGGCTTGCTAGAAGTCATTTATTCAGGGGAAGAGGGGCAAAGGGCATGGAAAGATTGCTTTAGAAAGGTGAAAGTGGTCAGTGGGGAAGCTGCTGTGCTGAGTCTGAGGCTGTTCAGCACCAGCACCAGGCAGCCATCCAGGTGTTAGAGAGAGGCTGGCTGGGCAGTAGGAGGTTGAAGGCGGCCCCTGCAGGCCTTGGTATTTGCTGATGGGTGTCCTGTCAGCACCTACTCGGTGTCACCCATTGTGGGTGCTGGGGAGGCAGCACTCACCACAGGTACACTGCTTCCCCCTGGGTTTATGTATGAGACAGGTGATTTGCAGGTAAACAGACAGAATGTGTAGAACTGTTCTTCCCATGAAAAACAGACTGGGTGTGGTGCTTAGTGGTAGAGAGCTTGCCTAGCATGCGTGTGGCCCTGGGTTCCATCACAGCACAGCCAGAAAATAAGCAAAGTTTGGGAGCAGAGATGGGAATGGGGAGGAGACCAGTTAGGGTGCTACCGAGTGACCCAGGTGGGAGTTAGGGTGGCTTGGAATACAGTGAAATGCAATGGGGTAGTCTAGGTATTGTGAAAATGGAGCCAGTGTGTTAGATGAGAGTGTGAGGTGTAGAGGGAGCAGTGGTCAGTGGTAGGTAGTGCTTCCTAAATTGGGAAAGACATGGGGCAGATGGGGGGTGGGGAAACAGTAGCCTTCTTTGGTCTGTGTGAAGCTTGATGCTTGCTGGACGCTTATCAGAGATGTAACCTAAGGGGGTTAAGGAAGGTGCTCTGTGTTATGGGAGAGGGTTTTGGACCACAGACAAATTTAGATGTGAAATGTTTCAGGGTCTGCCAAGGAGAAGGAAGCCAGAACTGTCTTAGGTTTTGAGCTTGGGGAAGTTAGAATTCAGGAAGTCAGGGGGCTGCTGCCCTGGCCACTTGGGAATTCCTGGGGCTGCCAACTCCTGTTTACCCCCAGGGAATGCGCAGAACACGCTGGCCCAGCCCACAGTGTGGCTCACCATTGTGCTCACCACAGTCGTCTGCATCATGCCTGTGGTTGCCTTCCGGTTCCTCAGGCTCAACCTGAAGCCAGATCTCTCTGACACGGTGAGGGGCTGGGCTGTCCACTCTGGGGACCAAGCCTGATAGAAGAGGCTCTATTTGGAGCTCCCCCGTGGCTTTCTGGGCATGTCACAACTGCTCAGGGTGTTGGTGGTGGTCGTCTCTGGGTCTTTGTGGCAGCAGCTGACTGTGTCACGCTGATGGTGTCCCCTTCCACACCGCACCCCAGGTCCGCTACACCCAGCTGGTGAGGAAGAAGCAGAAAGCTCAGCACCGCTGCATGCGCCGGGTGGGCCGCTCAGGGTCCCGGCGTTCGGGCTACGCCTTCTCCCACCAGGAGGGCTTCGGGGAGCTCATCATGTCGGGCAAGAACATGCGGCTCAGCTCCCTGGCACTCTCCAGCTTCAGCACGCGCTCCAGCTCCAGCTGGATTGAGAGCCTGCGCAGGAAGAAGAGTGAGAGCGCCAGCAGCCCTGGCGGCGTGGCTGAGAAGCCGCTGAAGGGGTGAAGACCCGGGCGGGACGCCCTGTGTCAGTGGCACAGCACGCAGGCCGTTGGGCCCCGAGGGACAGCCTCTCTGGACTGCTACCCTCACTCCTTGCCTGCCCAGCCTGCAGGGAGCTCCGTCCTGCTGGCCCTGCTGTGGGGGAGGTGGAGGAGTGGACCGGGTAGGACAGGGGCTCGGGTGTGGGGGCGAAGCCCCGTGGGACTAGCTGTGGAACCGAAAACGAGGAAAACTGTGAGAGATTGCGTCTGCCCTGCCTTGCTGGAGAGCCCACAGGGAGACTGTAATCTCCTTACTGTTTTAATCCCATTCCCTAGAGGGGCCCTGGAGCCCCTGTTCTGAATTACACACGAATGTATCATGCTGGGAAGCCAGAGACCTGCTGGGGCCTCTGGGCCCCTCCTACTGCGTCTGTCTCCTTGATTTGTACTTGTATCCAGTTTGGTTGTCTTTTTCTTTTCTCTTTTTCTTTTCTTTTCTTTTCTTTTCTTTTCTTTTCTTTTCTTTTCTTTTCTTTTCTTCTATTTCATTTGACTGGTGGAGGAGAACTTTATGTGACTTTTCTGTCAGGTTGATGTCTTAACTTTCCTGGGGAAGAGGAGACTGGCATCCACTGGGAGCCCTACCTGGGGGCATTGTTCCCTCATGGGACAGAGGGGTTCCCAGCAAGGGAGGCACTGTCAGCTCAGGGGTGGGGGGAGAGGATACAGGAGGCTTTGGTCCTCGTCCTCACCTTGAGAGTGGAGTGTTTCCTTCCCCCAGCGCACACATAACAGTTCCTGGATTCCATATGTCCTGCTGGCACTGGGCTGGAGCCTGTTCTCAGTGAGTGAAATCCAAGTATGGGATTAGGTGTGTGTGGGGGGTAATTTTCTTTTATTTTGAACTGAGTCCCAAGTTCATTAGCAAATTCCCTTCTGCCTCTCACGTGGCACTTTCTTGTACTACATCCCAAGACCCTGAGGTGGAGGAGTGGGACAGGAAGCGGAGCCTGGTGGGGGACTGCGGGAAGCTGCTGCTCTGCTGGCTGCTCCCCGAGGAGGAGGTCCCACCCTTGGGGCCCAGCACCTGGGAGGAGCCGGCAGGGTCCTTGTCTGGGTTGAGGAGGAGGAAGGAACTGGGTCCAGGCCAGGAGACTGCTCAGGGCCCGACTTGGTCAGAATGGGGCTCCCGCAGAGCTGGTCACAGCTTGTCCTTCCACCCACATCCCAGCATAGCTGCTACCTAATCAGCCTGAAGAACCCTTTCCTCCTCTTCGGTGGTTGGGGTAGGGGAGCTGGTACTTGGTGCAGGGACCTTCACTGATCAGTGGGAGAGGCTGGGCCCCAGAGGAGCTGGAGTGGCACAGGGGGTCTGGCTGGCATGGGCAGGTTGGGGACAAGAGAGTCTTGGCAGGGAAACCCGCTTTTGGCCACAGTTTACAAATTGAGTATCATGTCTGTCTGTGTGTCTCTCAAGGTGAGAGTCTGATTTTTATACCAAAGAGGAAATGATTTTTTTTCATATTTGTTTTGTCTATATTATATAAATATAAATATATATATATATACAGTTATATATATTATTTTTTTGGTTCTCTCTAATTTTTTAGGGAGGGAAGAAAGTACCAAGTTGCATTGAGCTGTAATTAAGGAACATTCTGTATAATTTATGACACATTTCTATACTTGCAAAAATTATATCATTTTATGGATATAAAAGAAAAATACCTTTTTATAAAATTCCAATTTCTGAGAAGTGTGTAACTTGTCTCTTTTCTGGTATTTAAGGCTGGTGGTAAACGTAAGGGCAGAAGCTGACTCAAAAGGAATTGAGTAGATGGATCTGGGGGACATGGGGAACTGGAGCTGTGGAGACAGCACCTCCCTCCCAGCCGCACCCCTGGTCTGAACTTCAGGGGAAGAGGGAACGTGTGTGTGTGTGTGTGTGTGTGTGTGTGTGTGTGTGTGTGTGTGTGTTGGAGGCAGAGCCTTGGGACTTGTGTCCAGCTGAAGGCTTAGGCCTGGAGAGGCCACTGTTCCCAATCCAGGCTACTTGTCCCTAACGTATACTGATGTGTGTATAGGGAATATACCAGGTAAATACTCTAGGATTTTTTTTTTTCAATTTGAGGTGAGACGTACATACCTGTGCACAGCTCTAAGGGGGACCTTTTAGGAACCTTGAACTGGATATCCCTCTTCCCTGCTCTCCTAAACTTCCTCCTGAGTCTGGGCACCCTGATCACAGCCAGCCTGCCCGGCAGCTGCTGCCCCACACCCTCGACTGCCATGGATTGGAGCTGGGAGTCGTGCCCTTCACTCCCCACGTAGCCTGAAGATACCGGGGCTTTTCTGTGTCTAGCGTGTCCCTCTTCACTTTCTGGTAGCTCCATCAGCCTGGTCCGGTAGCTGAGATTTAGTTAGTCTAGGGAGGAAGAGGGATAATTTTGTTTCATTTCAAACAGAATCCCAAGTTCATTAGCAAAGTCCCTTCTCCACCATGTGGCACTTTCTCGTATCTACACCCCAGGTCTTGAGAGTTGACTGTGGGGGTCAAATGAAACCCGGGTAACTGGCTCCATCTTGGCTTGTTCTTCTGGAGCTCTGGGATCCAAGGTTCCTTGCTTGAGGGAGACTGTACGCGAGAGACCGAGCAGAGCCTGAAGACCGGTAAGGTAATCAGAAGCCTCTGACCTGACCGGAACAGGGAGGGAAGACCCCTCCCCTGGAATGGGCCTTTCAGGTGTTACTTTTGTTTTGTTTCTGTGGGGGTCTTGTACTGATCTGTATCCCTGGTCCACTTTTTATTTTTGGTTTGAGAGAGGGTCTCAGTTGTCCAGGTTGGCCTTGAACTTGTGATCTTCTGGGCTCAGACTCCAGAGTAGGTTGGATTATAAGCATGTGCCATCATGCATGCCTTTTTTTTTTTTTTTTGAGATGGGGACTGCGTAGCCCAGGTGGACCACTAACTTTTGATCTTTTTGGCTCAGTCTCCAGAATTCTGAGTTTACAGGCAAGCACCAATGCATCTGACTTTGTTATTTTTATGTCTTTTTCTTTTTTTTTGGTATCGGGAGTCCAACTCACAGCCTTGCATTGTGCTGTTGCCAGGCAAGTGCTTGTGCTGTTGTGCTAAATCCCCGGCCCGACTTCTATTTTTAAAATCCCTCATAACAGGTATAGTGGTGCACATTTGTTATCCTAGCACTTGAGAGGCTGAGGCAGGAGGACCAAGAGTTTCAGGCCAGCCTGAACTACACAGTGCAGTTCAAAATAACCAAAATTAAGTAAATAAATAAAGATGCCCCCCCATGCCAGTCTGGTCGCTTCACAGCTTCCTGGCTTTTCAGGTGACCCTAAGGAGCTTAAGTATTAGGGTGGAGGGCTTGATGCGTAAAGTGTGTGGTCATCCAGGGAAGAGGGCACAGGAGAGCTAGGGCAAGGTTGTGGTGGATTGGACGGAGCCGCACAGCTCCTGCCAAAGGCCCCAGCGGCAGGATCCAGTCTGTCCCAGCTGGGGCTCCCCGGTATCCTAACTGGTCTCTTCTGTCCTTAGGCAATAGTTTCTCTTCTCAGAAGAGTCCAAAGTGCTGCTAACTTCAGACGAAAGGCATGAAAATAGGAAGCTTGCTCCCCCGGGGAAGCAGTGCCCTGGCACCCTCCCTGCTCCACACAGGGTTGGAAGCAGAGCTCCAGGCCACAAGTGGCATCTGGCCTTGGTGCCCCCACCACCCGGGGCACAAAGAGACCCTAAAGTTGGTGTGGCCCCAAATTTGTTGCTCCTGCCATTCTTCACCCCGACCCAAGGGCCGATGAGCCTCTTGGGTCTCCATCCCGCCCATGCTTCTGCCCCATCTGCCTCCCCCTGCTGACTCATACGTGAAGGCAGGATGACAGCCACCAGGAGAATGGGATGGCCTGCTCCTGCTACCAGGAGAGTCAGTCCTGGTCACATGGACTCTCAGGGCTACTGCAGACTTTCTTGTTTCTTCTTTCACTTGTAGAAACTTGCTCCTGGCAGCTCTGCTCCGTGCAGACTCCCCGCTCTTTGTCCTCCTTGCTGGTCTTCCTGTCTTCTGGTCTCCGGCCCTCCATGTGCCCTGTGGCTTCTTTGCTGTGCAGGTGCCCTCCTGGTCTGACATCCCCGCTGGTTCCCCCTCAGCCCCCTTGTTCCTGAGTGTGTTCACTCTGAATGAATGAGTGAGTGTGGCTGCCCGTGGGTACCACAGCTGTCAGGGCAACTCCACCTCTGAGGTGTGATCCAGGGTCTGCCTGTCCTTGGGCTCTGCCATCTTCTACCTGGGCTCCCAGCACATCTGATGACCTCCTCTCTACCTTGATCACTTCTTTTTCTCTTTCTCTTTTCCTTCCTCCACTCCTTTCCTCTCCCTTTTCTTCCCTACCTTCCTTTCATACTGGGGATTGAACCCAGGACCCTCATATAGGGTTACATTCACAGCCCTTTTAAAAATTTATTTTGAGACAAATTCACTAAGTTGTTAAATCATCTGGGCTGGGCTTGAACTTGTGATTCTCCTGTTTTAGCCTACAGAGCATTAAGATCTGTAGTATTAGCCTACACATGTTCACCACCGCACCCAACCTTTTCCTTTTCTTTTTTCTTTCTTTCTTTCTTTTCTTTTCTTTCTTTTCTTTTCTCTTTTCTTTTCTTTCTCTTCTTTCTCTTCTCTTCTCTTCTCTTCTCTTCTCTTCTCTTCTCTTCTCTTCTCTTCTCTTCTCTTCTCTCTTCTCCTCTCCTCTCCTCTCCTCTTCTTTCCCTTCCCTTCCCTTCCCTTCCCTTCCCTTCCCTCCACTTCCCTCCCCTCCCCTCCCCTCCCTCTTCTTTTCCTGTCCTCTCCTCTCCTCACCTCTCCTCTCTTTTCCTCTCCTCGCTTATCTTTTTTTTTTTCCTTTTCTCCTCCTTTCTTTTCTAGATGGCTCTCACTCTATTTCCTGGACTAACTTTGAATTTATCAGTGCAAGTGCCATTACTTGCTTCCCAATCCAGTTCAGAGTCTGTGGCCTGATGGACAATATCCAGTTGCTCTTCCCAGAGCCACCTCAGTGCCAGAACACCCCACAGTGCAGGACATGGCTCCTCTGTCCACTGTCAGCACAGTGGGCTATGCTGTGAGGCTCTGTGGCTTTTATTCTTTCCCTCCTCTTCCCCAACTCCTTTCTACCCTATCCTCAGCAGATGGTGCTGCGTCCTACTTTACAGAAACCATTAAACCTCAAGGCCCTGCACCACTATTTCTCAATACCTGTGACCCAGGCAGAACATAACCTGGGAACATAACCTTGGGACGATGCCTAGGGTGTCCCACTGTGTGGAAACGGAGGGGAAGTGTGTGACCTCCGTGTTTTCCTGCGGTAGGAGAGGGCCAAGGCCCAGACTGTAAGAAGGGCTCCATCTCTGCCTTCTCCGCTGTCCGCCATGACCTTTCTGGGTCCTAAGGCAAACTGTCCTGCCCTGTCTATGGGTAATTATTTTTCTGGAGCACCCCTCAGAAGGCGATCCCTCCTAGATGTCACACTGCATACCGCTATCCTCTGAACCTGTGATCAGACCACTGGCCATAACCTGCAATGTGAAACACTAAGGCACCACAGGCATCCAATTGCATTTCACGCCCATAGCTATCATCACAGCCCATGTTTCTCTGGATAAGCCTGGTGCTTAAAGCAGGGGGTTAGAGGGGTTAGTACTTCTTGTTTGTCCATCCGCATGCTGGAAGGGGCTTTGGTCTGGCTGCTCCAGTCCAGCGATGAGCCATGCATGGCACTGGTTCCCAGTCTGGGCTTGCTTGCTGGTGTGGCTTTGTTCTCTCTACCCCCGGTCTGCAACTGGTGCTGACCCATGAGAAGAGGCTGGGGTCTGTCTTCCAGTCCAGCAATGGCCTGCATATGGCACTGGTTCCAGACTGAAGATGGAGAAATTTAAAGGTTGATTTTTTTTTTCCAAATGTAAATTAAAGGTAAGATAAGACCTCAAACTTCATTCTCTAATGAAGAGGAAAAATAAAGACCCTATCTAGTGATTTATAGCTTTTCTCTTTTCTCTCTTGACCCATATAGGTTATAAGATAAAACTACATAGCTGAAAATGTTAACTACATTATGCTTTGTGTTTAAGATAATTGTTAAGGCCAGGCATGTTGGTGCACTCCTGTAACCTCAGTACTTGGGAGGTTGAGGTAGGAGAATCATTTGCAAGTTCAAGACCAGCCTGGAGTACAAAGTGAGCTCAAAGCCAGCCTGAACTTCATAGCAAGACCCTGTCTCAAAAAGACAAAAAAAAAAAAAGATAGTTGTTAAGTAAATGATTAAATATAAATGTTCATAACAAGATTTAAGTCATTGTTTCCTAAACATAAGTTCAAGTTTTCTTGGCTTCTTGTTTTTTTTTTTTTCCTTGAGATAGGGTCTCACTGTATAGTTCAGGCTTGTCTCAAGCTTGTAGTGACCCTCCTCCCTTGGGCTCCTGAGTGCTGAGATTACAGGTGTGCACCATCACACCCAGCTCTTGGCTTTTTCTTGTAAAATATATTTTAGCCTAGTGTACTTTTTTTTTTTTTGAGACAAGATCTCGTTATGTAGTTCAGGCTGGCCTTTAGCAAGCTAGTCTTGAACTTAAGGCAGTTCTCCTGATTCAGCTTCCAGTGTGCTTGGATTATAGATATAAGCCACCATGCCTGGCTGTACTTTCATAAATTATTAATATGTATAAAAGTTTAAGATTGATTTCTTAAATTGACTAAGTTAGATTTTTAATTTTAAAAAGTTTTTTCTTTTTATCAGTACATATTTGTCATAAATAATGATCACATTCATCATAGAGAATCTGTACTTCTGTATATCTTAATTCTTTTTTTCCTATTCTCCTGCCCTTCCTTCAACCCTCTTCCCCTCTCCACTTATGCAAACTTTGTTTCCACTTTTTCCCCTTTTCCTTTCCTTCCTTCCCTTCTCCTCCTCCCTTGTTCCCATTCCCATTTGAACATGTTCTTCCTACTTTCCAATATGTATCTTCCATTATGCCCCTTATTTTTCCTTTGGGCTCCTCACAAAAGAGATACAATGGAGTACTTAAATTGTGTGTCTGATTTATTTCATTTAAGATTATGTTCTTGAGGTGCATCCATTTTCCTACAAATGATTCAAGTTTATTTTTCTTTATGGCAGAGTAGTACTCCATTTTGTAAAAACACCACATTTTCTATAACCATCTGTTTATGGGCATGTGGGCTATTTTCAAGATTTAGGTATTATTATAAATTATGCTTCTATAAACATGGATATGAATGTATCACTGTGGTATGATGCTTTTAACTCTTTTGGAAAGATACCTAGAAGAATAATAACTGGGTCAAATGGAACCTCTAGTTTTAGTTTTTTGAGGAATCTCCACACTGATTTCCACAGTGGTTTCACCAATCTATACCCCCACCAACAGTGGAGAAGTGTTCCTTGTTCTTCATAGCTTACCAGTATTTGTTATTGGTTGATTTCCTGATTGTTTTTTACAAGAGTGAGATGGAATCTGTGTTGCTTTAATTTGCATTTATCAAATGACCAGTGATGGTGAATATTTTTTCAAGTATTTATTTGCTGTTTTTCCTTTTTTATTTGAAAAGTATCTATTCATTTCAGATGCCCATCTTTGGGTTGGGTCTTTAAATTTAAGAGGTCTGATTTTCGGGGGTTCCTTATATATTCTAGATGTTAGTCTTTTGTGTGAGGAGTAGCTGGTAAAATTTTTTCCCATTCTGTCGGTTGTCTCTTCATTCTGTCAGTGGTCTGTTTTGTTGTGCAGAAGCTTTTTAATTTGATGTGATCCTAGTTGTTGATTCTTTGTAATATTTCCTCTGTGATCAAGGTTTTGTTCATAAAGCCTTTACCTACACCTATATCTTCTAGAGTTTTACCTGTTCCAGAAGATGGCTTCTGCTTTTATATTTAGATCTGAAATCCACTTTGATTTTAGTTTGGTACATGCTGAGACATATGAGTCTAAGTTCTATTTTCAGCGTGTGGAAACCAGTTTTCCCGGCACCACTTCTTCCTCTTCCTCTTCCTCTTCCTCTTCCCCTTCTCCTTCTTGTTCTTCTTTCCTCCTCCCCCTCCTCCTTCTTCTTTTCTTTCTTTCTTTCTTTCTTTCTTTCTTTCTTTCTTTCTTTCTTCTCTTTCTTTTCTCTTCTTCTTCTTCTTCTTCTTCTTCTTCTTCTTCTTCTTCTTCTTCTTCTTCTTCTTCTTCTTTCTTTTCTCCTCCTCCTCCTCCTCCTCCTCCTTCTCCTTCTTCTCCAGGAATCAAACTCACAACCTCGCACTTGCCAGACAGGTGCTTGTGCCACTGAGCTATATCCTTGGCCCAGCACCATTTATTAAAGAGGCTGTCTTTTTTCCAGTGAATATGCTTGGTCCCTTTGTCAAAGATATGGTAGCTGAGTGTGTTTGGAATTGTTTCTGCATCCTACATTCTGTTCTATTGATCATTGGGTGTTTTTTTGTTTGTTTTCTTTTTTCAGTACCATGCTATTTTTATCATGGCACCTTTGTAGTACAACTTCAAATCAGAGATTGTGATACCCCTTTCCTTGCCTTTGTTGCCCAGAATTGCTTTTGCTATTATGGGTCTCTTCTGTTCTATATGAATTTTAGGATTCTTTTCTCTAGTTCTGTGAGGTATGCTATTGGTATTTTGATTGAGATTGCATTAAATATATATAACAGTTTTGAAAGTATGGCCATCTTCACTATATTGGTTCCATATCCAAGAATGGGGGAGTTTTTCCATTTTCTGATTCTCTTCAATCTCCTTTTTCAGAATATTGTAGTTTTTTTCCTCCTTCTCCTTCTCCTTCTTCTCCTTTTCCTTCTCCTGTTCCTCTTCCTCCTCCTCTTCCTCTTCCTCCTCTTTTTTTTTAAATTTTATTTTAAAAGGGAGTAAAATTAAACACAACAAAACAGAACAGAATAGGACATAAGAAAGCATAAATTTCAAAGCTAGACCAGAGATCCTCACTATCTGTCATATTGTCTCTTGTTTTCTTCCAAATGGTTGTCCTTATCTTTGCATATGGGGAGCTCATACTAAATAACATAGCCAATCTTTTCACAAGATGTGTAGTTCACTGGCTCCCACTTGCTAAGCAGGGGGAGGGGGAGGGGGGGACACGGGATGGGGGACAGGACAACATGAGATGTCTGATTCTCGGCCCACACGCAGGCAGGATCACAGCTGCCCCCAGAGATGGGAAGAGTTCTTTGTTCTCCCAGCACCCCAAGTCAACCACACGGTGTAGGTCCCGACGTGCCAGGTCCCTCTCCTTTGGGCTGCGGAAAGTCTGCCACACTCTCAAGCCACCCCCCAGAAAGGAGAAGAGCTCCTTGTTCTCCTGGCACCCCGAGTCAACCACATGGTGCAGGTCCCAAGGTGCCAGGGTCTCTCCCCTGCAGGCCCCCTAAAGTCCGCCATACTCACCTGCTATTTCTTTCTGATGAATTGACCATTCCATTTCCAAAGTTCTGAAATGGCCAAAAGACCACAGAAAGAATTCTCTTTAGGCTACTGTTTGAAACCAGCAGCTACAGCGATCTGCTGGCCTTGCTTCAGGGCCACTCCTCTTCTTTTTTTTGACTCAGAATCTCGCTGTGTAGTTCAGGCTGGCCTTGAACTCACGGCAATCCTCTTGCTTCAGCCTCTCAAGTGCTGGGATTACAGGCATGTGCCACCATGCCCAGAAATACTCTAGTTTTCAATGTAAAAGTCACTCACTTGTTTTATTAGATAGATTCCTAAGTATTTTTTTTTTTTTGATGTTACTGTGAAAGGTTGCTGCAACCCAGCGTGGCTCCTGAGGTTCTTGGGATTAAGGACCATGAGAAGATGAGAAAAATAAAGAAAAGACAAAGCTGGGGTCAGGTGGAGTCCTTATCCTCCTGGTGGGAGGAAAGGAACTGCTCAATGAATGCAGCATGTTTATTTATATACTGGGAAAGATAATGTCAATTTTAGCCCCTCTGCCTAGCCACGGATCACCTCTAGCTCATGCCCTAGGTCAATTTCTAGCTTCCACAGCTTCCAACAAAAGGTGTTCTCTAGTTTTTCTTTTAATGCATTTATTGTTTGCATACAGGAATGCTAATTGATTTTTTATTTGTCTTTTTGAGACAGGGTTTTGCTATGCAGTTCAGGCTGGCCTTAAACTTACTTTGTAGCCCAGGCTGGCCTCAAACTCACAGCAATCCTCCTGCCAAGTGCTGGGATTACAGGTGTGTGCTACCACACCCGACAATGCTATTGAATTTTGAATGTTGACTTTGTATCTTGTTATGTTACTAAATTTGGTTATTCATTCTAGGTGTCTTTTGGTAGAATTTTAGGGGTCACCTATGTCATTAGCAAATAATGATAGTTTCATTTCTTCCTTTCCTATCCCTATTTATTTGTGTTTCCTGTCTAATTACTCTGGCAGAACTGTACTGAACAGGAGTGGTGATGTGGGCATCCTTGTCTTGTTCCTGATTTTAGAGTGAGTGCTTTTAATTTTTGATCATTTAGATTATGCTAATGGCTGTTTGTTTGTCGTAAATGACTTTTAGCAGATTGAGATAAAGACCTTCTATTCCAATTTTCTGTAGAGTTTTTAATTGAATGTGTGTTGGACTTTGTCAAATCTGTTTCTGCATCTACTCTGATGATCTTGTGGTTTTTGTCTTTGGTTCTATTAATACGGCATGTTACATTTATTGATTTTCATATGTTAAACCATCACTGGGTCCCTGGGATGAATCCTACTTGGTCATGGTATATAATCTTAATGATTTCCTGCATTCTGTTTTCCAGTATCTTATTGAGGATTTTCCCATCTATGTTCATTAGTGAGATTGGCTTATAGTTTTCCTTTTTGGCTGTATGCTTCTCAGATTTAGGTATCAGGGTAAAGTTTGCTTCCAGGAATGAGTTTGGAAGTATTGCATCCCATTAAAGTGTTTGGGGAGTAGTGGCATTAGGTATTCTCTAATTTCTTGTGGAATTCAGCTGTGAATCCATCACTATCTGGGACTTTTCTTTGCTGGTAGGTTTTTAAAATTACTGCTTCAATTTTATTGACTGATACTGAGTTACTTAGAATGTATCTAGGAACCTGTCCATTTTACTGCAGAAATAGATATAACACGAGATATACAAATATAGAAGAACTTGTAAGATTGGTTTACCATAGTCCCCCTCAGAGTTGGACGAGGAAACGTACAGAGTGCCTCTCACACTGAGACCAAAGGTTTCAATCCAAGGTCTGGAGTTTACAGCAGTTTCCATGCAAGTCTATGTCAGGAGGATGATGGGTCTGCACCAGAAGGCTGAAGTCTATGATGGAAGCTGAAGAATCTGCACTGGAATCCAGGAGACAATGTCCAAGCTGAAGGTGAAGGAAGACTGGAGCTCCTCTGAAGTACAGAAACCTGTCCATCCTTCCTCATTTTTCCTTTATACCATTCCAGAAACTGCCCGGGGGTGGATCTTCCACACCCTGGGGTGTAGAATTGCTGATTTTATTTAGTTAAAGTTCTAAACCTCTCAAATTAACACAACAATCAACCATTGCAGTATGTATTGATATCTTCTGAATTTCTGCAGGATCCATTGTGATTTCATCTTTTTCATTCCTTGTCTTTTTACTTTTATTTGCATTTATTTTATGCATAATTTATTCCCATGCCATACATTTTTGTTTCTTCAGTTTCTTCTGAGATATTTTTTTCTTCTGTGCGACTTCCTCCTCTGATTTAGGAACAGTTTGTTCCTTTTCAGTAAGGATCATCTCCATGTGGCAGCGGGAGCTCACGTACGGGTTAATCCGGCCCTGAGCCCTGTAAGTATGGCGGGGCATCTTGGGTGCTTTGTTCACCTAGATATGTTCAATGACCAGAGAATCTACATCTAAATCCTTAGGTTCAGCATTACTCTCTGCATTTTTAAGCATGTGCAGCAAACACTCAGCACTCTTTTTGGGCATCGACCCTGGGTCCAGCCCCACTGTTTGGCCTGGGCACTCTTACCAACACTGCCACTGTAAAGCCCAAAGGGCACACATTGCTTCTTTAATGTGACATCCTTCTGATACTGGTGGCCTTTCGGATATGCATACTCTTGATGGCCTGGGCAGTTTCGCAGGTGTTCTTAGAGTGAACATGGAGATTTGAGCCTCTTAATTTGCATGATTTTGTGGGGTTTTCTGGGTCATGAGAGTAGTGAACTATTTTCACAGGTCACTTCAGGCCGTTTACAGGAAGAGAGTTCCTTTTAATTCCTAATTGCATGATTTGAGTCTTTTCTTTCCCTTTTTTGTTAAGGTTGGTTAAGGGTTTGCCTATTTTATCTAATCTTTTAAAGAACTGACTCTTCATTTGCTTTTTGTGTTGTTTTCTTATCTCAATTTGTTAATTTCTGCTCTGATACTTATAATTTCTTCCCTTGTATTCACTTTGGGTTTAGCTTGTTCTTCTTTGGCTAGAAACTTGAGGTTTAACATTAGGTTATTTATTTGAACTCACTATGTTTTCCTGATGTTGGAATTCACTGCTACAAATCTCCCACATAAGACTGCTTTCACTGCATACCATAAATTCTAATATGTCCTGTTGGCATTCATTTAATTGTAGAAACCATCTAATCTCTTCTTTAGTTTCATCTATGACTTACTGGTTATTTAGAAGGGTGTTATTTAATTTACATGTGTTTATGTAGTTTTGTGGTTTATTTTGTCATTGATTACCAATTTCACTGCACTATGATTTGATAATATGTATGGAATAATTTCACTTCCTTTGCATTTAATTAAGCATGTTCCATAAGCTAGTATGTGGTCTAAAGGCTGCTGAGAAGAATGTTTATTCTGTTATGGGATGGAATACTATAGAGATCTATTAAGTCCATTTGTTCAAAGAGTTTGTTTAGCTCCAATATTTCTTAGTTGATTTTTCATCTAGTTGATCTATTTGTGACAGTAGGGTATTGAGGTCTCCCATTACAACTGCATTAGTGCTTACCTGGTTTTTCATATCTATTAGTGTTTGTTTTGTATAGTTGGGTGCGTAGGTATTTGGTGTATATATATTTATGATTGTTATCTCTTCCTCTTGAATTTTTCCCTTAAAAAATATGTAGTGACCTTCATTGTCTCTTCTGATCAGTCTCAGCCCGAAACCTACTTTGTGTGAAAATAGAATAGCTACCCCTGCTTCCTGTTACCCATGTGGCTTTTGAGGTTCTTTGGGTGAATGACTGAGAGAGCATGAGAAAATAAAGAAGAGACAAAGCTGGGGTCGAGTGGAGCGCTTACTCTTCTAATGGGAGAGAAGGAACTGACCCCTCACTGCAGAGGTGTTTATACCTTTTAGCCACTTAATGTCACATGACACCCTGTTGTCCTAATAACCCACTATTCAGATTATCTTGGGGCTAGGTGTTCTCTGGGCTGAAGTAGCTTCACGTGGCTTGGCCTGGGCACTCTTTGTTCTTGTGATGGTCACGCTCCAGACTTAGGTGTGTGATCAGCTTCTATGGCTCCCAACACCTGCTTTATTTTGAGTTCCTGTTGCATGAACTATTGTTTTTCATCTTTTGACTTTCAGTCTATGATTTGAGTGAAATGTGTTTATTGTAGTAGAAACATATTTTTTGATCTTGTTTCTTTCTTGTTTTGTTTTGTTGTTTTGAGACAGTCTCACTATGTAGTGCAAGCTGGCCTTGAACTCATTGTGTAGTGCAGGCTATCCTTGGACTTGTGATGACCCTCTTGTCTCAGCCTCCTGAGTGCTGGGATTATAGTTATGCACTACTAAGTGCAGAGGTTCTTGTATCTTGTTTCTTGATCCATTCCACCAATCTTTTCTTTTTTCTGATTGGTAAATGGAGACCATTCACACTGATGGTTAAAACTAATATGTTTTGAAAAAAAAAAAACTACTATGTTTTGACTCACCTTTGTTGTATTGTTTTCCTGTTGTTGGTTTCCGGTTTCCCTTCTGTTTCAATTGCTTTCATTGACTGGTGGATTCATTCTGTTGGGATTCTTGGAATTGTTGTCTTCACTGTCTTTTTAAAAAATATTCTTCAGAACTTTTTGGAGTGCTGCTTTGGTCATGAATTTCTTCAGGTGCTTTCTATCATGAAAACATCTTATTTCTTCATCAATTTTAAAAGATAATTTTGTAGAGTACATCAGTCTCGATTGGAGGTTGTTTTCTTTTAGGCCTTGAAATACTTCAAGCTCGCCTTGATTTAAGAGTTTGAGTTGAGAAGTCTGCTGTGATTCTGATGGGATTTCCTTTATAGGTGAATTGTTTCTTTTCTCTAACAGCTTTTATTTTATTTTATTTATTTTATTTTGAGATAGTGTCTTACTACATAGTTCAGGTTGGTCTTGAACTCACTACATGATCCAGGGTGGGCTTGAACTCCTGAAATTCTCTGCCTCAGCCTCCCTAGTGCAACAGCCTTTAATATTCTGTTCTTCTGACTATTATATACCTTGGTGTATTTTTTTTTCTGATTGTGACTATTTGGAGATCTATATGCCTCACTTATCTGTATCTCAAATTCTTTTTCCATGCTTGGAAAGTTTTCTGCTATTACTTATGTGTGCACATTTTTTATGCCTTTTGTGCTATTTTCTGACTCTTACTGACTGATTCTAATTAATCTTTTTTTATTTTAAAGGGAATAAAGCAGAACAATAAAGCAAAACAAAACAGTGATAAGACTGTAGGAAATCCACAATAGTTACTATATTGCATGTTGTTATCCTCTAAAGAGTTGCTCAGACTACCGACAGTAAGCTTGTAAAGTCAATTAAACAATACAATCCTTAGGTGGTTTCTTTACTTCAGTTGTTATCATCTCAGCCTGTGTTTCTCCAAATCAGTTGGTTGCTTATGGCAGGGTGTGTGTGTCTGTGTGTGTGTGTGGGGGGCTGTTTTCTCCAATTAATCTTACATTAATTTTCTTGACATCATTTAGCAGCTGTTGGATTGATTTTTTTTTTTGCAATTTTTAGAAAATTTTATTTTGAAAGTAGAAAAAAAATACAACAGAACAAGACAGAACAAAGCCAATCGAGACAATGCAGTGAAATTGGTATAGTACTTCACAGCAGGATACTGGGATGGTAGTAATAGGTACTATAGTATATCTCATTATTGTCACAATAGTTGTCCAGTCAGGGGCTGGGGATTTGGCTTAGTGGCTTAAGCACCTGCCTGGCAAGCTCAAGGTCATGAATTTGATTTCCACTACCAAAAAAACAAAAACAAAAACAAAAACAAAAAAATAGTTGTCCAGTCAATTAGATATAGCAAAATCAAACCAAAAACAGAACATTATAAAACCAATTGAAAGAGAGTATTGAACAGAGCAAAACAAACATAACAAAACAGTGAAAACAACCTTTGCCTTCAAACAGAAGACAGGAAACAGAAGAAGGAAATCCCCCATATTTGTTATATTGCATACGGTCATCCTCCCAAGAGATGCTGACACATCTATCCCCGGTAGCTACAGTGTGCGTGTGTGTGTGTGTGTGTGTGTTTGATTGCGCTGGTAGGCTCACGGGAGCTGCTGGTTCTCCTGGCCTGCGCCGAGGGTGCTTGCCAAGAGGGCGGGCAAATAAGCTGCCTAAGTTCCACCATGGCCGGATCTCCGGAGCGCTGTTTCCTGGATTGATTCTTCATAGTTCCTTGCTCTCGTTCTCTCTTGCTTTTTTAAAAATCTTTTTGAGACAAGGTTTCACTATGCAGTTTAGGCTAGCCTTGAACTCACTTTGTAGCCCAAGCTGGTCTCAAACTCACAGGGGTCCCCATGCCTCAGCTTGCCGAGTGCTTGGATTGCAGGTATGCTCCACCATGCTGGGTTTCCTTGCTATTTTTAAAAAATTTTTAGCCAGGGATTTAGCTCAGTGGTTTAAGTGCCTGCCTGGCAATCGCGAGGTCATGAGTTCGATCCCCGGTACCAAAAAAAAAAATGTCTATTCAAAAAATTTTTAATTTTATGACCACCGACCACAAGTCTATCATCTAGATCTGATGTTCTGTCCTTATACTTCTTGACTCTGCTGCGTGTTACTTTAAGTAGTTTTCTTTCTTTCTTTGTTCTTTTTTCTTTTTTTTTTGAGGAGTTTTGCTATGCAGTTCAGGCTGGTTGAACTCACTTTGTAACTCAGGCTTGTCTTAAACTTACATTGATCAGTGAAAATGCAGATTACCCACTTCTTTTTCTGCATTGAGTTCTGTCTCTTCACTTTCTCTGTGAACTCCAAATTTCCCTTCAGATCCTTCCTGGGTCTAGAGGATCTACCTCCCTCATTCTTTTCTTTCTCAAATTGTTATTTTCCAGTGTCTGAATTCTGAATTATGGAGAGGTTGATTGTTGCTGCTTACCTGCTTACCACTCTACCATCTTCTCAGAAGTCTCTATAATATTTAATTTTACATTAGAATATTTTAGCCAAATATGGTTGGTGCCTGCATGTAACCTCCACACTCGGGGGGCTGAGATAGGATGATTGCTGTGAGTTCAAAGCCAGCCTGGAATACATAGTGAGAACTTGTCTCAAAAAATAAAAAGAAAAAAATATTTCCCCTAAGTAGGGTCCTTTGAGTCTAAAAAACTGGACAAAATTTCGTTCTGTGACTGAACCAATTTACTTCAATTTTCTCCACTGATGGATAGCATAGTATTTTCAATTTTTTTCCAGTCATATTATACTTAGCCTTTTAATTAATATATATTAATTAATACATTAGTATGTAAGTGTAATATATTAATCAATATAAATTATATAAATAAACATATAAAATATATTTTATATGTTTATTTATATATAATTTATATATTAAATATGAATTGAATATAAATTAATATATATGAATATGTAAATGTAATACATATTTAATTAATATATATTAATTAAAAGGTTAAGTTTTCTATGTCTAAAGCAATAACTTTTTTATATTAAAATACTCTTGATTAAACTTATAAGAAGTAGATTCGGAAGCAAGGGTTTTATATTTACTGATATAATTTTTTACATTTTCCATTGTTAGAGTTTGGTTACTTAAAAAGCTGAGTTTTAAGAATTAAAGATTATTTAAATGTTGACTTGTAAAGTTTTTTCAGTAAGCGGGTTATGATTAGTTAAATAAACAACTACTATCTTAATATATAACACACCCTATAAATCTGGGACTAGAGGTATATATTCATCTAAAGACAAAATATGCTATAAAACTAAGTTGTAAATTTGAGTTTAATGCCAGGCATGGTGGTGCATGCATGCAACCTAGCATTCAGGAGACTGAGGTAAGAGGATTGCTGTAGGTTCAAGGGCAGCCTGAACTGCATAGTGAAACCCTGTTTTAAAAAGACCAAACATTTTTTTTCAGAGATAACAAAAGCATAGCCAGGCGTTGTGGCACACGCTTGTGATCTTAGCACTCACATGGCTGAGGCAGGAGGATCGCTGCAAGTTTGAGGTCAGCCTAACCTACACAGTGGGTTCAAGGCCTGAACTACATAGCAAGACTGTCTCAAAAAACCAAAAAACCCAAACAAACAAACCCAAATCCTGATGCTTCTAATATAATAACCTCATCATAATTGTTGGTTGTTTTATTTTGAGACAGGGTCTTGCCATGTAGCTCACTATGTAGCCCAGGGTGGTCTTGAACTCATAACAAACCTCCTGCTTCAGCCTCCCGCAGGCATACACTACCATGCCCAGCATAACTGTTAAGTACAAGTTATGTTTGCTCTTGATTTCAAATTTTCCCTGTAAAACTTTATTCTCCTGAGCTACATAGTGAATCAAAGTCCAGGCTAAACTGTACAACGAGATCTTGTCTCAAAAAAATAAAAAAACAAACCAAAACAAAACAAAACAAAATCTTCCCAAACAATGAAATAAAAAATTCATGCAGAATTTGACTTTAAGATGACTGTGATTGGTAAAAGAAATAGCAATTATCTGGCCACATCTTGTATTTCAAAGCGCTTGATATCCAGATAAGGTTATGATAGTTAAACCTACTGCTTTCCTTTTGACTGTGGTGTAACGGACCTGGGTGTTCAACAACTGAGGCTTGTGAGAACAGAGCTAAAGAAGGTAACTGGGCAGAGGACAGCCAATAGTTTGGCTCTGGCTCTCCAAGGTCAACCAGGACCTAGGGAATGAGGAAACCCCTGTAAAAGAGCCTATAATTCACTTGAGTTGCCCAAACTCCTAAACAGGAAGATTGTTGGCCCCCAGAGGACAGGAGCCAACCAGAGTACATTGTGGTAACAGGAGGGTCAGCAAAGTAGGAAATGTCCCCCATGCTTCCAAGGGAAGCCCTATGATCAAGCATGACCATGACCCATCTGGTAGATAACACTGATAGAGCAAAAGCCTAGAGAGGAGCTAAGAGGCTCCTCCCATGGCCCCACATGTGACCCCTCCAGAGCTTTAACTATCTTGACAAACAGAATATATAGAGATTAATTTTGATTAACACAGATCTCACTTTAACTTAAACATCCAACAGGAAAGTGTAACCAAAATTACCTCTATCTCTCTATCTATCTGATATTAAATTAGAAATTAGACAGGCATAAGAAGGAGCTCCTAATACTGCACCAGACCTTCCTGGCAGTCTCTAGCTGCACATATAACTTATAGCCATATAAAACTTTTATTACTAGTCTCACTAGTTTTCCAAAATATGTCCTTCACCTTCTCCTGGTATATTCCCCTTATGTTATTTGAGTATACCTTCAAGTACCTCTCAGAGAAAGATTTAACTTCTTATATAGGCATGTCTGTAAAATAAAAACGGAAATATAAATACTCCAGTGACTAATCATTATTACTTTTGTGTTATAAACTTTCTGTTTTCCAATTCAGATTTTATATATTCATATTACTGGAAGCCAATAATTACAAAAGGTCTTTATGTCTACAAAATAGAGTCTTACAATAAAAATTTTAATGATTCAAAGGTCAAAAAAAAAAAAAGAAAAAAAAAAAGCCAGGGATATAGCTCAGTGGCACGGTTCTTACCTGACAAGCACAAGGTCCTGAGTTTGATTTCTGGTACAAAAAAAAAAAAAAGGAAAAAAAAACCAACCACAGATATTTTATCAAGTATAGTCATTCACCGTTGTTATAATTAAAATGGGAGGATATTAAATTTCCTAATAACAAAATACAGAGGAGTCTGTGTTCTTACACTCTACCTGCTATATTTGGATAAACATCTCAATAAATAGAGATTAATATCAAAGATAAAAGGCTTATGCTAAGGGTACTGACTCCCACGTTTTTTGCGCCATGGTTCGTCAATATTCTATTGTTAATTTCATTTAACCAGGGTATAAAATGAAGCTTAAGTGTCTTTGCTGATGTCTTTGGCCTCTTTTCCAGACTATCAAAAAATGACCCTTCATCACTCTGCAGACCAAGCTTGGGTCAATTAAATAGAAAAAGAGGATAAGAACAAAGATAAAAGTGCACGCTACATCTGAGAAACAAGCTGCAAAGCCAGTTTCTCTCCCGCTTTTCACTGTTGCTTTCTTGAATAAACTTTGCCATTTTTTTTTCCAAATCCATTTTGTTTCAAAGATAAAAAGAGAGAAAAAAAAAGAAGAAAGAAAAACTACAACAAAATTTCAATTACATCAATCCATTGCTTTTTGCTCATTTCATTCAATTCTTTGTATAGAATGAGAAGAATCTGGAACCCAATCGTCTCCTGACGGAGAGGTGAGCAACCCCAACTGGGTAATGTTTGTTGGTGAGCCACTTGTAGACACAAGCTACCTGATACCAGGACCGCGCAGACCCAGCTCTATAACAGGACTGGGAGGAGAAAGAGTGCTTGGGTTTACCCAAGAGCCTGCAGGAAGCAGCGGCCAGTGGCCCACACCTGTGAAGTCCAGCACCCTGGGAGGCTGAGGCAGGGAGGATGGCAAGTTCCAGATCCAACCAGATCCAGTCTCGAAAAATGGGAAAGGTGAGAGAAGGGGGGAAGGGAAAGAGAAAAGAAAAGAGACAGAAAGAGAGAGGAAAGAAGGAAGGAAGGAATGGAGGGAGGGACAGACCCTTGGGGGTAGGTGGTGCAGCGGCCCGGGACTGGAGCTGCTGAACTTGAAGAGCTTTGGGGTGGATGGAGACTGTGAGGCTTGGGCCTGAGGGCTGGTTCTGCACCGGAAGGGAAGAGAGGACTCTAAGAAATGTGGAAAGTCTGGTCTACGGAGCTAGACGGGAAAACAGAAGAACACAGGTGGCCTCCCCCATAGTCACAGTGGCTTTTCTCCAGGTCCACCTTGCACCTACACAAGGAAGAAGAGGTGACTTGCAACTCTGTCTTTGGAACAAACTAATGGAAACTGGCTCGTTTCCCTGTTAGATTTCCTGCAACATCTTAGTCAGTGGTTATTAAATGCGTGTCTCAGGTTATTTGAAAATCCAGTGAAAGCTGTACAAGAAAATGCTTGTCTGGCCATGCAGGGCTGGGAAGAGAAACAAGAAGCCAATTCACCCTTCCTGTGAGCCAGCAGCAGTCATGTGGGGCCAGGAAGAGAAATAACAGGCCAGTTTGCCCTTCCCATGAGCCAGCAGTAGCTGTGCAGGGCTGCTCTTCCCATGAGCCAGCTGGTGCCCAGTCTGGGAGATAGGAGGAGTCCCCCTGCCAAGCAACTGGCTGATTCAGAGGATCACAGGCTGAGTTGATAGTAACTGAGGTACAAAAACAACTTAACTTTTGTACTGTTTGATTGACTTTGCAAGCCTAAAGCTAGTACTCTGAGCATCTATTTAGAGGATAAAAATATGAATATAGCAACTGTGGGGGATTTCTTTCTGTGTTTTTGAAATCCAATATTATTCTCACTGTTTTGTTTTGTTCCATTTTATTGTTTATTTTTCTTCAATGTTCTGTTTTGATTGGTTTTATCCTGTTCTGTTTTGTTTGATTTTATTATGTCTGATGATATGGGCAGCAATTTTGAAGATAACAAGAGGCATTATGGTAACCATTGCTGATTTCCTGTTAACCTGTTTTGAAGTCCTGTATTACTTTCACCATTTTGTTTTGATTGGCTTTATTCTGTTTTATTTTGTTTGGTTTTATTCTCTTTAAAATAAAATCTTAAAAAATGCTAATCTGGGAGGCTGAGGCAGGAGGATTAGAAGTTCAAACCAGTCAATTTAGCACCGTCTCCCTGCAAGAGAACCTCATGTGCAAAGTATGTGCTAGTTAACAGGCTCCTGGACATTCTGTCCAGCTGTGCCTTAGAGGCAAGGCTCACCCAGAAGGTACACAGGGCTTGGGCGTGAGCGACCCATAGTGACCCACGTGCCTGTGTCTAGGTGTGCAAGGGTTCCAAGTTCTGGCTCGTGGGCTGTTAAGGTGCACTCCTTCCTCTGGCCCTGATATGCGGCTCATAGTGGCTTGGAAGGCCAAGTATGAACTCAGAACCAGCTGCCTTTGGCTCTCAGCTCCCCAGCTCTCAGCTCCCCAGCTCTCAGCTCCCCAGCTCTCAGCTCCTCAGCTGCCTGTCTCTTTGCATTCCCCTGCTCTACCCTGCTGATTCCCTGCACACATAGGTGGCCACCCCTACTCACAGGCCCAAGCTCTGATTTCACCCTGCAAATAGCTGTTCCTGGCCCCCTCTTGGGGTCAGGGGTGCTGACAGAGGCAGGGCAGGGGCACCACCAGTTCCAGTGAGCACACTGCCATCTCGAGAAACCTAGGTTTCATTTTACTTAGGTTACAAAGGACATGTCAGTAGGTCACAGAGGCCACGAGGGATATAAGCCCACCATTGCGCCAACCCAGCTCCTCAAAAGCCCACCAAAAGATGCTATTAGAAAAGCCTCTTGGCCTGTAAGACACCTTCTCTGTTCTGTTCCCACAGAGAGGTCCCTCTCAGGTTTAGCAATAAACCTGCTTATACTGTGAGTTTGAGTCCCTCTTTTCTGTTTAGATGTGTGTGTGGGGTTCCTCATTCACGGGCGGAGGGCTGTTCAGACCCTGGAAGGCGACTTGTGTGACTTCAGCGGAAAATGTTAGCGTGCTTCCAGTGAATGATCAGCTTTTAAGAGTTGTAGCCAGTCTGGTCTAGCTTGTGAGGCCCTTGGTTTGATCTCTAACACCACTACCAAAAACAAACAAGCTAACAAACAAAAACACATTCCAATATGTGACAGACAATTTTTGTAAAGTATAATGAAAAGTGAATTCTTGGAAAATGATTATGAGCTTGCATGTTGAGCAAAGTCTTTTATTCCTTTATTTATTTATTTATTTTTGGAGACAGAATAGCTATATGTTACCCGGGCTAGTCTTGAACTCCTGGACTCAAGCAATCTTTTCCATTTCTACTTTCAGTGGCTGGGACTGTAGACATGCCACCATGCCTGGCTTTAAATCAAATGGTTTCAGTTTCTATACTTAGCTTACTGTTGATAAGTAACAAGCATTTTGTTGACTGGCAGTGGAGCCCTAGTCCTGGGGAACAAGTGGGCCCCTTTGACCCCCTGACATCATTTTATGGGAGAATCGTGGAGGAGGCACCAGGGTGCTGAGGTGAGGGGTGCCGGGGGTCAGTCCACAACGTAAGCTTCCTTCCCCAAATCTAAGAATACTGTAAGGAAAGAGCTAGCTTTGGATATATAGACCCTTGAACAGTGTAGAAACCATAGATTAGTTTATCAATGAGTCCAGTTTCCTGTATCACAGTTCCAGGCCTCCAAGATAGACAAGGGAACCAAAGACAGGATACGTGTTTGTGAATAAGAAAGTCTGTTACATAACAGAAGAGCTTGACTTCTACTAGCTATCCATGTCATTGTTTATTAACTCTTAGATTATAAGGTGCACAGGGTTGCTGGCTGTTTTGATTTTTGCTTTACCACAGTCAGAGAAGCCACAGGCATCACCTGTTCTGCAGCTGATTAACTCTGTCTCCATCTTTCTCCAGCTCTCTGGTTGTATGAGCACTGATCGGTTCTAATTGCCATGTGTTGGTTTCCTCCATTCTTTTCTCCGAGCATCGCTATCTTCTGTAATAAAATACTTTCATCTATTGAAATCATAGAACAGTAACATGGGAGGCCTGGAGAGAAGAGAGGGTGGGTAGCAAAGTCTGGAGAGGAGACATGGGTTGCAGTGGCCACCATTGTGAAGGACTGGGCTGTCCTCATGGACTGGCCAAGCAAGGTATCCGTAGGAAAGGGAAGGGAGGGGAGGAGGTGCCCGCACCACATGCCCTGCCTATAACAGTCCAGGCTATGGCCCCTGGGTCCCAGGTAGACTTGCAGTCTGCATGCACTCTACAACGAAGGGACAAAAACACTCTGGGTGGGAGCAGAGCAGGATTCTTACTCGGTAGAAGATGCATCTCAGTGGCACAGCATCCTCCTGAGCACTGTGCATGGAGCCAATCAAAAAAGGGCTGGGTGTTTTGTTTTGTTTTGTTTTTGAGACAGGGTGTTGCTACATAATTCAGGCTGGCCTTGAACTTGTTATGTAGCTCAGCCTGGCCTTGAACTCACAGTGATCCTCTTGCCTCAGCCTCTCTCTAGAGTGTGTGAGCGGCCATGCCTAGTTTAAAAGTGCTAATTGTAATTCTTTGTTTACCTGTAAATTGCCTATGGTAGTATTTAGGATCCCTAGATGATGGATATTTCTCTGAGGTATCCTCCAGATATAGCTGGATTTTGGGTTTGAGTCTGTTTGAAGATCTTACCTCTACAGTTTATTGGAGATGAGCAGCTGCTGCTTGTTTGGCCCAGTCCCTGGTTCTTTGGCGCTGTGCCACAGTATTTTCTGTGACCTTTAGTCAGTCTCAATCATGGAATACCAGGACCTACAGCTGTTGAGAACAATTGTGTCAATTTTGGCTGTAATAATACCAATAGCATCAAACACATCCTAGCAAATGATAAACTGAGCTAACCCTTAGTTTGTATGAACCAGATATGTGGTTATACAACAGAATCTAAAATAAATAAGAAAATTATATGTAGTTTACAGGTCAATTTTGCCCTCAGGGGTTGCAATTTAAAATACATTAAGGAGAAAATAGAGAAGTGGAAAAGAGGAAGAGATTAAAAGCCAGGTTGAAGGACAACGGGGGAATCACACCAACTTTGGGAAACTGGTGCAGAAGACTGAAGGAAGAGAGAGACGGAAGAGATAAAAGGAAGAACGGAACAGAACCACAACCACAAAGAGGCTAGGAACCACGTTCACACTCCTATAAAAAGAAGATCAAACAATAAAGGAGAAAGAGAAAAAAACTGAAGAAAAGAAAAGAAAAACAAAAGTTCACTTCCAGGGTTCTCTCGTTTCACTAGTAGACGAACTGTGGAGACAGAGTCCTGACTCAAGAAGGTCTCTCCCAGCAAGCCAGCAGTAGATTTTTGGCAATGTAGTGGATAGTTTCAGCAGGCCTGCTCTGAGACCAGACTCATCAAATTTGCCTCCATCCAAACAATTTCTGTGGGCCTGAGCCCACCTGGGAGCTGCTAGATGGAGTCAGCAGCAGTTCTGGGTTCTGAGCTCGGCCAGCTGTTTCCAAGATGGCTCCTGGTTAACCACTGTCTCCCTCAGGAGGACTAAGTCTTCTGCCTTCACCGCCAGCTAGTATAGTCCCTCATGTCTGCTGCTTCCCTCCACTACTGCATCCCTCTGCAGAGGGCTCTGGGGTCACCAGCTGCCACCATCACTCTGGGTCTACAGGTTTGAACTTTTCCTCTCACACAGTGAGTCCCATCTCAGGGAGAAGGTGCTGCTTGCTACCTTCTCCTTCATCGAGTTTCTTTCTTCACTCTCTCCTTTGCACTTCAGATTCTTCCTGGGTCCAGTAGACCCACTTCCCTCCTTCTTGTCTTCCTCACGATGCTATATTCAAGTGTCTGGATGGTGACTCTCAAAGAAGCTGTTTTCTCTGTTGCTCCTTGCGCCACCATTTTGGTCTCTTGAATTCTTCATTTAGATCTGGTGCAAACCCAAGCAAGTCTTTGATAGGAGAGTTTAAATCTGTGCCATGCCAAGTTTCCTATGGGACATCCCAATGCCTTATTTGCATGAGAAAGAAGCCAATCCAGGAACTCTAGGTACAAAAGATGCCTTTCCCTTATCCTCATGGCCACTGTGAGTTTGTTCATCATTGCTGTCACTCTGCAGAGCATATTTGCTTCCATAAATGTGCATCCCCATTACATTTTCTGTGTGTCTTGTCCAATTCTGTGTTCAGGACACGGATCTCCTGAAAAGAATTCCCCTGGAACCCACAGTCTGGTGACTTTTTTTGATGAGCCAGCCAAGAGATAAGACTCTTTGGGGGAGAAAAAAATTCTTTTCTTTTGTTCTCTCTCTCTCTCTCACTTTTTATTATTTTTTTCACTCAGTATGGGCACAGATCAGACGGTTAAAAGTCACCAGAGCCTCTGCCGCTACCTCGTTGTGGAACAGACCATACTATGCTCTGCCAGGTACAAAAAGAATTTATGTATGTTTCATTTGTGTGGCACCTGAAGTTTAACATGTCTCTTTTGCTCCCACACTGTTGTTCTTCCCAATATTTTATTCAATTTAACTCATTCTTTTTTGGGAGAGCAGCTGTCAGTAACTTGGTCTCCTGCTGGTGTAGCCACCTGGCCTGGCCTGCCTTAGTAGACTCACCAGGATGAAAGTCTCATATGCTCTTTTCCCCCTAGTTGGGCTTTTATCTCTAGCAAGCCTTAGTGAGTCATATGCTTTAGAGACCTGCCAGAGGCTGATCAGACCCCTGGATCCCTTTGGGGGGAATGGTGGAGGATAAAGAAAGACAAGAGGCAAATTTCCAGGTACAAGGGGACTGGGAGGAACCTGCCTCTAGTGGACTGGTTCAACAATCTCTGCAACTGGTCCACTTTAATAAAAGGGAGGAGCATGGGGGGGTGGCATAATTTTCCTGGAACAGCAACTCTGGTAGACAAGGAAAAGTTGATGGAGAACAAATTCTCCTCCATATCAATACTCCTGCATTCTTAGGGTTGTCCTCAGAAGATGTTATCTTGCCTTAGGAATGCCACGGTTATGAGCTTCCTGCTCAGCTGGGAAGCATGGCAGCCTTCCGCATACTTCTCTGTTCTTTTTTTTTTTTTTTTTTTTGGTGTCGGGGATCAAACTCATGACCTCGTGTTTGCCAAGCAGGCACTTACACCGCTGAGCTAAACCCCCGGCCCCCTACTTCTCTGTTCTTAAAGTTCACACTGGCCTGTTCTTAAAGTTCACACTGGCCTCAAGACCACAGGACAAAGTCACATAGCTTGGTTTCCGGCATAGTAAGACATTATTTCATATCCCCTGGGCCCTAGAATAAGATTATTTTATGTCCTCTGGTCCTCAACAGTTCCCCCTTTTTGTTTCTGTAAATGCATGAGTTGAAACAGTGTGACTTGAAGTTCAATAGTGTCTAGGCATTGTCAGGTTTAGCATCCTCTGCAGTACTAAAACCCTTGCGGAGGGTTCAGGTCTTCCACCCGGCAATAGGACACACAGAAGCAAAAAGAAGATAAAGAGAATATTCTGCATTTGAAGAGCTCTGGGATGACCCAATGCTTTCTGTGAAACAAAGCACCATGTGTTCAAAAACTCATGGCTTTTATTGGTATCAATCAGGGAGGTGAGTGGGGGTCCTGGCAGAGCGCATAAGGAAAAGAAACTTTGCAGGCATGGCTATAAGGAGAAATGGCACTTTTGCACCAGGCACGGAGACCTCCACTAAATAATATAATGGATAGCTTGATGTATCCAAGACTGGCACATTTAATGCCAGGAAGGTATAATTCTGTTTGAGTTCCATGGCCTCAGGCCGAAATGTTATCTCATGTCATAACCTCACAGGCTGCCACTCAAGCCCCTATTTCAGCCATCAGCAGGGGTGTGTGGTGCAGTGAGACATGTTGGCATCTTGGACAAACTTGATCATATAGCCAGCTCTGCATATCTCATGGAAAGGGTTGAAGCAAAGGTCAGGCGAAGATCAAGACAAGGGGCTTTGTTTCTCAGGAGAGTGCAACTTGGTGGTCTCCCACATTGCAGCGCATTAGGAACAGAAGTAAAAGACCCAAATATATTAACATAATCAACCCAGCATAGAATCTAAAGTGGGCCTTGAGGTAATTCTTTGGATTAAACTGATCAAAAGTATCAGTAGGCTTGTCCTAGTCTTGAATTTGTTTGTCAAGATTATGGGTTCATTGAAACATAGATTATACTTTCATTTGTAAGGTCTCTAGGTCCAAAGTTATGTTGCTAGGTCCCAGGCCTCTAGGTTCATAGCACCCTGCATATGTTTTCTTATATGTTTCCAGGGGTGCGTGGATTGGTTATAAGGAAGAAGAGTTATACAATGCTGAGAATATGAAAATAACACTGAAGGCCTTGCTGTAACTGCGAGCTCTCTATTTGATTTCCCATCCACATAGCAGTACTTAAATCTGTGACTGCAATTCTGTGTCAATAGAGGGTTGTATATTCCAAGCTTTATCTGCTATTTTGATCCAGTTGTCTACAAATGAGACAATTATTGTCACATTTGTATGGAGTGAGCGAGGGCCACGGAGGACATGGCAACACTTGAGATTAACAATACCAAAGAGATAATTTCAGCTATAATTAAGCCCAACATTCTTTTTGTTCTATGTATAAGATAGTTATTTAGAGATTATAACAAAGGAATTGCAGGAGTGTCGGCCCATGGTTCCCCAAGGTTTACAGGCATCGAGACCCTAGGTGTATGCTCCACGATTGGTAAAGTCTTGTTAGTGAGGTATTAGATGATACACAGTGGCTCGATGTACATTCTCTACATGTAAATCAAATGAGATTCCACTCAACAGTCCCATATAAGAAAAAGTAAGGATTGTATATGCATATGGGCAATGTGGTTTTATTTTTCCAAATTTGGAAACTAGAAGTGTTGCAGTAAGTTTGGATAATGCCCTTTCCATTGTGGACCTATGTAATAGAGAAGAGCTAATTTCCAAAAGGTTTTTTTGAAGAGATCCAGGCTTGCCGTTAATGATAGCCTATGGCAGTGGGGGGGTGCTAAAGCCAGATCCGTGTCATGTTAATTGTCCCTCAGCATCAGCTTACAACACAGAGGTGTTTCTTCCATGCTAATTGGTGTACCAGTGTCAATGGGCCACATGCTAGGCTATGTGCTTGTTGTCTCTTCCTTCTATGTCCCGTAAGGGCCCCAAATCTATGGACCCAAGCTTATTTAGATATCTTTTAGCCTTCTAGCTCCTAAGCAGGAGGTCTATAGTGGGGGACAAACTCATATGTGTCTCAGCAAGACGCATATGGTGCACATGGAGGAGCATCAGGTGTGAAGGAGTTAATCTACTCCCCTAAGATGTTGAGGGATCCTATTCCCAGAAGTATTAATTGTTCTTTGTACTGGGCCATTCAGACTTGCAGATAAATAGGCAGCAATAAGTAGATTGCAAGGATTTATATTCAATGCATAATGGTGGATATAAAAAGTGTGATGTACAATTTAGAATAATATTAGAATCTATATGTCCAGGGGCCATAACGGGTCCTGGAACCCAATCTAATTGATCATGATAAATTTCAGGGGGAAAATCATCCCACATAAGGAGTCATAATAAAGGTAGACTAGTTACATATGCCCAGTATTCTTGTCCAGATGGTGCAGATAATGTTGGCCATCATGGCAATGAACATATTTTCTAGTGTATGCGTTAGGCTGTTAGGATTAAAAACTGGTGGTCAGTTTAACAATAGCTGAATTAAATCAGCATGGTGCTGAGTGTAGATGGCGCACCTGAGGAAAGTTGCCAGCATAAATAGAGACACGGAGAAGAAGAGGCTGGCATTGTGGATGCTCCTAAGTGCTGCTGTTTCGAGCTGTTCTCCTGGAGGAGCTCGTCGTGACTAGCTTCCTCGATATGAATTCAGCCATTATCATCGGAGGAGCTTGGGACCTTGTGGCTGAGAGTGGTTGAGGCAAACTTTGAGGAAGTTCTGTTCCTTACTTTGAGCATCGCTTCCTGGCTCTGGAGGGGAAGATGAGTGCTGTTTAATACCCAGGAGAAGCTTGTCAAGCTGGCTTTCTGGCACATATTCGAATGTTTTCATCGTCAGAGGAGATCTGGACGGCTGTGGTACTTTTCAGGGATCTCTGGTCCTTATTTTGAGTGTGACCTCAGCTCCAGTGTAGAACCCTCAACCTACTGGCACAGCGCCTTCACCCCGGCTGGCGTAGACTTTCTAGCTTCCACCACTGACCTTTGGGCCTTCCCAGCACAGATCCGTAAAACACACTGGCATGAGTCCTTCTTGTAGGCTCTAGACCTCCAGTTGGACTTGTGGGAGGCATTGTCATGGGCTCTAGGCCTTCATCTGGACTCATGCAGGACACTGCTGTGGGATCTAGGCCCTTGGCTGAATATTGAGGGTCTTTAGTATTATGGACAGATTTCCTACACTTTCTTGTGTTTAACTCTGATGACCATCATAAAATAATATTATAAATTCTATGTCCTGATTGTAATTGTTCTCCTCACAATCCCTGACTACAACAGAAATTAGTGCCTGTCTTGTCACCAACTTTTCAGCCTCCTTTGACACTTGTGTAGTCATCAGTGGCTGAGGTGTTGCTTCACCTGTGAGAAAGTGCAGTGACGGGCCTGGTGGCAGCAGACTCCACCACAGGTTTGGAGATCTCCTCTTTCAGGGCCACAAGTTCTGGGATGACACTCACAGTGGCGTTCCATTTTCTGTTAATATACAAGCATATCCTCATTTCCATGTTATTAACTGCACTGAGCCATCCCATTTTCCTGTTTGGACATCTTTCCGTAGGACTTGTGCTCATGTTTGTTGATTTGTCTTTTTGCTAATGAGGTTCTGATGGGGTATGCTTATTTTTTTGCTACTAGTCTTTAAAAATTTAAGGTAAAGGTAGTAAGATCTTTTTAAAAATTTTTTTTAATTTTTTTTTTAATCAGTGCCAGGGATCAAACTCACAACTGCATGCTTGCAAGGCAGGTGCTTATGCCACTGAGCTAAATCCTCAGCCCATAGGTAGTAAGATCTAATTGTGCCTTTTGAGGTAACCATACTGTCCCTTTTTGTTTCTGTAATTGAGTTTTAAAGGAAAGGTGTGCACACTCCACTATGGCTTGGCCCCGAGGATTATAAGGGATACCTGTAAGATGTTTAATATGTCAAAGTTGAAAGAAAGAGGATAAAACTTTGTTGACATATGAGGGTCCATTATCAGTTTGAAATGGGGCAGAAGATGTGTTAGCAAGTAGAACATGACAAGGTGGGGTTTTTTCAGCATGTGAATGAGATCATTGAAATTCTTTGATTGAAGTTTTGCTATTTTGATGATACAGGAATAGGACTTTGTTGCTAACTCAAAGGAGGTGACAAGTTAACAGCAAATTGGCCTGCTGATTGCTATAGGCCAAGCATCCCAGTAAACTGGAATAGGACCTAATATGCCCAGTATAAAAAGTGGTAGAGTGACGTGTGTGTGTGTGTGTGTGTGTGTGTCAGAGTGACTTTGAATCAACCTCTGGAAGCTGAGAAATAGTGTTGCATGGGAGCAGTGAGTTTACTATTATAATTTTACCTGGATACCAAGCACTTTGAAATATAATGTATAGCCAAAAAACTGGTTTTTTTTTAATCAAACATGATTGTTTTAGTAGTTGTATCCCCACAGAATGTTAATAGAAGGTGGTCATACAGTTTACAGAGAAAACCTGAGATCAAGACTCATACATTATTTTATTTTATATTTTTTATTTTTTTGTTACTGGGAATTGAACTCAGGACCTCGTGCTTGCCAGGCAGACATTGTGCCACTGAGCTATATCCCTGACTCTCACACATAGTATTTTAGCATGGCAATAATAAGGACATTATTTTGTAACACACTTAAATGTTTATCTTATTAGAGAATAGAGTGACACATATGTACATTGCATAAGTGTTTTTTTTAGAAACCTGGTGTTTGATCTCATGTTGGCTTGACATGTACTTGTTATCACAGGTAGCTGGAGTGCAAGAGAAAGGTAGATATCTGAGTCTAGAAAAAGGTTATTACCATAAACGATCCTAGTTTTACATCTTAGAAGACCTGTATACCTGAAGACATGGATACATTTAGCACACCATGAGATTAGCAATAAATGAACGTTGTAGCTACATAGAAATCTTTGTCTCTTAATTTAATTTTGTATTAAGGGCATCTTTTAATGGAACCTTATTGTTTTATCCATAGAAAACTTGACAATGACTAATGTTTATCACAATAAAATATTTAGCAATGTATGGTTATGGAAACTGTTGGGATCCTATTAATGAACAAAGGCTGGAAGAAAATATTTCCAAGCAGATGCTCCTTTATTCACCAAGAGGGGGTCCTGTCCAACAGTTTTCCTAAGCCTGAGGGGTCCCCATTTAGATTTTTTTTAAAAAAAATTTTTATGACCTATGAGAACCAGATCATAACAATTAATACATTATTTTTGACCAATGAAATGTTCCCAAGTTATTGTACATAGATAACAATAGGCACTGCATTCGTAAAAGCAGTCTTAACATCATTTTGATCAGATGACAAGCTGTATGGAAGCATGTCCTTACCTCTAGTGACATTTATATGTAAATGCAAAAAGGCAAAAAGAACAAAAAATTGCTGAGCTCAAACAAAACAGCTGTAAGTATGGTAACCAGTTTCAGACTGGACAGACAGATGGACCAACACACATAAGACAATTTGTTTATCAAAAAAAAAAACACTCAGGGATTTAGCTCAGTGGCTTAAGCGCCTGCCTGGCAAGCGTGAGGTCGTGAGTTTGATCCCCGGTACCAAAAAAAAAAAAAAAAAAAAAAAAAGAAAAAGACAATTTGTTTATAAAACCAGAGAGCACTCAGATGTATTTGGCCAAACTGAATTATAATAGCTCTTCAACAGTTTTTAAGTTTGTAACTATAAGTAGACTATTTAGAACTTTTTTCTAGGTCAATTAACAGAAATCTCTTATAAAAAGAATCAGAAGGAATAAAAACCTTTTACTCATAATCAGTATTTTGTCTTTATTTTATTTTGTCTTGAGAATTTTGGCAAATCCTTGCCCTGGTTTTTCATTTAGCCTCTGGCTCAGTCACCTCTATACCTTCTGTCACCTACTCAGACCTTCTTTTTTTCTAACAGCTTTTGTGGAATCCTCCTCTGTAAGACTTACCATAGTTTGGGCCAGTACTGAACTTTTATGAAGTTCAGTCACTGCATCTTGACAAGCTTTTAAATAATTTTTAAGATTTTTTTTTGTGACCCTGACTGCCACAAGAGCCTTTTACAGGCCTTATTTGCATTCTCTTTTTTTTTTTTTTTTTTTGGTACCGGGGATCGAACTCATGACCTCGTGCTTGCCAGGCAGGCACTTAAGCCACTGAGCTAAATCCCCGGTCCCCTTATTTGCATTCTCAAAGGGCAATTGTTGAGCTGTAGTTTTAGCTGTTTGTGAATGAGGATTCTGTTTGCAAGTGCCTCATATGATTTGGCAGAAATTGAGCGTTAGGCTTTCATAACCCCTGTAAAACATGCAGAAGGACTGATCTGGAGCACCTTACTTGGGAACTGTAGCTCATGGCCATTTTGTTATCAAATGTATCTGTTCATATGCTTCATTAGAATAAGTCAGTTGCTCAAGAGCTGCATAGGGCCCCATTCCTAGCAGTATCTCCTCTGTAATCCCTGACCTCCAAGTGCCCTGTTTCCATTCAAGTTCTGTTGCAAGTTCTTGTAGTTGCATGTTAAAATGAAGGTACTGGTCTGCCAACAGACAGAATGGCCAAAATATTTAATATCTCATGAGGCCATTTGCCGGGCTCACAAAATGGACTCCAAAAGTCCCGGTGTAGAGGGTTCCTGGATTCCAGTGATTCTCCCACTTCAGCCTCCCACATAGCTGGGACTATAGGCATGCGTCACCACACCTGACATGGCCATGGGAAGCAGAGTGGTGGTAGGGGGAGCTGCTTTTCCACTGCATGGCTCCACTCCTGGCCCACCATGGCTGCCTCATTCCCCCAGCCCAGGTCCCACGCTACCACCACTGCTGTCACCACTATCCCCCATAATGACTGTGTCACCATCTTGGGCTTGCTACATCAGTCTAAAAATTCTGGAAGTGTGGGCCAAGAAAGAGTCTCTTTACTTTTTTCCTGATCTTCCCCTTTTTCCTCATCAGAAGGAGCAGTAACAGTTGTGGTAACCACTGTAGCACACAAAGTTCCCAACAGATTTCACGAAACTTCATGTTGAAAGGATGTCTGGGGAAATCTGCTCTTCCTTAGCACAGGGCTTTCTTAAAATTTTGCCCACTCTATCCTAATTTTCCACATGTAAAGTTGCCTTCTGCTGGAGCCATGAGTTATGCTTGATAATGTCTTGTAACATTTTAGAGAGAGAATGAGCACTGACTTGGACCTACAACATACGCAGAAACCACATATTTCACTCCTCTACTGACAAATTCCGCCCCATTATCAGGTTAGGAAAGCTTTTCCATGGTAGTGCTATTTAGATAGCTAAGTTAAGTAGAAATATTATAGGCAGTCAGACAGGGTTATGCCCTCAAGAGGTCAATGCAGAAGACAACTGTGGCTGGAGGTATATTCACGCAAGGCCAGGATTCAAGCAACTCACCCCCGTACTTCCCCTAGGAATGATGTTCTAAATAGACATCAACCACCTTGGGGTGGAAGACCAAGCGTCCTTAACCTACCCCTTGCGGGAAAGTCCTTGTCTGTCTCACGTGTGCTTGCTAGTTGACTCTTTCCCCATTTGAACCCATTAATATTAACCAATGACTATACTTGTTGGAATCCTATTGATTGACTATAATTTTGTCCCACCTCACACCCATTCTATGATTTTCCATTGGATCAATATTACCTAAGCAACTATATTGGTAATCTTATTGATTATAGTTCTGTCCCGACTTAAACCCACCTCACCTCATGGTTTTACTCAATAAACACCCTTGAGAAGTGGGTTGGCAGGAAACTCACTTTCTGGGTCCCCTTCTATTCCTCTTAGACAGAAGCTTGCTTTCTTTCTTTCAATAAATTCTTCCTTAAACTTCGTTGTTCCTAGAATTCATTCATTGATTTTAGTGAACATGAACTCTGTGTTTTGGGTATCTAGCAGGTCAGGAGTTACATTTCCTGTATATCACTACTATTTAATTTCACTTTTGTTCGACCAACTCCACAGTCATACTGCAGAATCCCCCACTGTCTGTGTTGCTCTTTCCCACTCTGGTGAGTCTTCCCCTCCCAGTCTCGGTGTTCTTGTTCAGGCACCAATTGCCAGGGGCTGATCAGATTCCCGGATACTTATGAAGAGGAATGCTGGAGAATGAAAGAAGACAAGAGACAAATTTCAAGTACAAAGGGACAGGGAGGAATATGCCTCTAGTAGACAGACCCTGCAGTTGGCCCACTTTTATTAGCAAGTGAGGAGAGAACAAGTTCTTCTCCACGTTAACACACTTCATTGTTTTTTTTTTAGGTACCAGAAACCGAACTCAGGGCCTTGTGCTTGCTAGGCAGGCACTGTGCTGCTGAGCTACATCCCAGGCCCTACACCTGCGTTCTTAGGGTTGTCCTCAGCAGATGTTGTTTTGCCTTAGGAATGCTATGCTTATGAGCCTTCCTGCTCAGCCAGGAAACATGGCAGCCTTCTGCATACTTCTCTGTTCCTAAAGTAAGATCACACCAGCCTCAACATCATGGGACCCTAGTCATATAGCCTGATCCCTAGCATAGCAAGATATTATTTCATATCTCCTGGTCCCCAACAGGGCCCCATTTCCTAAAACCTCAGGGAGCCACCTCAGTTTACCTTTCTACCATGTTTCCTGACTATCCTTATAGACACCAGCAAATCTGACCCTTGGAGATAAGAGCTATGATCTCTGCCTTTGGGGGGTGTGTGGGGTTTCTCCTCCCGCCACCAGACCTGATTAGATCTCCTTCCTTCTAACAGAAATTCAGGAAATTTAGAAATATGCCAGAGGGCCAAGTGGAATAAAGCAGCAGACAGTGAAGGTCAACCAAATGGCTGTGAGTATGCTGACGTAGAGAAGAAGCAAGAGCCAGGTGGGGGGGGGCTGTATCCCAGCAATTGGAAGGCTGAGGTTAGAGGGTTATTGTGAGTTCAAGACTCCATAGAGAAATCCTAGCTCAAAAAAACAAGCAACAACAACAACAAAAAGATAATATAACCTATTTTTGTACTTGAAACTTTCCAAGGCTTTCTTCTTAAATGCTGAGAAATTGGCTTCTGTCTCTACGGCCTTAAAAAAATAATATTTATCAAAATCTTTTATTATCAGGCAATGGGAGAGTTGCTGTTTCTCTAGTAGGTAAATAGAACCGGTAGGGGGATCCACTCTGATTTTTAAAGGCTATTGAAATGAAAAAGTCAAGTCTGGTAGTGCAATTTGAATTTCACAGGAGACAGCTTAGGGCCAAACGGTGTCCATGCTTCTGTGGGGAAGCCCTCAGAGGACCCAGACCAAGTCTTCTCTCTCTCCACAGGCCTCATAAAGTTTCATGGATAGCACCCCACAGGTCCTACCAACTCACCATGTTAGGCTAGATCCTTCAATTCTGGAAGCAATGGTACCCTGACAATCAGAGGGGACAAAAAATAAATCCAGCCTTTTTTTTTTAAACTGCAATACTATTTGGATGAACTAGGAAATGGTGAGATGTGAGTACAGAATGGCAGTCTAAATTATAGTACCATTCTTCAGGTAGAACTTTTCTGCAAAAGTCAGGGGAAGTGGTCTGAAATCCCTTATGTTTAGGCTTTCATGGCTATTTGTCAGCAGCCGCCCCTCCGCAAAGATCCTGGAGGTATAGTACTTAAAGAAACCCCGAAGAGGAGATTGAGATACCTGAGGATCTTCTCCCCAGACCCTCATTTGTCTCTCAGGGGGATACAGGTCTCCCTCACCTGTTTAAAAGGCAACCGCACTGGAAGATCTCCTCAGTCTCCTCCTAAGGTTTTCAGGGCAATTAATCAGTCCACCCTCTCCAAGTGACTCAGAAACTCCATCAGCAGCTGGTTCCCCAGAGAGCCCCCCAGCCCTCCTCCTGCTCTGCAGGCAGCTTTAATCCCAACTCACAACTCACCCATCCCTGTAGAGAGCTCCCAGAAGAAGGGACACCTTGAAGCCAGGTTCCTTTTTGAGTGGCAGATTCCCAACAAGGCAAAGAACTTTAAGGCCAGTCTTTTTTACATGATTCCAGTAGGTATGCAGATGATTTTCAGACTTTGACCCTTTCTTTGACCCCTCATGAGAGAAGTCCTATTTGTCTTGGCCACTGGTTGGATCCATGATGAGAAGCAGAAACTTCTAGCAGAGGCCAAGAGAGACGCAGATGAGCAATATGCTACAGAGAGAAAGTGACTCCTCAGAGAGGTTACTGTCCCTCTGACAGAGCCCAACTGGGATGACAATATGGAGATGAGCTAAGAGCAAGGTCTGAAATGATGATTGCTCTTACCATGGCAATAGAAAGATGCATTAAGAAACCTGTTAATTACGCAAAGGTGAGAGAGATTACACAGGGCAAAGAGGAAAATCCAGCTGTCTTTCATAGCTGATTGGGAGAAGCTTTTTGCAAATATACAAATCTAGACCCTTCTTCCAAGGATCTAATGGGATATTTCATTAGTTAATACATCAGATATTAAGCACAAATTACAAAGACTTCAGATGGACCTGAGACATCTATGACCCGAATGCAGGACATAGCCTTTTCTGTATTCAACAGTCAGAATCTGGAAGAGGATGGAAAGGAGAGGAACCAAGAAAAAAGGCAGCCAAATTTACCACTCTTGCAATTGACTGTGCTTTAAGCACACTCAGGTTGTGCAAGGGAAAGCCCAAGGTGAATCAAGGACTGAGTTCCTGCTTTAAATTCTAATTCTTTTTTAATTTTTTTTTTTTTTATCGGTACCGGGGATCGAACTCACAACCGCATGCTTGCAAGGCAGGCACTTATGCCACTTAGCTAAATCCCCAGCCCCCGAGTTCCTGCTTTAAATGCAAGGAAACTGGATGCTGGGTATGCGACTGTACTAGGTGCCACCCAGGCCCTGCTCCAGGTGTCAGGTGGCTGCTGTGACTGGTCCATGGTACTGCAGGATTGCAGTTCCAGCTCCCAGATTGGGGTAAGACCTGCCACAACCCTTACCTCTGCTCTACTGAGGCAAACTGCAAAGCTGCTACCCATGGACTTTCCCGTCTCTAGTGAGGAGCCTGGCTGACACTGGCCATTATGAGTAAACGAATTCAATTCATTTCCTCATAGGTAGAAAAGTGGTTTACTCTGTTTTAACTTCCTTCTATGGAAAATCCTCCTGTAGGTTTATAGCGAAAATTGGGATCAAAGGGAGCTCTAGTCAGAGCTCTATATTTCTGTGTTGACATGTCAATTTAAAGGTCAAATCAGCTGTGACTTTCTAAGTGTATCATGATGTCCTGCTCCATTACCAGAAAGAGAATTACCTTTCCAGGAGACTTCTAAGACTTGGTTATGGTTATTGCCAATATCCCTCATGAGGATTCTAAACATCCCCCAAACCAGGCTGTGTTGGTTACTTTTCTCTCATTGCCATGACAAAATACCCGACACTCAAAGTTAAGGAAGCAAAAGTTTATTTAGGCCACAGTTTACGGAGGTTTCAGTCTATAATCAGCTGGCTCCAAGGCAGGGTGGCACATGGCAGAGAGCAACAGTTCATGGCGGTGGAAAACAGCAAAAGCAACAAGAGCAAAAAGGGAGGAGCAAAGAGAGCAAGCCTCTGTCCTTGCCTTATGTTGTATGCAGGCTGCCTGCCCCAGGACTGGTGTAGCTCTCATACCCATGAACACAGCACTGGACCATGAGTCAATCACAAACTTTAGAAGCCCATTTCCATGGCAGCATGAGGCTTTGAGAGGACACAAACCATAACACAGGCTAATTATGAGTTCATTTGAAATGTTTTGTGGGAGACCTTTTCTGTCTTCTGATATAATAGAGGACCCAGAGACAGGAGACTCCTTCAATGTCTATTTTCTGAGCCAAGCACAACAGCTTACTCAAAAAAGCAAACTCCTGCCAGCTCCCGGCCCAGAGGAATCACTTAGCGTCCACCCTGGAGAGCAAGTGCTCATTAAAACCTGAGTACAAGGAACTCCCACAGGCCAGTTAAAACCAAAATAGAAGATTCTTTTTAGTGAGCCATGCCACACCCACTGTCATAAAGGTGGCAGGAATCCATGTAGAGATTCACGTTTCAGGAAAAGACAGCCCCACTGAACTGTCTGAGGCAAAGGACCATGCAAATGAAGAAAGTTACTCCTGAGACCCTCCGGAAGATCTGACGCTCCTCTTCAAGTAGGAGGAGTCCCGTTCTGCTCAGGTTGCAGGGAAGTAGAGTCACTAATGACCCCTGATCCCCACGGCTCAGACAAGCACCTCTACTAGGACATCTGCTTTTAACTGAATCAATAATATGGGTAGCCTTGCTAGGGCTCCAGCCCTAGGCTCTTGGTAGTTTGTCTAATATTCCTCTTCATCATGCTGCCCTCTCCACAGGAAGCATGAAAATAAAACACCTTAGAAAACTTCTCCAAGGCCAGGTATGGTGGACCATAGCTGTAATCCTGGCACTTGGGAGGCTGAGGCAGGAGGGGCCCCATGAGTTAAAGGCCAACCTGGGCTACGTAGTGAGAAGTGCTTTATATATTGATCTGAGTGGAACTTTCATGGATAGGTACTGTGTTAGTCAGGTTTTCTGGTACTGGGACACAGTAACCAACACATAATTATCTTTTTGTGTGTGTGTGTGTGGTACCAGGAATCAAACTCATGACCTTGTGCTTGCCAGGCAGGTGTTTATGCCACTGAACTAAATCCCCAGCCCCATCCAACACATATAATTTAAAGGAGGAGATTTGGTGCCATGTTGGAACTTAGGGCACTCAGCAAACCAGCAACCAGCCTGCCACCCTGATAAGTGGCTGTGGTCTGGCAAGCCAAGGCCACCCCAGGGCAAGAAGCAAGAAGCAAGAAGCAAGAAGTAACAGCGTTTCCTGAGATCCGTGTCATGTTGGAACTTAGGGCGCTGAGCAAACTAGCAACCAGCCTGCTGAGAGAGACCCTGGTGCCTTGGGACCTGCACCATGTGGTGACTTGGGGTGCCGGGAGAACAAGGAACTCCTCCCCTCTCTGGCATGCAGGATGAGAATCAAACATCTCATGTCGTCCTGTCCCCTGTCCTGTGACCTCCCCTCCCCCCTGCTTAGCAAGTGGGAGCCAGTGAACTACACATCTTGTGAAAAGATTGGCTATGTTATTTAGTATCAGCTCCCCATATGCAAAGATATGGACAACCATGTGGAAGAAAACAAGAGACAATAAGACAGATAGTGAAGATCTCTGGTTGTCTAGCTTTGAAATTTATGCTTTCTTATGTCCTGTTCTGTTATGTTTTGTTGTGTTTAATTTTACTCCCCTTAAAATAAAAAAAATTTTTTTAAAAAAGGAGGAGACTTAACTTGGCTCACCATTTGAGAGGATTCAGCCCGGGGTCAGCTGGATCGAAGGCAGGAACACCATGGGGGCCGTGTGTGGCTGAGAAAAGCCACTTAGTTCATGGTGGCTGAGAAACACAGCAGGGAACAGTGAGGAGAAAGGCCAAAGATACATGTAATATCCAAGTAATTTAGAGAGTCCAACTGGGGCTAAAGTGCAGTCTTAGTAACTTTTCTCTCACTGCTGAGACAAAATAAATGATGCCCAGAATTAAGGGAGGAAAGGTTTATTTAGCTCACAGTTTGTAGAGGTTTCAGTTCATAATCTGCTGGTTCCAAGGCAAAGTGGCGTGGCACAGGGGCAACAGTTCAAGAGGGTAGAAGACAGCAAAAGCAACAAGAGCAAAAAGGGGGAGGACAAACCTTTTTCTCCTTTGTATTGTATGCATGCGATCCTGCACTCATACCATCTCCCTGCCCTCCTCTTACATAGGCTTGGGATGTTTACAAAGTGAGGACCCTATTCCCCTGCTGAGTTACTTAATTAAACTTCTAAACTTCTGAAGTTGACAAACTGAACAACAGCCTAGGTAAGAGCATGTCCTCTACACCCTAGGATGTAGAACTGCTGAGTTAGTTAAGCTTCTAGACTTCTCAAGTTAACACAGTGCATCAACCATTACAATCCACCCCTTGTCAACTTGGCAACCAGACACATTTCTTTACAACAGTTTCTAGATACAAAGACATGCTTATTCTTATCATTTAACAACTTGAACATTATAACACAGATTAAGGGGCTGGGGATTTAGCTCAGTGGCATGAGCACCTGCCTGGCAAGCGCAAGGTCGTGAGTTCGATCCCCGGTACCGCAGAACACAGATTAAACAATTCTTAAGAACCAGTATTAAGTCTATCAACTTCATATCACATTAGAATCATTATATTCCCCCTGACCACCCAAAGACCCATGCACATCCTTTTATGAAAAAGGCATTTAGTGTATCTCTAAAAGTTGCCAAAGTCCTAAGTTTCAGCATTACTGAAAAGTCCAAGTGTCAAGTCTTCCCTAGATGTAAGGCAAATTCTTAGCTGCAAGCCCCTGCACAAATGAAAAGTTAAATACTTCCAACATTCAATGGCACAAAATAAACATTTTCATTCCAAAAGTTACAAACAGGGGAATACAAAGAATTGGGACCAAAGCAAGTGTAAAATCCAGCAGACCAAATATTAAGCCCTGTAGTTCCCTGTGTAGCACCTAAGACAATCTATGGCAAATTGTGAGCTTCAAAGGACTTGGATGGCTCTGCCTTTACAGCATTCTGATGCTTATTGCTCCCATGACTTTTCTCTTAGGCCTGCTTTGCTCCCTGCTTGTAACTTTCTTTAGATGATCCACCTTCCTGGCTGTTCCAAGCTTTTAGGTTCTTCACTGCACCTTTGGCTTCACCCTCATAGCTTTACATATTGCCCTCTCGAGGGCACACTATCTGGTCTTCCAGGCCTTCTGAAATTGGGGTGGAAGCCTTCTTAACCTCACAACTCTTATATTCTGTATGCACCTAAAACAAGCACCACATGGTTGATGCCAAAATCTGCTGCCACCTGGAGCAGTCAGGCTTTCCTCTCTTTTGGTTGTAGGGGTCAAGTGCCTGGATCACTGGGAACTCTGAATCCAATTCTGAGAAATAAATTTTATATGTTGCTGCCATTCTGGAATATGGTGCTCTGTAACTTTTTCCTCAAAGCAGTCTTTCATTTTTGCAGTTTTGAGGTTGCAAAGAGTGGTGACTTGCTGCTTCTTGTGATACCCTCAGTCCATCTTTTCTATTCTTCTGTTCCCTCTCAACAAATGAGATCTCCTCAGTTCTATCTTTGTAGTCCACAGCTTTACTGGCACTTCCTTCTTGGCCAAACTCACAACATTTTAAATCATTCTGCTGGTCTCTTTGCTCTTGATTTTCCATATAGATCTGGCTAAAAGCCCCCAGTAGCAGCCATGCCACAGCCTCAACATTTGTCTACTTTGAAATTTCTTCTGCCAATTTAATTAGTCTCAGGTGTGTGGCTGAGAAAAAATGCTTAGTTCATGGTGGTTGAGAAGCAGAGCATGGGAACTTTGACAGAGGGGAAAGGCCAAGGATATACGTAACATCCAAGTAATTTAGAGAGTCCAGTTGAGGCTACAGGGCTCTTCCCTCCATTCATGGCTAGACCTGAGCAATGACTCAGGGCCAAAGCCTTAACCTTGAACTAAGGCTAACTACCCAGAGACAGAGATTTAAACAGAAATACAAACAAACAAAAACAAAACAAAACAGAACTGAAAAACCCCAAACAAACAAACAAACAAACACAGCAAAAAAACAAAGACTCCAAGCCTACCTTGGAACTTCCAAAGTAGAACATACATGTACTAGACTCCCTTGCATGACCTGCAGTGATCTTTCTTCACTGGAGCTCAGTCACAGTTTATGAACAGAGACTGCATCTCATACATACAGTTATAACAGCGAATTATGGGAATAACATGTATAATAGATGCAACTGACATAACTCAGCACCTGGTCGACCATGTTAGTACAGCTAGAAACTATGGAGCTGAGCTGGGCACAGTGATGCACACCTATAATCCCAGCACTTGAGAGGCCGAGGCAGGAAGATCACTGCAAGTTCAAGGCCAGCCTGGGCTACATAGTGAGTTCAAACCCAGACTGAAATATATAGTGAGACCCTGTCTCAGATATCCAAGACAAACAAACAAAAAACAAATAAACACACACAAACAAAAAACTTTTGGAGATAAATGATTAACTTCTTTTCCTACATTTAATTCTAAACAGTACCCTGTGGTTGTTTCTGCTTCCACTGTCCTAAGAGAGGTGGAAAATAAGATAACAAAAGCTTTGGAAACCTCTGAGGCTCTAGGTGAGGGCATGTAAGATCTCCCAGCTGGACATTTTGGTCACCTTTACCTTGTGATAGGCTCATAAATATGCACTACGTCTCATAAATATAATTAAGATCAGTGAATTCTGGGATGAGCAGCATTCGGAGAGCCCTTAAGATGAGTCAGCACTCTGTCAAAAACTCCTCTCAATCGCCCCTAGAGGCTCCGTGGTAGGCACCTAGGCAAACATGTCTGACCCTTAAATTCTGAAAGCCTGTTGCTGTTGCTTTCCCGTCCCACTGGCACCTTTGTTGCTCTGTGTTACACTTTTCATGGGCATGGACTCCCCTTGAGCACAGCTTACTATTTAGTACTGGGTGTTCGCAATAACCTGACTACTGCTGGCCCGTTCCACCGTAACATTTGGTGAGCCAGCCAGGACACTTTACTGGACGACACCCACGGGGACATCACCAGATCTCAGGAGACCTCACCAGACATTGGAAGCATCAGCAGCATCCCAGAGACCTCCAGAAACCTCAGCAGGGGAACCAGATAACCCAGTAAAAGATAGGGGTAACTCCATTTTTCCTCTTGTCTCCTTTTTATAAGCAAGTAAGACACTTGTTGGAGGTGTGGGATAAGCAGTGACTGTGTGGAAAGTCTATCTCATAGGTTGTGACACATGCCTCTCCAGGGGTGGCCCTACGGTGGTACCTTGGCTCATGAATTTAATTCTTTCCCAATTCTGGTTGCAACCCAAAATGGATGAGAAATGAATCAAACTTCCCCATAAGTACTGAACCTCATCATTGAATTTGATTCAATTCTCATCCAATTTGGTTTGCAACCAGACTTGTGGAAAGAATTAAGTTTGTGAATGGAGGTACCATTGGTGAGCTGATCCAAGTGGCAGCCCAGGAGGCCAGTGCTTCTTCACAGGCGCCTACCGACAGCAGGGGACGTGTGACATAGACCTGGCCCGCCTGAATTTTTGCTTTTCTCCGTGGAGTGCTTGGTAACCTGCCCTGGTCTTGGACAGTTACTTGTTTAGCACTAAGGGTGTTTGTGGTACCCCATGAGTAAGGCTGAGCGAGTCCTTTCCACAGGTCTCAGCAGTCCCCTTCTCCCTCACTTGTCCCTCCCTCTTCCCTCAGGCTTTTGGGAAAGGCTGTCAGAGTTTATTTGGTTACTGACTCTACACAACCAAACCAAACCAAACCAAACCAAACCAAACCAAACCAAACCAAACCAACCAGAGTTAACAGGTCCAGTGACTTTCGGCACAGGAACAGTAAAATTTGCCCCATTTAAAGCTCCTGCTGCTTCTGTTGCAGACAGCCAGTGAAGAGCAGCAGCCCCACCTGCTCTAGCTGACTCAGCTCTCCTGGATCCTAAAGCCCACCCAGAGCGATTGCCCTGTGGATTAGTTTTTTTTGGTGCTGGTTTGCTCTCTCTCTCTCTCTTTTTTTACTCAGTTTTGCTTTTGTTGTGATAACTGTGGCTTTAAGTTCATGCCCCTGTCTAAAAGGATGTGTAACCTGTATTTGTTGATTGAATTTACATAGTACCTGACTCTTATTTTGAGGTTCTGGTATCAGACCTGTATGCTCTGTGGCTTGATCTAGTGAGATGAGTTACTTTTATAGGGACCAGCCCTATTTCCTTCTTAGGCTGCCGGGTAGTAGAAGTGCCCATTTCTCTATCAGAGGGGCTGAGTGCCTATTCCACAGGGGAACCCTCCGAAGTTTGTGGCTTTGCTGAACAAGGTGATTGCTACCCCTTCCAAAGCAGGATATTAGGTGATTTTCAAAACTGGCTGAGACAAGCACAGCCAATGAGACATCCCAGTTCTGGACTCTGTGTGGACTCTTTGTGGACATAGAGGAGAACCTAAGATTCCCCAGGACAGAGGGGAGAACAGAAGCAGCAGGCGCTTTAAATGGGACAAATTTTACTGTTCCTGTGCTGAAAGTCACTGGACCTGTCTGAGCAGGGCTGGAGATGTCCAGCCTCAGGGACCTCAGCTTTACCAGAGGATACTTTTGATATATGCTAAAAAGACTTATAGCTAATCTAGAGGATGCCCTGCCAGGTTTCCACATGAAACTAACCCAGGAGAGGATTCTGCAAAACTTCTCCAATCGAATCCCTAGGAATTCATTCTAACCAGTTGCACCCCTGGGATGATGCCCTGACAGGAGATGCCCTGTCAGGTCTCCACTAATGAGTGGGCCAGAGACAGGCCTGGAGGATTGCAAAACCTAGTTTCTACCTCTCCTATCTACAGACCCATCATGGGAAATCCCTCATCTATTCCTTCTAATTCCATTCTCACCCACTGGAAACAGTTCCATACTGAAGTCCTTCAGAAAGGTCATCTTATATATCTATAATAAAAAATGGCCTAAGTACCCCTTTGGGGAGATGTGACCATTCTGTGGCAGCCTAAAATATAATGTTATGGATTTTTGGTTTTGAGACAGGGTCTTGCTGTATAGTCCAGGCTGGTCCTAAGTTCTTTATGTAGCCCAGGCTGACCTCAAACTTGCAGTGATCCTCCTTTTAGTAGCAAACCCCTGTGCCCTTTTAGCTCAGCTCCCAGGAAACACTAATTGCTTCTCTGTCTTGATCTCAAAGATGCCTTCTTTTCTATTCCTGCAGATCCTAACTACTAATACTTGTTCCCATTTGAATGGGAGGATCTCCACATGGGACTTCACCAACAGTAAATCTGGGCTATCTTGTCTCATGGCCCCCACTTCTTTCCACAGGGCTTAGCAAACGACCTGAGATAACTTACAATTCAGAAGGGGAGGCCTCATATAGGGTAGGTGATTTCCACATCTACAACTTTCTAGGAAAAAGGGGTTACAAGGTGTCCCAACATAAGGCCCGGGTTCCTGAACAAAAGCTGACACATGTGGGATACATTTTAAGTTCAGTACAAAGACAACTTCCTCATGGAGAACAGAAACAATTGTAGTCTGAGTCCCCCAGAGTCCAAATAGCAACCAAAGGCTTTCTTGGGAAGGCAGTCTTCTGGCACATATGGATACCCCATTTCGCAAAATCAGCCAAACCCTTATATGAGGCAACTTGAGGTCCAGAAATGGACCCTTAAAATGGAAGCAACTGCTCAAGAGACTTTTAAAACATTAACGGAAGCCTTGATGCAGGCCCCTGCATTAGGAATCCCAGATCTAAGATTCTCTCTTCTTGGCTGAGAGACAGGGAGTCGCCATAGGAGTGCTAACTTAGTATCTGGGCCAAGAAACCAATCAATTGCCTATTTTTTCAAGTGACTAAATGGAGTTGCACAGGGCTGGCCTGGTTGCCCGCGAGCAATAGCAGCTTCAGTATTCTTAGTCTAGGAAGCATCTAAGATAACCTGGCAGATTCCTAAATGGATCACATGTTGAAGATCACATGTTGGGAGTTTTCAAAGTCATTGAGTAAATGAGATGTCAAATAGAGCCTCCTATGAAGATAATCTTGGGGCAAGCTCTTGGTTCTAACCCCATATCATGGTAAGGCTCTGTCAGAAGTCAAGGGACATTTATGGATGATTGGAGAAAGGCTTAGTAGATATCAGGCCATTCTTACTGAAAACCCACATATTTCTCTTCAGTCTTGCAGTGTTTTAAACACAGCCACATTCCTCTCAACAAACCAACAGATAGAATACAAGTGTGAAAAGACCACTGGCCAAAATTATGCCAGCCACCTCAAGTTGAGACACCAACCATTAACAGGGTCAGCTAGCACGTGATTCACTGATGGCAGCAATTTCATAAAGGATGGCATCACGACCTCACACTTGCTAGGCAGGCGCTTGTGCCACTGAGTTAAATCCCCAGCCCCTTTAATATTTTCCTTTTTTTTTTTTGGTACTGGGGATCGAACTCATGACCAGACCATGAATTTTGTACAACTGTGAACCCATAGATGACCTCAAGTTCCATTAAAAAAAACAAAACAATACAAAATCAAAACTAACCACTCTGTTAAACCAGGTAAGTAAAATGGTTCATGCACTCTTGTCTTAATCCCACTACTGGCTTGTTTACTACACTTAAGGTCCCTGTTCCAAGGAAGAACATGACATCTTTTGAGCTTTGTTTCTGTTTCTTTTGGGTTTATTAAAAAAAAAAAACCTGCCTCTTATAGGGATAATAAACAGTGAATACTCATATGAGACCTTAAAGCTAAGCATACCTTTCGCCTGTCAACAGCTAAGACCTTGACAGACAGCCTAGATGAACTTGCCCAGAGCATTGCATTTCTTCAAGACCAGATAGACTCAAAAGTAGCAAGGGTTGTACAGCATTGGAGGGGACCAGATCTCCTAACAGCTGAAATAAAGGGGCTATGTTTGTCCCTGAAGGAAGACTATAGTTCCTATGTAAACAGGTCTAAAAGAGTAAGAGGCAAGTGGCCCTGAAGCAAGGCCAGCAGATGGCTGTAGCTGCTGGTTTCAAACAGGAGCCTAAAGAGAATTCTTTCTGTGGTCTGTTGGCCATTTCAGAACTTTGGAAATGGAATGGTCAATTCATCAGAAAGAAATAGCAGGTGAGTATGGTGGACTTTGGGGGGCCTGCAGGGGAGAGGCCCTGGCACCTTGGGACCTGCACCATGCGGTTGACTCAGGGTGCCAGGAGAACAAGGAGCTCACCCCCTCTCTGGGGGGCGGTTGAGAGTGTGGCAGACTTTGGGCAGCCAGAAGGAGAGAGAGAGACCCTGGCGCATCAGGACCTGCACTGTTTGGTTGACTTGGGGTGCCCGGAGAACAAGGAACTTTTCCCGTCTGTGGGGGGGTGACTGTGATCCTGCCTGAGTGTGGGCTGAGAATCAGACATCTCATGTCGTCCTGTCCCCCATCCCCCATCCCATGTCCCCCCTTCCCCCTCCCCCCTGCCTAGCAAGTGGGAGTCAGTGAACTCTTGTGAAAAGATTGGCTACGTTATTTAGTATGAACTCTCCATATGCAACGATAAGGACAACCATTTGGAAGAAAACAAGAGACAATATGACAGTGAAGATCTCTGGTTGTCTAGCTTTGAAATTTATGCTTTCTTAGGTCCCATTCTGTTCTGTTTTGTTGTATTTAATTTTACTCCCTTTTAAAATAAAATTAAATTAAAAAAAAGAGTAAGAGACAAAATCTGACTGACAGTGCTTTCAAGATCTGTGAACTATTTGAGTCATTGATGCCCTGGCCAAGCATCTGAAATCGGTTACCGTCCTGGGCATGGCCTTTTTAATGCTTTCCCTAACCTTATTATTTAGGTCTTACATGCTTAAGCTGTTAGTCATACTTGCTTCTTCTTCTTTGACAGCTGTCAAACTACTGGTGATGACCCTAACTGAAGATCAGAACCTAATGATTTGTCAAAAATTCCTCAGGGAAAGACCCCAGCTCTCTTGAACTCATAGATCAGTTAGGGCAAGAGTTCTTGGTCTCTGAGTAGGTAGGGACAACACCTCTTTTAGCTGGAAGTAGCAACAGAAAACAAAACTTATTCTTTCAACAGCCCTCAAGGATTTTCAGGGCCCAGAGCTCAAGAGGAGAATAGTGCACTTAGAGAAAGTGGAGCTGAGTAAGTCATTCCTTTCCCTCCATTGAATTCAAAACAGCACTTTAGGGTTATTCCTGCTTCCACTGTCCTAAGGGAGGTAGGAAATAAATTCTTAGGAGCTCACTGATGCTCTAGGCAAGAGCACAAACATGTTGGATCTCCCAGTCTGACCTTCTGGTCACATTTACCCTACTTCCACCTCATTACAGGCTCGTGAGTATGCACTACATCTCCTAAGTATAATTAAGATCAGTGAATTCTGGGATGAGCATGCATTCCGAGAGCCCCTGAGATGGGTCACTACCTGCCAGTCACTCCAGTCAATCACACCTAGAGACTTGGTGGTCGGCACTTAGGCAAACATGCCTGGCCCTTAAATTCTGAAAATATGATTTTATCGTCCCCTTTTTTATTGTTGCTATTGGTTTCTTGTCAACCTGGCTCCTTCCTTATTGTGTGTTATACCTTTCATTGGCACAGACTTCCCCTGAACACACCTTCCTGTGATCTTCGATAAATATAATCTGCTGCCACTGGGTGTACACCTTGAAATTCTTTCCTTATTGTACAGAAGGACATAGACTATTATTGGCCTATTCCACTGTCAGTCATGCTCTGGAAGACCCAATGGGAGGCAGCCTAGGCCTGCTACAACATTTTAAACCCTGTGTCCCCATCACTTGTGCCGTTTTCTTTTCCAGGCAAGAGCCTGCTCACTCTGATCCTATGAGAGTCACCTTAATAGTTGTTGCTGCTTTTTCCTTACTGTTGCATGCCATGTCCAATTCTAGGAATGAGTCCCAGACCCCATCACACACAGTAACGCAGAGCTGCATCCCTAGGCCCCAGACATACTCAGAAGCGTGCGTTGCCCATCTTCCAGGTAGATCTCAAAGCCAATCAAGTTGACACAATAAGTTTAAACATCAGCAATACTTACGCCAAAATTTATGGAACTAGATACCCAAGATTAACACACTCTGACTCTGTGTGTGTATGTATGCCTGAGACGTGATCCAAAATTGCAGCCTTTAAATCTAAAAACACCACTTCAGTGAAAGACACATTGTCATTAATCCTCCCCCCATGCCTCTCGTTTTGAGCACTCTTATGCCCTCACTCTTGCCACTCTCTGAAGCAGCTCTGAGAGTCTTCTTTGGTGAGTGTTGTTAGTGGCACCATCTTGGCTCCCTCAGTATCCTGAGCTGATTCAAAACATTTACCTTTCATGGTCATTTTGTCTTAAGGAAAGAGACAGAAGTACTTTGGTGCCAGATCCTGTGATATAGTGCATGAAGATACGTGGTAGTTTGTCTTTCTTTCTTTCTTTTTTTTAAAACAAGGTCTTTCTTTTTATATTATTATTATTATTTTAAAGAGAATAAATCAAAACAAACAAAGCAGAGCAGAGTAAAACAATGCAAATGACACAGGATTTCAGAAAAAGACAGCAGGAAATCAACAGTGGCTACCATAGTATCTCTTGTTTTCTTCAAAATAGTTGTCCACACCTTCACGCACAAGAAGTTAACACACATCAAAATAGTGTAAAAGCAATCAAAACACAAGAATGAGAATCCTAATTTCTCAATTTATTTTTATTTTAAATGGGGAAGTTTTTCATATTTATTTTATATTTTCATGTTTATATTATATGTTACCAGGTTAATAACCACTCCAAAGGAATGCAATGACATTCAATGCAATGACATTTTTATTTTAAAGAGGGGAAAAAACCCAAAACAAACAAAGAAAAAACAGACAAGAAAAACAAGAAACAAAAGCGATAAACAAACAATAACAAAAAACCTCAAAACAATAACAATAACAATATAGACTTTGGAAACAAGATAAGAATTTCACAATGGTTGTTATTTTGCATAATTATCTTCAAAAGAGTTACTCAGATATAAACATGCAAAATTGATCTAATCAAGTGAGTATTAACTGTCCTATTCCAAGAATTTGTAGAATTAGTACAATCATCCTAGCTATCTTATGTATATATATACAAATTTATATCTTTTTTCTTTCCTTTTCCTTCTTTCCCTATCTGAGTTATTTTTCCCTATCTGAGTTATTTTTCCCCTTTGAGCAGTTTATTATCCTTTCACAATATTTGTTGAAGATTTTGGACCTTATTTACTCTTTAAGTTTCTTACACTAGGGAGATGATATGGTACTTGCACATGTGATCTGATTTATTTCACTTATGAGGATGGTCTCAAGTCATATCCATTTACCTATAAAAGCCTGGATGCAATCTTTCTTTATAGCTGAGTAGTATCTATTGTATAAAAATACGTATCTTTTTTATCCATTCCTCAGTGAATGGGCATTTGGGTTGTTTCCAAGATTTGGCTATTGCAAATTGTGCTGCTATGAATATGGGTGCACATAGATCACTGCGGTATGATGTTTTCCATTCTTCTGGGACTGTGTCCAGACGCTGGATAGCTGGGTCAAGTGGAACTTCTAATCTTAGCTCTTTGAGGAATCTCCACACTGATTTCCACAGTGATTGCACCAGGGATTGCACTCCCACCAACAATGGAGAAGAGTTCCTTTTTCCCCACAACCCCCGCAACATTTGTTATTGGTTGATTTCTTGATCCTGGCTATTCTTTCTGCAGTGAGATGAAATCTTAGTGTTATTTTAATTTGCATTTCTCTAATAACCAATGATGTTGAACATTTTTTTCATATATTTATTTGTCATTCGTATTTCTTTAGCTGAGAAGTATGTATTCATCTCAGATGTCCATTTTTGGATTGGGTCTTTGAATTTTGGGGGCCTGATTTTTAAAAATTCTTTTTATGTTCTAGATAGAAGTCCTTGACAGGGTCTTTCTTTGTAGTTTAGGCTGGTCTTGAACTCACTGGGTAACCAAGGCTGGTCTGAAACTCATAGTGATCCTCCTGCCTCAGCCTATCAGATTGGAACAGGTGTGGGTGGAATAGTGATGGGCATAGCTGCCTTCCAAATTGGAACAGGCCAGTAATAGTCCATGTCCTTGGGGCTGGGGGTTTAGCTCAGTGGCGTAAATGCCTGCTTGGCAAACGCGAGGTCGTGAGTTCGATCCCCGGCACCAAAAAAAAAAAAAAAAGAAAAAAGAAAGAAAGAAACAGTCCATGTCCTTGTGTATATGAGGGAGAATCGCCAGGCATACATCCAGTAGTAAGTAGCAAGCAGTTAATTTATTGAAGATAAATTGTAAGGTGAGTTGTACTCAGAGCAAGTCTGTGCCAACAAGAGTTATAACGCAGATAAGAAAGGTGCCAGAGTGAAAGGAGAGCACTGCATAGAGATCAGAAAGTTGGGGTCGTTCCCTCAGAAGTGGCTCGCTAATCAAAAGTATTCCAGGTTCTTTTTGCCTTGAACAAAGAATTGGACAAGACAAGCCAAAAATGGCCCCAAAAATTTTATTTGAAAAGTGAGAGATGGCCAGCTGTGGCGGTGCATGCCTGTCATCCCAGCACTCAGGAGGCTGAGGCAGGAGGATTACTGTGAGTTCAAGACCAGCCTGTGCTATGAAGTGAGTTCAAAGCCAGCCTGAACTGCATAGTGAGACCCTGTCTCAAACACACACACACACACACACACACACACACGCACACAATGAGGATGAGTGTGGGTATGGGAGAAATAAGTTCTGCAGCGTGAAGGAGGGCAGAACAAGAGAAAAAGAAGATAAAAGCAACAATGACCAAAAAGTACATGATGCATCAGGGAAATGCAGCATGGGCTACCTTGAGGAGCTCACAAGGAGCACACAATAGGGGGCTCCTTGTGGCATTTGCGTCCTGCTATGCAGCCCACATCTCCTGGGAACCCCTAAGAAGTTCTACATGTGGGGCCCCGGGAATTATTTGGCACTGTCCCGGTATCTTGTAATGGACAGGTCCCATGTATTTTCCTGCCCAGCCTTGCCACGCTGTACTTCCTATATCCACAGCACACAAAAGTAGCCGCAGCAGCAAAAGCAGAGGGACTGATACCCAAGTTTTCAGAATTTGAAGGCCAGACAGACCCTCTCAGGTGCCTCCCACGGAGTCCGTAGGTTTGATTGACAGGAATGACCGACAAGGTGCTGGGCCGGTCCAGGGACTCTCAGCACGCATGCTAATCCCAGAATTTACTCTGATCTTTGTAAGTTTATGACACGGAGTGCATATTTATGGCCTTGTAATGAGTGTGGAGTAGGATAAAGCTGAGCAAAGCTTCCACTTGCGTGTGTTCTCCCCTAGAGTACCAGCAGTCTCCTAAACTCTTGCTAGCCTTGTTTGCTACCTCTCTTATCACAGTGGCAGCAGAAATAGCCATCGGGTGCTGTTTAGAATTAAATGGAGGGAAGGGAGTAGCTTGCCCGGCTCGATTATTTCTGACCGCGCTCCTGGGATTGCAGGTGTGCGCCACTTTCCGGCTGTACCGTAATGTTTTTATGAGCCTGCTTTTCCATTGGAAGGCGCTTGACAGCAGCATTTGCTGTGCTTTTGATTGCACCTTGTAAAGACATCAAAGAGGACTTCGAGAAAACAGGAGAGGGTTGGGGATACAGCTCAGCGATGCAGCACTGGCTAACACAAGGTCCTGGGTTCAACTGGTGGTCTCCCCTCGCCCCCAGTGGTGAGAACCACGGGCTGTTGGAGGATCACAAGTTTGATTCTAGCCTGGGAAATTTAGGCGAATGTGTCCAAAATAAAAAAAAAAGAGTCTTTATTTGTTTTTGTTTGTTTGCTCACTTTGGGGAGACAGGGTCTCACTACATATTTCGGACGAATATTGAAATTACAGTGACCCTCGTGCCTCAGCCTCCCAAATGTTGAGCTCACAGATGTGTACCACTTTTCTTTTCTATTCTTTTTCTTTTTCTCTCTGTTTTTTTGAGACAGGGTCTTGCTATGCAATTTCAGGCTGGCTTTGAGCTCACTTTGTAGCCCAGGTTGGTGCCAAACTTGCAGCAATCCTCCTGTCTCAGCCTCCCAAGTGCTGGGATTGGGCTGGGGATTTAGCTCAGTGGCATAAGCACCTGCCTTGCAAGTGTACGGTTGTGAGTTTGAGCCCTGGTACCGATTAAAAAAAAAAAATAGACCAAGTGCTGGGATTACAGATGTGTACCACTTTTCTATTCTTTTTTTTTTCTCTCTGTCATTTTAAGACAGGGTCTCACTATACAATTTCAGGCTGGCTTTGAGCTCACTTTGTAGCCCAGGTTGGTGTCAAACTTGCAATAATCCTCCTGTCTCAGCCTCCCAAGTGCTGGGATTATAGATGTGTGACACTATGCCTGGCTTACCATCACTTTTGATTTACTTTTTTTTTTTTTTGAGATAGCATCTCGCTAAAGTGACCTTGTGTGACCTGAATTTTTAATCCTCCTGCCTAATTCTTGAAGAGTGCTGGGATTACAGATGTGTATCACCAATGCCCAGCCATCCTCGTTTAGGCCCACATGCCCTCCCTGAACCTAGCACTTTGTTTTTTGTTTTTTCTTTTTTGGTACCAGAAATCGAACTCAAGGCCTTGTGCTTGGCAGGCAGGTGGTGTGTCACTGAGCTATGCCCCTGGCCCAAGCAGAGCACTTTGACATGGTCTCTTTGTGTGTGGAGAGGGGGCAGGATGTGAGAGACAGAGGACAGTCTGAGATTGGGCCCATGCCTGGGACCTGGGATAGGGTCCACCCCTAAATCCCCATTGCTCCAGAGAGTTATCAAATAAGTGCCAAAAGAGGCAGAGTTTGTCAATGAGCAGCTAAAATAATCACAACTTTCCGCTTTTGAGCCAGAATCTTGCTATGTAGTCCAAGCTAGACTCAAACTCTCGGTGATCCCCCTGCCTCAGCCTCCTGAGTGCTAGGATTACAGGTGTGCACCGCCACTCCTGGCAACCACCACTTCCTGAATGAAATATGAAAGTTGAATTATTCTTTTATAGATTGGTGCCCCAGAGGATTCCTTATGGGAGCAGATCAAGATTGGCATGAGATTTCCTTTTCAGGCTCTCCTGACAATACAGTGATCTCAAAAGCCTTGTCTAATGTTACACGGTCAGGTAAAGGCCTCTGTTCTCCTATCCCTAGACTCATTATCTATGACAAAACTGGACCCATATAGCATGCTTTATGTAAATTAGCCCTGCCTTTTCACGCTGGACGGCTGCAGACTGGGCATCTGCAGGCAGGTAATGGAGGAAAAGTCAAAATAGTATTGCAAGATCATAGGTATATAAGAGTAAACACATGTGTTTAGGAGCGTCATGTACTGTTGATAGGAAAGGTAGAGTGGCAACAAAATATATTCTCATGTACTAGCTGTTATCTAACCCATGTGCTAGTTGTTATCTATATATCATTCCCGAATGTTTTCTGAGGCCTCCACAGGAACGATCGTGAGCAGGGTGCCTGCAGCTCGGCTTCCGGTCAATCCGATGGAGCCTTGGCATCAGCCCCTTACTGCCCTAGTTCTTGTCAGAGCCAGCACAGCTATCGGCTCCACAGCACTTGCTCGGTCAGTACACACTGCTCACTTCGTAAATAATTGGACAAAAACTGCTGATGAGAGCTGGAAAATTCAGTGAGAGACTGATATAAAGTTGCAAACCCAAGTGAGCATTCTAGAAACTTCTGTAGATGGGAGATCAGATTGAAAGTCTGCAGTTACAACAGAGCCTAAAGTGTCACTCTAATATGACTCGCTTTTGTATCACCCCACTGCCATATAACAAAAGCCCACCTCCTTGGAGAATGATCAAAAATACATACGAGGAGCGATCCATCAGAATATTACTATGGATATAGATGCTCTTCAGAGACGAGTGCTGTCTATGTCACAACCCACAGTTACTCTTGACACCCAATTTAAAGATTGGGATAAGTTTGCTGACTTTAGAACAATTAAATCCATTTGTATATCTCAAGGGTCACTTTCGGTTTCATATCAGAGTTGGTGTGCACATCCTCTTGTTTATTCTTCTCAGTAAAGTCTATCATAGAGGATTCATGAGCTGGAGATGCCTAGAGGTCATGCAACCATGGTTGACCTTGCTCAATGTCCTTCAAAAAGACAAGGAAGGGAGAGATGTCGAAGACTACGTGGGAACCTCTCCTTGAATGCAGAACAGCTGCGGTGACGGTAGTAACACACTGCAGCAGTAGTCCATGCACTGGTACATACGGAGCTGGCCATGGCATTTCCTTCTCTTTCTGATTGGCTCGCTAAGCAATGCAAATAAGGTCAGCTGAAGTACTGATGTGTAATCTTTAAGGCTGGTCTAACAGTCTCCTGTGTCCTTGCATAGTGCTCACTGTAAAAGATCTGAGTGCAGCGGGATGGCAGAGGCAGTCAGCTCCAGGAATGTCAACTGGGTAGGAGCCTCAAAATAAAGAGGCTATGAGTACCCAGGGCCCAAAAGTTTACATATCAGAAACTGAAGCAACAGCCTCCTGAAACAATTCAAATGCTACCTTCATTGAATTATGCAGACTGATCCTTCTGTGTATCATCTTCCCTGCAGTTTGCAGAGATGCTTTTCTCCCTACCTGGCCAACCAGTTCAAGTCACTCACGTAGTCCCCGCCATCCTCACTGTCACTCACCCCTGAGACACCCCTTCTTCACAAGGTAATAAATTCTGGGAGAGGCCTTGGATCAAGACCTTTGTCTGCATATCCTCACTTGAATCAGGCTTAGGACCGCTCGGCTGCCCTTGACTTGGAACATGTCTTGATGTCTTTACTCTCCCTGTGGGTTGCACTGGTGGTGGTAGATTGGCATTAATTTGCCGGGATTCCAATGATGTCTGAATGAGATTACAAATATAACTTTTTGGATTGTGAGGAGGACTGGAAAAGGGATTATAATACTTTGATTACAATATTCATTATTTGGATTATGACAGCTCCCAAGTGGTGGAGGAGCTGTGGATATTAAGAGAGGTGGGGGGGTCCAGGACCCTCTAAGCTCACTCGCCAGGACCACAGCCCCACTCACCGAGGAGAACGTCTATGTGCTGCAGCCCAGGGAGCGAGCAGAGGGAAGATCAGGGCCGATTTCTGGGCTGAGGTCTTTCAGCCTCATCCTAGGTGTCAGCCTGAGCCCCAGAAGGTTTATAGGGGAGGGCAGCTGGCCCTACCCCAGCTCAGTGGCCTTTGAGTCAGTCTTCACACACGCTGCTTTGTGTGACTCTAGGATAAGGGAAGGGCCAAGCTCCAGCCTGTTCACTCTGTGGAGTGTTCCGCTCCAGCGTCTTCCCCACTCCGGCACCTGCTGGGCATGGCTGGAGGGTTAGTTTGGGAACCTGAGGGCCGAGGGAGGGAAAGGAAGGCTTGAGGAGTCCAGTGAGGAAGGCTCGAGGAGTCCAGTGGGTGCCCTCAGTGCGTAAACTACGGCTGTGCCCACGTAGGAGCAGGAGCACCTGACTTCAGGTGCTCTGAGGAGAGCAGGGGCTGTTCCACTGCCGTGGCCGCCTGCCTGGCCAGCCTTCGGCCTTGCCCAGCAGAGCCTGAGCGTCTCTGCTGCGGCTTCCAGCCAAGCCCAAGGCCCGGCCTACTGATCTCAGGTTTCCAGTTCTCAGGGGTCTGTTTAAGATGCCTTAAGTTTGAGTCATATTCTATACCCTACAATTCTGCCTGGGTATAGCATGCTAGATTGGAAACACTGTCTTAGCGCTATTTTTTTTCATTATCTTTTCTTTTCTCTTTTCTTTCTTTCTTCCTTTCTATCTTTCTTTCTTTTTAATTTTATTTAAAGAGAAAAAACAAAAAAGAAAACAACCAAACAAAATAGAAAAAGGGTAGCAATGATACAGAATTCCAAAGGCAAAAAATAAAAGAGCAACAAAACAAAAACAAAAACACTAAGAAATCGCCACTTGATAAGTTACATACTGTCATCATTGGAAATAGTTGTTCAAGTTACAAAATTAAAGCACACAAAGTAGACATTCAAACAGTGAGACTGTTAACAGTTCTGCTCAACAATCTAACAAAAACAGTAATATGGTCATCTATCTCACATACTTAAACATACATGCAGTTATATCCTTCAGAGCACTTTTTCTTTTCCTTTCTTTTCTTTATATATTTTTTAAAATTTTATTTTAAAGGGGGTAAAATGAAACACAACAAAACAGAACAGAATGGGATATAAGAAAGCATAAATTTCAAAGCTAGACAACCAGAGATCTTCACTATCTGTCATATTGTCTCTTGTTTTCTTCCAAATGGTTGCCCATATCTTTGCATGTGGGGAGCTCATACTAAATACCATAGCCAATTTTTCACAAGATGTGTAGTTCACTGGCTCCCACTTGCTAAGAGGGGGAGGGACACGGGACAGGGGACAGGACGACATGAGATGTTTGATTTTCAGCCCGCGCATGCCGGCAGGCTCACAGCCGCGCCCCCAGAGAGGGGAAGAGTTCCTTGTTCTCCTGGCACCCAGAGTCAACCGCACAGTGCAGGTCCCGAGGCGCCAGGGTCTCTCCCCTGCAGGCCCCCTAAAGTCCACCATACTCACCTGCTATTTCTTTCTGATGAATTGACCATTCCATTTCCAAAGTTCTGAAATGGCCAACAGACCACAGAAAGAATTCTCTTTAGGCTCCTGTTTGAAACCAGCAGTTACAGCAATCTGCTGGCCTTGCTTCAGGGCCAGCTTTCTTTCTTTCTTTCTTTCTTTCTTTCTTTCTTTCTTTCTTTCTTTCTTTCTTTCTTTCTTTCTTTCTTTCTTTCTCTCTCTCTCTTTCTTTCTTTCCTTCTTCCTTCCTTCCTTCCTTCCTTCCTTCTTTCCTTCCTTCCTTCCTTCCTTCCTTCCTTTCTTCTTTTTTAACATTCTGAGGGTTGAATCCAAGGCCTTGCATGTGTTAGGCAAGGGTTCTACCACTGAGCCACACCCCAGCCCCATCCCAGTTTGGTTTTTGTTGTTAAATTTGTTTGAGACAAGCTTTCACCATATAGTTCAGGCTGGCCTCAAACTCATCAAGACCTCCCTGCCTCAGCCTCTGTAGTGCTGTGATTACAGGCTTGTGCCACTGCACCAGGCTCATTTCAGTTTTAAAAGCATGTCCATTGCCTCCTTTCTCCTAGTGTTGCTGTAAGACCAGTCCATTCTGATTTCTGGCTCTGTCAGTCTGAGTTCAAACTGGAGACAGAACCAAACAATAATTTAACCAGAGAGTTACACTGAAAAGAGAACACCAAAAAGAGCACTACACCATGATAAAAGAATAACTGTAAATTGTAAGGGGACTCCATATGATATCCAAGGTGGAGGGTGAGAGCTGACGAAGAATAGCCAGATGTGGTAGTGCACACCTGTAATCCCAGCTCTCTGGGAGGCTGAGGCAAGAAAATCACAAGTTTGAGCCCAGCCTGGGCAGTTTAGCAACATTCTGTCTCAAAGTACAAAAGAAAAAATAGTCTGAGGAAGTAGCTCGGTGGAGTTTAATCTCCAGTATAAAAAAAAAAAAGAAAGAAAGAAAGAAAGGAAGAAAGAAAGAAAGAAAGAAAGAAAGACAAAGCTACCTTCTGCCCATGAGCAGGTATAAAAGGATGAATTTGGAGCTGAGAAGCAATAAGTTAATTGCTGGCTCTTTGCTCCCTTACGGTGGTCACCTTCCCTCCCTCTGAGTCTTCAGTGTCCCTGGTGTGGGTCTGCATTTATCTCCTGTTCTGGGTACGGGACAGTTCTTTTAGTCTATTAGTGCAGGTGATAAGGTCTTGGACAGGTGCCTAGGTCCCTAGAACTGGACCAGGCACGAGATGGAAAGGAAAAACAGCAAGGTTTATTAACGTGATTGGGTGCTCACAGTGTGCGGCTCTGCCTGCTAAAGGAACACGAGGGGGAAGGGGTGGGTAAAAGGTATGGAGGTCTAGGGTACCTCCCACTGGGGCCCTCCACAGCCTGACTGGCCGCGTGATTGACAGGGAGCTGAGTCAGGTCGGCTGTGTCTGCTGCGCGTACATTTTCCCACTGTTCACTCTGTTGTGATTGGATGTATGAGAGGCAGTCCCCTCCGTGAGCTCCAGTGAAGAAAGTCCATTGCATTGCCAGGTATGGAGGTGCGTGTTAGGGAAAAGGAAAACACAGCTCAGAGGGAGAGGTTCATTTCAGAACAAACCTGAGAGGGACCACTCTGGAGACCACACCAAATACTCTCATGAGGCTGTGGGATCTTCTGTAGGGTCACGGGGGAGGCTCAGCGGGAGGGGGTTGTGGAAACCTGCCAAGAACAAGGCCTGAGGGAGTACAAGTGCTAATGGCGTTTCATGGGCATTCATCCTCATTACTCTTCTCACTTTTTTTTTTTGAAACAGAGTTTTGCTATATAGTTCAGGTTGACCGTGAACTCATGGCAATCCTCCTGCTTTAGCTCCAAAGTGGCAGGATAAACCACAATGCCTAGCCTCATATATATATATATATATATATATATATATATATACAGGATGTGAGTTTCCTGTCCATGGGTTCAACCAACCACAGATTGAAAAACTTTCTCTTGATACTGCATAATTCTTTAAACAACATAGTACAACTATTTACATTGCATTAGGTATCATAAGCATGTCAGAGATGACTTAAATATGATAGGGTTTTAGATAGAGTATGTATCTGGTATGCACAAAGCCTTGGATTCAACTCCCAGTCCTCAAAAAAAAATACACAAAATGATTAAAATGTGATATGTACATGTGCCCATTTCCCAGGATGATTGTCAAGTTGGGCGTGGTGGTGCATGCCTGTAATCTCAGCACTCGGGAGGCTGAGGCATGAGGATCATTGTGAGTTTGAGGCCAGTTTTGGCTACAAAGTGAGTTCAAGGTCAGCCTAAACTACAGAGCTAGACCTTGTCTCAAAAAAGAAAGATGATTGTCATTATTACAGATATATATGGCTGTTCATGTCTAAGTATATATGAATACATGAATACTAAACCTTTTTTTTTTGCAGTACTATGGATAAAACCTGGGAACTCATACAGGCTTGGTGAGTGCTGTGACACTGCGCTGCACCCCAGCTCTATACCATGTTGTATAAGAGACTCAAGCAACCCATGGTATCTTGGAACCAATATGCTATGAATACTGTGGAACAATCATAGTAAATATTACATATTAAAAAAGAAAATCAGATTGAGAAGAAGTTCTAGAAACATCAAAAAGGAGGATTAAAACTAAATATTTTAGTGACTTGGAAAATACAAGTTGTCCATTGAGGTAATTGGCCTGGCCATCGCTTTTGCATAGCAGTTGAACTATGAGGCTGGCTTCTTCCTTTGCCAGTGGGTTTGTGAGTGTTGATAGTGAACTGATTGTGTCAACCTGAGTGAGAAATGCCCAACTGAACTGCATTGGCATAGTTCCGGGTGTGGCTGAGGGGATTTACTGAAAACAGAAGACCCACCCTGGGAGGGCTTGTCCAGAATGGTGTAACAGGGAGGGAGGGAGGCTCGCGTCTGCGTCTTCAGAAGAGCGCCAGCCTTCACCTTGAACGTCATCTCCTGGCCTCTAGTGCAGGCCCTTCAGGCTCCCACTGTGCACTTGTAGGGAAAGTTGGGGACAGGCAGGAAAAGTTAAGGACCTCAGTGAGGTTTCTGGAAAATAGAGTCGGCCCTGCCCCACCTCCTGACAGCAAGTCAGCTATAGCAGCCCATGATCCAGTCACCTTCCAAAAACCTCACCTCTGAACGCAAGAGGCTGTATTTATTTTTACTTTTTTTTAATCTTTTTGAGGCAGGGTTTTACTATGCAGTTCAGGCTGGCCCTGAACTCACTTTGTAGCTCAGGCTGGCCTCAAAATTGCAGTGATTCTCCTGCCTCAACCTCCCAAGTGCTGGAAGTACAGGCTTACAGCACCACATCCGGCCAGGAGGATTTATTTATTTTGTTATTATTATCATTATTTGTTTTGATATTGCTATGTAGCCCAGGATGATCTTGAACTCACCATGTAGCTGTGGGAAAAGGGAGTCTTCTGTCAAAGGAGATAATTAAAATAACTTCACTTTATAAGAATCCCTATTTTTGCAAAATCCTACTTTTATAAAATATACATGTGCTTATTTCACCATTCCTTGAAAACTTGAGATAAAGGGCTACCTGCCTGTCCACCTGCCATAAAGCTTTGTAACAGAGGCCTTTACTGATCACAGAATTTTCCCTAGCAACCACGCCCTCATGCAACTAGCCAATTGGGTTGGACTGTGAAGCCACACCCCCACCGAGGGAGCAGACACAGTGAAGACCTTGAGGCAGGGATACAACCTGAGCGAACCACCAGCTTGGCGTGCTTGCCTGCTTTGGTCTAGCTACAGAAGTAAAGTTTGCCTTGCTGAGAAACTTTTGAAAGTTTGTTTTCTTTTGTCCCGTTTGTAACACCAGAGAATCAGTGACCAACATAGCCCAGGCTGGCCTCCAACTCAAGGTGATCCTCTTGCCTCAGTTTCCTGAGTGGCAGGATCACAAGAGTGTGCCACTGCAGCCAGCAGGACATTCTAAATCGAAACCCTAACACGAGGTAAGAATTCTACCACTGAGCTACATCCTCAGCCCTTTTTATTTTTTGGTGACAGCATCTCACTGATTTGCCTGGGCTGTGGTTGAATTTGGATCCTTTTGCCTTCCACTCCAGAACGGCGAGATTATGGGCATGTGCTGCCACACCCAACTCATTTTTACGATTTTTAAGCATGCAGTGGCATTGAGCAATTCATATTGTGCAACCATCACCACTCTTCATCTTTATTTCTTTATTTTGAGGCTCTGTCGCTCTAAAGTCTAGGCTGGCCTTAAATACAGCTTTATATCTTCCTGCCTCAGCCTCTTAGGTGCTGGCATTACAGGTATTTACCTTCCATCTTGTAAAATGGAAACTCCACTTTTCATCTTGTGAAATGGAAACCATGCACTAAACAACAGCTTCCTCTGCTCCCTCTGATCACTGACAGCCTCCATTCTACTTTCTATTTCTATTAATTTGATCTGCAGGTAGCTATCTATGTAAGTGAAGTGCCAAACTTCCCTTTTGATGCCTGGCATAATGTCTACAAGTTCATCCTTGGAGCACGTGTCAAAGTTTCTTTCCTTTTGAGGCTGAATAATATTCCAGCACATGAAATGAACATGTGAAAAAATATTCAACATCACTGGTCATTCAAGAAATAAAAAAAAAAATTCCAGTGCATGTACATACTCCATTGTGTTATCCATTTATCTGGATTGGGCTTTCCCATCTTTGGGCTATGGGGAAGCATACAGCGAGGAGTTTGGCGTACAAGAATCTGTTTGAATCCCTGCTTTCAGTGTTTTGTGTATCTGTCCAGAAGTGGAACTGCTGGATCACACAGCAGTTCTATTTTGATTTCAGGCATGATATTTCTGAAGAGTTACAAAACCTTTAAAAAAGAGGAGTTACAAAACCATAACATCCAACAAATATTACAAAAAGGGGGAAAGTTTTTTTTTTTTAATTTGAAAGAGAATAAAACAAGAGGGGGCAGTACAGAGCAGATCAGAACGGACAACATAGGCAACACAGTACTTTACATTAAGACAACTGGACATCAACAGTAGCTAACACCATATCCCTTACTAGGGGGAAAGTTTTTATAATTCCTTTCTGAGAGCAGTGCTAGAAATCCTTCTCTAGGGAGAACTTAGCAGGTGATGCTCTGGAGCTCTGCTGCAGACTGGCCGGTGAGCCTAGCTGTGTGTCTGCAGGGCGGAGGCTGCTACATAGCCTCTTTGCTGTGAAAACGAGGGTTCCCAGGCAGGCCGGCCAGTAGCCTGGCTCTGAGTTCTGCTGCCCAGAGGCCCCCACTGGATACCTTTATCTGCCATGTGCTTCCTTCCAGGCTGATAAGAAAGGGGGAAGGGGAGCTGCAGAGAGTGAGAAGCACCATCCTATAATTACGGTATCTGGGAGCCCAGGAATGACTTCAGTGCCAGAGGCCAGGGGAGCCCAGGCTCCTCAGATCCTCTCTTATCTCCCCACAAGGTGCTGCTTTACAGTAGCTGGTCCCTTGGGAATGGCCTGAAGGGCTTGCCAAGCTAGGGGAGGTGGGTAAGGAGGACACCAGGGTCAGTCATCAGAACGGACTATGCAACCTTTAGCAAACAGTCTCACCCTGGAGGCCTCAGTTTCCTTGTTTGTAGAGTAAGAGAGGAGAAGCAGGTGATGACTGAGTCCTTTGGGGATTAAAATTAATCTTATGTATTTTTTATAGGAGGCCTTAGGTGTCTCTTGTCTTTGGCCAACTTTTGGAAGCCTAATCTCTGCAGGTCAGAGGGGAGGGCAGGCTTGTTTGCCCAGAGCTTCTCCCTCTGGGGAGATGGAGGGTCACTACCTGGACACCAGTGAGGGCAGGGGAGCTGGTCTGGGAGGCTCCAAACCCAGTGTTGCTCCTCCACTCTCTGCTCCTGGACAGCCCACCCACAGTGCCTGTCATGACAGGGCAGACGGATGTCCTGCAGAGTGCTTGATCTTGGGCCACACGGCCACTGTGCCATCTTGGACACATTGTGCCCCTTCTGAGCCTCATCTGATGATGCCTTCCAGTCCTCAGAGCTCAGAAGTCCAAGGTGACAGTGAAATGAGCAGCACAGGTGGCCAAGAGGGGTGCCGGCTTTAACGACACAAGTCCTCCCTGTCCCTCAGCTGCAGAATCACAGAAGCACCTCTAAGCTGCTCTGGGTCTCACTTCTATTTTCCAGAGGCCAGATGTCCTCATTGCCCAGCCTGCCATTCACCCCGGAGCTCTGGCCAACTCTACGTCTTTTCTCCTTCTTGGGGACAAGATGGGCTGGCAGGGCTGGCATGAGGAATCAGGACTGGTGGAGGGCAGGCTGAACTGTGCAGGGACATCCCCCCCCCTTATCAGTGTTTTTCATAATAACCTGAATGTTGGCTCAAGATATTTTTTCCCCCTGCAGTACTGGGGCATGAATTCAGGGTCTTCATACTTAGCACATTCCCAGTCCTTTTTAGGGGAACAGAGTTTGAGAGTCTCGCTGTATAGTTCAGGATGGCCTTGAACTCATGGCGATCCTCCTGCTTCAGCCTCCCAAGCGATGGGATTACAGGTAGGTGCCACCACATCCGGTTGGCCCAAGAATTTCGATCTTGCACTTCACGTGAAGTTTAGGCATGAAGTTGCTCATAGTCTAGAGGAGCTCGTGTGTCCCAGACAAGGTTCTCGTTGCATGCCAGGCCCGTTCAGCAGTGGGGACACAGAAGGGTTTATGGTATTGCAGGGGGGACAGGGTTAAAAAAAGTCAGCAAGGGTTTGGAGGGAGCACAGAGATCAGGCAGCTGGATGGATGATGGGACTCCAGAGAAGTAGGAAGAAACCAGTCAGCTTCCTGGAGAAAACATCTGAACTTTGTTTTCAAGGGAGTAATGGTGTAAGGCAAAGGAGGGGAATGGTTGTGAGGGGACAACTTTAACAAAGCCACCAGTGAGCATGGACCATGACATAGGAACAGAATTGTTCACAAGGCATGTTGATGAAGAAAATGGGCCAGGAAGATGAGGGCGAGCCAGACAGACTCTGCCTGTGAGGGGACTGAAATGAGGGCGAACCCACTTTGACACAGAGGCCAGGCAGGGCACAAGATGCTGGCTCTTGGTGCCAACATTCCTTCACTAAACTCTCCTGTCTGCTCTATCTGAGCAGATGGCTTTCTGCAGCCTTCCTGGTTCAGGCTGGCAGCTGGTAGTCCCTCTCGGATTATTTTCAGGCTTGTGTATGCCACAGAGAGGAAGGGGGCAACCACAGTGGAGGCCGCTCTCGAGTCCTGCTGCAGCAGCTCTACTTTAGTTAGCAGGAGACAGGGCTGGGGGGCAACATCCGCCCTCCAACGTGTTTCTCCCATCTGCCAGCGTGGCATGGCTTCAGTCTGCCTGGCACTGCTGGCAGAGGAAGATGCAAATGCATGAGTCCTGCAGAAGCTCTGGTCCCTGCAGGCCAGGTGCTCAGAGTTTGGGGTTCCCATCAGGCCACACCCATCCAGCTGCCCCCGATCTCTTCCTGTCCAAATGTAGCTCTGGAGCCACCCTATCAGCTGTGGGCTGTTGGGGAGCGGGGGACTTGGTGGATCCCCTGAGAGTCAAGGGCTAGTTTCAGTGGGCTGAGGCAGGAGGGCTGCCATGCAGGTGCCCCAGGGACTTGAATGTCATCTCTGGAAATCTCGATGGCCTTGTCCACAAATAAGAGCACAGAGCTTCGGAGCAGCAGTCACAGACACAGCAGTCCCTGGAAGGGAACCCAGGTCTCTCTGCCCAGGCCGTTTTCTTGCCCCTTCTTGCTGCTGCCTTTGAGGAGCAGCTGGGCAGAGAAAGGCACCATCTCTGCTCCAGTGTCTTGGCACGCCAGAGTCTGACCTCTGAGAGATCAATTAAACCAGAATGTCCACACCTGTGTGTCACCTGGGGCTCCACAGATGACTGTGGCGGGCAACCCCGGGCTGCAACGCATTGCTTGCTGCAGCCACGGGCTGCAAGTTGCCCCCTCCAGGGCTCTTCAGGTGCGTCTTTCACAGCTAGACTCTGCTCATGAAACCAAAACTCAAAGCCGAGCCAGGCTGGTTTATTTTCCTTCCTTCGTGTACACAGCCTGGGGAGGGGCCCCGAGGGATCCAGGCCCTACCCGCCGGCTCAGGTGCGCGCGGCTGCAGGAAGCTGCCCCCCTGCGGGCGCGCGGTGCGCTGGGCTGCTGTTGCGCCATCTGCGGCCCGGGCTTTCGTAACTGCACACTGGGACAGCCCAGAGGCTCTCCGGCGAGTTCCTCAAATGTCTTCCTGCGCTGTTTCCAGGACGGTCCTCTGCTCTGAGTCATGTGCAAGTGGGAAGTCGCACTGACACCGAATTGGGCCAGAGACAGCCGGGCGGAGCGCGGCACAGAGCCGAGGGCCTCCCAGTGAGTGCTCCGAGCGGAGCCCGCGCGGCTGGCGGCCGCCCTGGGCGCCCGAGCCCCGGAGCCCCGCCGCCCGCCGCGCCGCCCTGCCCCGCCGTCCTCTGCGACGCCCGCGACCGTCGAGCGGAAGATGCTGGCCGCCGGCTGCGTGCTGCTGGCCGCCTTGCTGGCCGCGCCCGGGGAGGCGTGGGTTTGCACCCAGCCGGGTAAGGGCTCCGCGCGCAGGGGACCGGGCAGCTGCTGGGCGGGCGAGGCTGCGGGCCGCCGAAGACCGCGGGGGGATGGAAGGAGGACCAGGGGTGTGACAGGGGGCCGAGCACAGGTGCAGGCGCCGCGGCCGTTCGCGCGCCCACTGCCGCGTCCTGCGCCGTGGCCAGTGTGCAGCTGCTGCTGGGTGCTGGACGGGGCGCTTTCTCAGAAGCCTGACTCCTTCCGAGGCTCCCGCTCCCGCACGCGGCCCTCCAGGGCTGCATGGCCGGTTACTCTAGGTAAGAGGAGGTGACCCAGAGCGCGCCATGGGCCCGGCGGGCGCCGCTCTCTCGTGGGGCGTCCTTTGTAACAGCGCTTCTCTCCCCCGTCCGCTGGGGGGTCCATCCCGTGCGGCCCTCTGGGGATGTCCGAGTACACGACTTGACTGCCCTTTCTGTGGAGCTCTGACATCATAGGCGCTGAGTCACGAAATTTCCAGCCGCACGCGAGCAGCAGCTCTGCCAAGCGGAGTATCCCGGTCCTGGGACTCCTGCGGTGGGCGGCTAGGGATTGAGCCCTGCTGGGACCGGGTAGCTCTGAACGCCTGCTTCGGACCAGAGAGAGGGGAAAGGGGCAGGCTAGGGCCCCTCTGCGCCTGTGGCCTGCGCTCTGCCTCGCCTGCTGGCCTTTCCACGGACTTTGGCTGTGCGCCTAGCCTGTCTGTCTAGTGTCTCCTCTGGAATCACTGGGCCGCTGCTTGCTTCTCCAGAGGTTTATTTTAGGGTCTGAGGGCTTTGAGGACACAGCAGAAGACAAAGGCATAGTGGGCAGACTTCCGGATCCCATGGCTGCGGGGCCGTGGCTCTGGCTTTGGCGTCCGAGCCTTACTGTGCTCCTGGAGGGAGCACCCTGTCAGACTGTCCCTTCCTAGCAGTCCCTGCCACGGGTAAGAGCTGGGCTGCCGTGCTCCCGGCTCTCTGGTACCTGGGCTTGGAAAGAAAAGGGCCTGCAGAAACTGCGCGGTAGATTGAGAACAACCGGCCTTTGATTGACTGTTGGTTGAGAACTGGGCTTTGATTGAGAACTGAGTTTTCTAATTCTCTGCTAGATCTACATAAAACTTTGAAAGAAGAGGCTGAAGGTGCCAGAAGTTGGGACAGAGCCCCCCCCCCTTGGCTCTGTGCTCCACGTGGTCCTAAGACTCCCGAATGTCAAGCTAGATTGGCAGGCGGAGCTGAGGGTGTTGGCGGACAAGCCGAGAGTCACCCTGGGCCAGAGGATCCTGGGCCAGAGGATCCTGGGACAGAAGAGCCTGAGGGAGGGAAGGCAGGGACGGGATGGAGAGATATGGGGAGGGCAGAGACCCCGGGCCACCTGTCCCAGAAGGTTCCAGCCTTTCCTTTTTGCTGTTGAGTGGCCGCAAGGCCCTTGGAACACCGCCTGAAGTAGGCAGTTCTGTCTCCCTGGTGCTCAGAGAGGATGGACAAGGGCGTCTCATGATCCGGACAGCCTGTTAAAGGCAGAACTGAGAGTTGGGGAGGAAGTGAAAACCCGCAAGGTTCAGAAGGAAAATGCAGAGAAGTTAGAAAAGCCCAGCGTCCCTCCCACACCCGTGCAAACTCGGTGCACCAACTGGAGAGTACAAAGAAAGAAATCACACAGGAAGCATGGAGTGAGGGCCTGCCTCAATTTAGAGAAGTGAGTGGCAGAGGGGCCTGGGGGAAAGCGCAGGGCTGTCCGGGCTGCAGGCTCCCGGAGCCCAGGCCTGTGTTCCTGGGGGTCCGCTGCTGCTCCCAGTCCTGGAGCTGCCAGGCCTCCCAGCGGAGTCTTTGCCCTCTAGAGTCCCAGACTAGCTGGGATGTGGGTTTCTCCCAGCCCCAGCATTCTAGGTGCTGGGTGAGGGAGGCCTGGACGCAGGCAGTTCAAGTTCCTTCTTGTTTTTGCAATGCAAGAAAATACCCTAAACAGGCAGATAGATCTCTGAGTATCTCAAAAAGTCCAGCTATACTTCTGAATTTCCCCCTAGGGCAACGTCTTCCTGCCCCAAAAACTTAACTGGCATTCCAAGCCTCACCCCAAATAGGTATTTCCTAGGAAGGCCTGGGCCTGGCATAACTTTTGGTGTATGTGTGGGGTAGGTAGGGGCTTAGTAAAGATGCCGATTCTTGGCCCCCACCTCAGATTTATTAAATATGGGCACTGAGGAGCAAATCCTGCTATTTTCATCTTTTAAGAAGTTACCTGTTGGCATCAGGCAGAGTGGCACAAACCTGTCGTCCCAGCACTCTGGGAGGCTAAGGCAGGGGGACTGCAAGTTCCAGCCCAACCAACTTAGTGACTTATCAAGACCCTATTTTGAAATATGATATTCAAAAAAGGGCGGGGGTGTAGCTCAATGCAGAGTCACTGAAGAAAGGAAAAAGAAAAGAAATACAAAAGTGAGAAAACCTTGGCTTCTCATGATTCTTTGGTGCTATCCAGAGGAGAACATTGCCTCAGCAGTGTGACTGAGGAACAGAATGAAGGCTTTCTCCCTGCTGGCGCAGGGTGGTGATTGCCAGAAGTCTCTGCTTTGGTTCTGCACCTTGTTTATTGGGTGCCACAGACATTTATGGAGTCCCTTTGAAGCCCAGGAGGCCACGCAGACCCCCCGTCAGAGGAGCCTGAAGGTGATCAAGTGTCAATCCTGAGAAAAGCCCAGAAAATCTGGTCTCCTTGCCAGTCCTCCCTGTTAGGGCTGCCCAGGGACAGAAGACCTAGGGCCGGGTTAGTGAGGAAGGGCTCTGGTACCGGGCAGGGCCCAGGAGAGACTGCTCCCCCTGCATGGACCTTCAGAGCTCAAGTTCGTGAGCAGTCCCCATGCTGGCTGTTTTCCAGACCGCTCTGAGTGGCCCCCTGCCCTCTTCTCACCCTGTCCCTGTCCCCTGGGCCCATAACCTGCAGCAGGCACTCCCAGCTGCCAAGCTATGGCTGGCCTGTGACTGGGAAGTCTCTGGGCTGCGCAGGTGGAGGGTGCTGAGCGCGTTCTTCTGAGGCTTTTGCTGCCTCTTTCTCTCCCTCCTCTCCTCTGGTTTAAGAATTCAAGCAATGAGGGTAGCTTTGGAGCCAGAGAGATCTTGGCCCTACTCTGCCATGTAAAAATGATGCACCCTCAGGCAAGTGATTTGATTTCTCTGAGACTCAGTGTCCTCCAAAACTGAAAATAAACAGCTGGCCTTTGTATCTGTGGGTTTCGCATCCAGGGATTCGACCAAGCAGATGGAAGGTATGAGGGAAAAAAGTGCATCTGCACTGGACCTGGACAGACTTTTCCACTGTTCCCTAGACAATACAGAGTAACAACTGTTTGCACTGCTTTTGCACTGTACAGTACCGGTGTTTTTGTTTTGTTTTGTTTGTTTTGTTTTTGAGACAGGGTCTTGGAATGTAGCTCAGGCTGACCTCGAACTCACCATGTAGCCCAGGCTGGCCTCGAATTTGCGGTGATGCTTCTGCCTCAGCCTCCTGAGAGCTGGGATTATAAGCCTGCACCACCATGCATTGCCCCTCTTTGTCATTTTAAGAGACTTGAGCACCCTCTGATTTGGTGACTGGGGCTGTCTTGGAACCAGTGAAGACCCTAGGCTGACTGTGTTTCCCCACAGGGTGTTTGCGAGGGTGCAGTGCTGAGTAAGGCATTAAGCAGCTGCTGACAAAAGTCCCCAGTGCCCAGGAAGTACTTAAATAAGCATAGTTAATAATTCATTCATTCCAAAAATCTATTTTGAGCTCTTACTGTGTTGCAGGTGCTATTCTAAGAGCTCAGACATGGTGGTGAACAAAACAGACAGAAATCCCTGGCTTATTGGAGATTTCCTCTAGTGGGGACGACAGGGTGTCAGTAGTGTGACAGAGACTGGTGAAGAGCAAGAGAGAAGGTAGTGAAGTAGGGAGAGACATGAGCAGTGTGTGTGTGTGTGTGTGTGTGTGTGTGTGTGTCTTAGGGGTGTAAAGTAGACTTGGTATTTTAGGAAAGGTTTCACTGTGGAGATATTACTAAAGTGAAGACTGGAAGGAAATATGGAAATATTTAAAGATCTTATATTCTCACCTGGGGCAGGAAGTTTTCTCCCTCCTCCCTGATAATCTGTCCAGCCAGAACCTGTTACATTCCAGGGCAGAGGACTCCCTGGGGACACAGATGTGTCCTGGAGAAGTGAGGGCCTGTCTCTAAGGAGAGAGGGCAGCTGAATGGGAAGTGCTGAGCGTCTGGCCATTAACTGCAGGGCTGCAGTGAGCTGTGAGGGTGGCGGGGAGGGGCGTTGGGCCTCCGACTCCAGGGGGCCCTGACCCTAGGGAGTTCCTCTGTGTGTCTGACCCACTCCTCTTGAGATCTAGGACATCAGATCTGCCAGGTTCTGGGCTCAGGAATGACTTCAGGCCAAACCTCAGCAGCCTCTGCCACTCCTGCCTGTCCCTTGCCAGCTCTGCCCCTCAGCCTATGTCCTTGGGCTTGTGCCCTGAGGCCCTGTGTCTGGGCTACCTTCCCAGTACCAGTTCTCGGACCTAGCCCCCCCCCCCTTCCGGGAAAGCATCCTTTGGTCTCCCTTGTCCGTTCGTACTTATGGAGCGCCAGCTGTGTGCAGGGCGCCATGCCTGGCGTGTGACCTGCTTCACTGTCCTTCAGCCTCAGAGGACGGGTGCCGGCCCCTGCTGGTGGGGTGGGCTGCAGGGGAGGCCCTGGGTCAGGCTGGGACATCTGGAAACTGGAACCAGGAGGTGGTGCTGAGAAGACGCTGCAGTGGGAGTCGGGAGCCTGAGCTGCGCACTCAGCCGAACGCTGAATTTGGGAGTCTCGGCAGGTGGATGGTGTTTAAGCCCTGGGAGCTGCAGAGATCACCTGGGGTGAGAAGACAGATGGAGGAAAGAGCGCCCAGGGCCTGAGTGGGGCCGTCCGGCCCTTTTGAGGTGGGAGCGGTCAGGTGGCTGAGAATCAGGGGCGTTGGTGTCCTGAGAACACAGTAGTGACAGTGGGTCCCAGGAGAGGAGGTGGTCACCTGACCACCAAGAGGTCAGGTGAGAGGGTGGCCTGAGTTTCACCCAGGGAGTGATGTGGCCACCAGCAGCCATTGGTGGTGACCTTGACCCGAGGGGCTGTGGTGAAAGGGTGGTGGACGGACAGCAGGTGTGAGTGACTCTTTGAGGCAGTCAGCGGCAAAGGGGGTAACCAAATAGTGTCCGTCAACAGAAGGTTTTTCTTTTTTTCAATGAAAATTTTGTTTTGTGTTGTTTTTTAACATGCTCTCATTAGTGTAATTCAGGCCAACCTTTAACTCACTATGTAGCCTATACTGGCCTCTAGCTCGAAGCATTCCCCCGCCTCAGCCTCCTCAGTACTGAGATCATAGGTGCGAGACACCAACAAAAAACACCTGAACAGGGGAGTTTTAAGAAGATGTGTGAAATATCAGCATGTTTATGTGCTGATGGAATGGTTCTACTAGACACAAAAACACTGACAAGAGAGGAGACTCATCAAAGCTACCTCCTTGAGTAGGTGAGAGGAAATAAGGCTCAGAGAGGTTCAGTAACCAGCTCAAGATCACACAGCAAGGAAGTGACAGACCAGGGTCTGAGCTTGTTCTTTCTGTTCCATCACACATGTTGTCAACAACCCTAAGCCTTCCCAGTGCACAGGGATAGCAGAGTCATCTCTCTCCCCGTGTCCTCATTGGAGACATACTGATACTGGGTCACTTGCAAGCACCCCCTCTTGGCCCAGGAAGTTCCCGCTGCCTTCTCCTAAGCACTGAAGTGTGCCGAGGGCCAGCGTGCATGTTCGAGCTAGGCTGTGGGCCCCTCTGCCTCCCCCTGCCCTCGCAGCCATTCTTAGCACTTTTGGTCAGGACTGACCCCATTCACCCATCTCAGTAGTGACTCTCCTGCTGCGCTAAGTGGCAAGTCAGGGAGCAGATTGAAAACGGTTTTGGGGTCAGGTCATGTAAGCTTCCTCCTTTCAGCCAGGGGACCTTTGGGAGAGTCGCTGCAGACTTTCTGGTGTACCTCTTGTGGCTGTGATGAACAGAAGTAGGGGTCTGACTCATGCTATGAATCCTAAGACACTATTTTGTTGGGAGGAGGGAAAGACTATAGCGAAAGGCAGGTCTCAGGAAAGGGGGAAAAGATACCAATGCCGAGGGAATAATGAGTACAATCGCTCACATTTTTTAAGAGATTAGGTATGTTCAGGAAGCATTGCTAAGATTCTTTATGTTAATTATCTAATGTGATTCTCACAACAACTCATTTTTTGGTTTTTGGTGCAGTACTAGGGACAGAAGCCAGGGCCTCTGCATTGACATGCATGCCCAGCCATTGTAAAACAAAATCTTTTGAAACTAGGCCTCCACCTTTCACTCTTAGATTGGTTTGAACTTTCAGTCCTCTTGCCTCAGCCTCCCAGAGTGCAGAGATTAGAGGTGTGCACCACCACGCCTGACTCACAATAGCATTTTTTTTTTTTTGGTCTTTTTTGAGACAGGGTCTTGCTATGTAATTCAGGGTGGCTTTGAGCTCACTTTGTAGCCCAGGCTGGTCTCAAACTTGCAACAGTCCTTCTGCCTTAGTCTTCTGAGTGCTGGGGTTACAGGCATGTGCCACCATGCCCAGCCACAATAGCATTTTGAAGTAGTGATGATTATTATTTCCATTATACAGATGGAAAAAGTGAGGCCAGAGAGGTGGAAAGACCAGCTGAGGTCACTCATCTGGTGAGTGACCAAACTAGGGTTGGAACTCTGGTGTGTCTGGGAGTGCACTCTTGATTACTCCAGACTAGGAAGTAGTTCACTTGTTTTTATTGTGTACAGGAGCTCTTACTACGGTAAACAATCTAGTCTTCTATGTTATGAGTTGTATTTAGTTTATCATTTGTCTTTTGACTTTTTTGGTAGTGTGGGTTGGTTTCTGTCATATGGATTTTTTTAAACTGTTGGTGCATATATGACTTCGTGGTTTTGTATCATACTTAAGATCTTCCTCTTGCCATATTACTTGAAAAGATTTTCCTTTTTCTTCTGGTACTTTTGAGAGTTTAAATATTTGATTCATTTTGAATTTATTAAGGAGTGAGGTATGAAGTCTCTAACTTCACTTTTTTTCCTTTTTTCCAGTTACAATCTGACATTCCTTTATGGTTTATTGAACAATTCATCTGTCCTCAATGATTTCCTTTTTGGCAGGAGGTTGGTTCGTGTTTTTAGAAAAGGTCTCACTGTGTAGTTTAGGCTGGCCTTGGCCTTGTGGGATTCTCCTGTCTCAGGCTCCCAAGTGCTGGGATTTTCAGTGTTGTCACTACCCCCATCTCCCTCACTTATTTTAAAAACTACCTTTTAAATTGACTGTATTCCTGTCTACTTGGATTTACACTGCCACTTTGCATATGAGTAGTTAACGGTGCACGTTCTGAGGCTCAATTCCCTAAGTTTGAATCCAGGCTCACCCCTAATTAGCTTTAGAGTCCCAGCCTCTTCTCCTGTCACATCCACGCTTGGGAAGATTCAGTTAGTTAATCTATGTAACACACAGGGAATAATCCCTTTATGTAGCGAGCACTCAGACTAAGCTGCTTTTTTTCTTAATTGTGGTAAAGTACACATGAGATTTATGTCTTACTTAGTCTATGCGCTGCTGAAGTGAGCGTGTGATTTCTCATCTTCACCATTTGAAAGTATACAGTCTGGTACTGCAGACTAAGCTATTTTGTGGGTGGTACAAACACTGTTCAGTTATTGTAACTTTCAAATATGCTTTTAAGTTTGCAAGGGCTAATGCCCTTCACATTTCTCTGCTTTTTCAGAATGTTCTTGGCTGTCTTTGCTTGCTTACTTTTCTATTTGAACTTTAGAATCCACTTGCTTAGTTAAAAAAAAAGTCCTGCTGGTATTTTTATCACTATAAAGTAAACTTTAGAAGTCAGTTGGAGGAGCAATGATGTGCTTATGATTCTGCGTCTTCCTGTCTGGGAGCAGGAAAATGAGGTAAATACTGACTTGATGGGGTTTATTTCTGAGGGAGGATGAGCTGGGCCAGGAGACTCAGGCACTCAGGTTCTGCTAAGGGCGAATGTGCCCTTCACATCTCCACTCAGAGCTGCTCTCTTCACAAGATCTGGAGGGAACTGCACGGTGCGTGTATGCACGAATGCGTGAATGTACGTGTGTGTGCCTCCGTGTGTGCATGAATGTGCGTGTGTGTGTGTGTGTGTGTGTGTGTGCACATAAACTTATGGCATGTTGGGGGCAGTAGGGGGAAGGCAGAGTAGGGACATTGTGGCCTGTTTACAGATGGCAGCATATCATGCCCACAGAACAGCGGACTCAGCAGAAATCTAACAGCTCCAGGAACCTTTAGTCTCCACCCACTCTAGAACCCAAGGAGCCCTCTCAGTAGAGAGGAGGCGCCCCCTCCCTAACTGGGTGGCAGAAGGTGGGTGGGGGAGGGAGGGGTTGGTGGATGGGGTTTGGGATGGGAGGGAACGTACATCAGGGTACTTCTTCCTGCCACCTCTTCCCACCTCCCAGAATCACACGGGGGCCCTGACTGTGGGCCTGGCTCCTGGTTAGACTCCAAGGCTAAATTCACAGAAGGGAAGACTGGCCCCTCTGTGGGAGGGCAGAGGCTGCTGGGAGCCCAGAGCCCAGGGATCCTGTCCTGGCTATAGGACACCTGGTGGCACTGCTTCTGGGCTCTGGTCCTCCTCATCTCTGAAGGGGAGCAATCGGCCTGAACAGATAGATAGCACTGTTATCTCTACTCCCGCTCCCTGGCTGCCGCCTCCCCTCAGCCTTCTTCTGGACCAGTGTCCAGTGCGTGTCCCTCTGGGGAGCCAAGGCCTCTTCTGCCCTGGGCTCATAGTGTCTTAGTCTGCTCCTGGACTAGGTGGGGGTGGCAAGCACATTGTGTGTCCTTAGATCTCTTTTCCTCCAACTCTGTTATGATCTCCAGAGGTGACCTGGGTCAGACCTTCTTGGCTCAGGGCCGTGTCATTGTCTCTGAGGTTGCTAGGGGAGAATTAAATGCTTTTCTCTGAGGAGCTGGTCCCCCGCATGGCTTCAACTCACTGCCCGGCCTCACCTCCATTTGGGGCCAAAGGAACCTCCCACCTCACTCTAGCCGTGTGCAGTTCGGGGTGTGGATGGAGAGGAGGCTGAGCCAAGGTAAATACTGACTCTGCCAAACACAAGACAAATACGCACAGGTACAGATGTACAAACACATTCGTGGGTGGGGTTCTGCCCGCAGGAGCCATTAATCTGAGAGAGGGGTTTGGGTGAGGTCAGTTGGCAGCAGGTTTGGAGAAGACAGCAGGGACCACCCCTCAGCCTGAGAGTCTCGGCCTGTTACAGCCTGCAATGGCACCTGTCCCTAAGTGCAGCCCCTGGGGGTGTTAGGGAGAGGTGTAGGGACCCAGGTGGTGGGACAGCCCCGGGGGGGCATCAGAAGGGGAACCTGGGTGGGGTGTCCTTTAAGCTATACCTGCTGCTGGTGTAGGGCAAAGGAAGACAGCTCGAGGGGTGACACCAGGCTCCAAAGAGACTCTGCAGTGCCATAGTGTGGCAGGCGATGGTAGGAAAGCCCCCTTACTCAGCCTCAGGGGTCCTTTGCCCAGGCCTCCGTGGAGGTGTGAGAAGAGTGGAGGAGGGGAGAGGGAATCCAGAGCAAGGGAGGTGAGGGTGGTGGGCAGCCCCCAGAGGGCAGCTGGGCCAGGGTGACCTCCCACTCGCTCACTGTGTGAGCTTGGGCCGGTTCCTTAACTTCTCTGACCTCTGTGGCCTCAGCTGTACAGAGGAGAAGGGCAGGACCCCCTAGTGGGGCTGCTGTGGGTAGCAGAGAGGGCCTGGGGAGGTGCCTTATGTGGGTGGGTGCTCAGGAGTAAGGGTTATGACTGTTAGCACAGCAGAAGTCAGAGACTTCTTTCTTTCTTTTTTTTTTTTGTTGAGGGGGTTTCGCTATGGAGCCCCGGCTGGTCCTGTTCTCACACTGAACCTCCTGCCTCAGCCTCCTGAGTCCTGGGATTACAGATGTGCTCCACCATGCCTGGTTAGAGACTGGTTTCCAGAGAGGTGACTGAGAATACTAGGAGCCTGTCCCAGTCCCCTTGGGGCCAAGGTCTGCATTTGTTTCCACTTGGACTTGAGGTGCCCACATTCTCCCCAAACCTCTTAACATGCACCTCCTTTCAGAGCAAGCCCTTAGTGCCTCCCTTAGCCTCTGCAACCTGAGAAGCGGGTGGGGGTGCCGTCCAGGCCGCCAGCTGGCCCTGTGTCTCTGCTCAGAGATGGGGTGGTGGGATGGGATTAACAGGTACAAGTTAAGTCCTTGTCCTCAGTGACAGGCCAGGCAGCTGGCTCACCACTTACATAAATGGGGCCAGGAAGCTAAACTTGTTTGTGCTGGCAAGAGTAGCACTGTGCTGCAAGAGGATTGAGAAATACGTGTCTCTGTGTGGATGTTTTTCTCTCATTATTGACATTTGCGACATTATGTGAGAAAAGCAGAGCAGAGCTAGTTGGGTTTCTGGCACCCAACCTGAGGTTCTCACGGGGAAGATCCCGCTTCCCAGAGCTGGCCAAAGGGTCTGTCCTCAAGGCTGTCTGGGCCTGGGGACTGGGATTTCTTCTGCACACCACAGCGCAGGGGTTGTAGGATTGCTTAGTGGGGTACATAGGCCTGAGCTCTGGTGCAAGTTTCCCTCCCACAGAGCAGGAAGAGAGGCATTTGTTTAGGGGCCCTGGGATGAGCTAGCCACACCCCTTTCCCCACATCATCCACGGATTAAGGGGGGACAGGCACAGGTTGCAGCGATAGCACCAAAGGACTGAGCAGTTGCCCAAGGGCAGACGCTAAGCTGGGGGCTCGTGGCTAAGTTTCTTCAGATGTGGGGCTCACCTCCAGCTGCTGCTGGGCTTGCTGTGCACGGTCTGCCGGGCTGGCACATGTGCGGTGGCACGAGGACGCGTCTCCCAGGAAGGAGTGGCCCCAGGAGCACCTGCTCCCTGCTCCCCACAGAATCTCTTTCCTTTGGCCTTTCCTTCCTGTGGGACTGACTTTGGGGGAAGGGGGGGGTCCTGGCAGGCTCCCAGGAAACAGAGGACATGGACAAGGACAGATGGGAGGAGTGGAGGTGAGCCCAGGGGTAGAGTCCAGCAGGATGATTCAGAGCTGCCAGGACAGGCTGGGCACCTCTGCCTGAAGGTGTCTCCGAAGCTGCTTGTCTGGAAAAATCCACCTTATCCCGGTGTTCCTTGCACTTCACCACCTTTTGTAATAACTTGGACAGACCCAGGCGACATAGCGTCTTTGTTTTAAGAATTTAAGAATGTCTGCACGGTGTTGGTATTCAAGGCCAGAGGCTCCCAATCCAGGAGTCACTGTTGGCAGGTACCAACCATCTGCAATGCGCCGGTCTCCTCCCCACCTTTCCCTGCCTGTGGTTATCTTGTTTCACCTCTGTAGAACTCAGTGGAGGAATGTACAGCTGTGTGTGTCCCGGCCACCCTGAAACGGATGTCCCTGATACACTGACAGGGATGAGAAGAGGGAGATAGCATTGTGAAAGGTGGCAAGGCATGGTGCCTCAGACCTGTAATCCCCGCACTCGGAAGGCTGAGGCAGGAGAGGCATTGTGAAGGCTAGCCTAGACCCTGTCTCAAAAAACAAAACAAACAAACAAAAATCACCATAAAAGGAAAGGGCATCTGGAGACTGGGAGTCTTCCTGGTCCCCACCAAGGGCAGTGCCAGCTACAAGGAGGCGGGGCCCTTTATCCTAAGGGCCTGGGAAGAAATGTGGGCCCTGGAGAGGAGGAAAATACACCCTCTGCGACTGAGACCAGCAAGGGAGGCGGTCGAGGCCCTGATGGCAGTGTCCCCAAAGCATGTCCCACCCCTCAAATGCGCTTGATGGCCGCTTCGGCCGCAGTAGGGTCACTGACTAACGGGGTGGGGCTGGGCTGCCGGAATGTCTTGGCCTCGCTTTGTTTATTAATCAGAGCACATCTCGGAGCAGGAGGCCGTTGGCAGAGAGGAAGCAGCTCTGCGTCACCAGGAGGCTGCACAGATCTATTCCTGGTCCCGCCTGGCATGCGCAGGCGCCTCTGGGCATGTCGCCGGTGCTTCCAGCTCTGCTTGCCCCCTAGGCGCAAAGGGCTCAGGTGACTGCAGAGCCCTGGAGCCCACTCCTGCCCTCTGGTAGCCCTTTACCCCAAATCATGGGCTCTCGGGGGCAGAAAGCATGACTGCTTACCTCAGATGTAAGATACATATTTTGTTTTCCTTTTGTTTTGAGACAGCACTCACTATGTAGTCCAGGCTGACCTCAAATTCTCTGTAAACCTGCCTCGGCCTCCCCAGTGCTGGGATTACATGTGTGCCACTGCTGGAAACATAGACTTACATATACATTCATTTGTGTCCATTTCCATCCTAAGCATAATACAAATGACGTGCAGAAAACCTGGTAATCACAGAGGAGCTGGATGCAGTGGTTTGCATCTGGTCCTGACTCCTTAGGAAACTGGGTCAGGAGGGCCAGGAGTTCCGGATCAGCCTGGGCAACATAAGGAACTGGTCTCAGGAAAGAACTACAAACTACGAAGAGGTAAAAGAAGAATGTAAATCCCCTATAGTCCCACCATTTGGAGAGGGGCACAGGACCTAGGGAGGGCAGTTCTGTGTCCACTGCCTTCTCCTCTCCAGCACTGCGCCTCTGAATTGGGTCAGGAGGCAGAGAGATGTGTGTGTGGGGCGTGGCAGGTGCTGCCTCCTCTAACTTGAGCTGATTCCTCAAGATTTCCCCTCTGAGCATTTCTTGTGATCATTCCACTTCCAGTGCGTTTAAAGTTAACACGGGCTTGCTTACAGATTCCAGAAGAAATATGTTTTGAAGTAGGGCTGTGACCATCAATACTTTGCCAGCGGGTGGTTTATAATTAATCACTCCTATTAGAAAAAAAAAGTAAGTGACTAAACCATTACTCAAGTTCTTTGGCAGAGGAAGTGGTCATTATGTTCCTCCCTGCAGCTCTGCTTTTGTGGAAGAGGAAAAAAAGTCTTTTCATTTGTTTCTCTGAGCTGCTCCAATACTTTGACCATTGTCAGTGAGTGCTGGCATAAACAGGCCCTGCCATTGTCCAGCGGTCACTAGGCATGCAAGGGCTTCTCTCCAGCTGACCTGGGGGAGTGACCGCAGCGCCTTTGCTCTGGAGCTGGCAAACGCTGGAGAGGACAAGAGAGCTCCCTTTGGCTCCAGACTCCTCCCCGCCTCCTCTGTATCTCTTAGTTGTGAAACATGGCTTCTTTGGTCCCCAGGGCAGGGCTTGCCCATCACAGAACACCAGGACCACCCCTTGAGCCGCTGTGTCCCCTGGGAATGATGCCGGTGGCCCTGTGGCTACTCTTAGGTGCCCTTGATTAAACAAAGCACTACTGAGCTGTCCGGTGCATGGCTAGAAGGAGCTTCCAGTCTTACAGGCAAGGTTGAGGTGGGGCCCTGGATACAGTCATCGATCACTCAATAGCGGGGACACATTCCAAAATGTGTCATTAGGCAATCTTGTCATGTGATCATCATAGAGTTACACAAACCTAGATGATACGGTCAGTTCTTGGTGTGGCTCTTGATTCCATGAAGAGAGATAAGAAATTCGGGACAGCATAACATGGCATGGATTTGGGGGGAGTGGACAGGGTCTCTGCTGAGTTGCCCAGGCTGACCCTACACCTGTGATCTTCCTGCATCAGCCTCCAGAGTAGCTGGGATTACCAAGTACTCTGTGCCACCACACACAGCTGAACATTTTTTAAAAATAAGAGTACACTGCAAAAGCACATGTACACTTTTTATCATAATTAAGTACCATGCACTACACGTGTATGTTTCTCCCTTCTGGCTCCTTGGGCAGTGTCTCCAGTTCCTACAAATTCGTAATATGTGCACGAACTGGATGTCCGTTCCAGGTTACCCTTACAGCCACTTCCCCCGGTGAAAAGTGGGAAAGTGAAGATGTGATGTAGTGATTAGAAGAGTTGAGAGGTCACACTTCACCTCCCTCTGCAGACAGAAAGCAGGAGAGGGGTTGGGCTGGCAAGCTGCTGCCTCCACCAGGACCTTACGGGTTGGGTGGGGTTCAGTTCTGAAGGAGAGGGACAGACATGCTGAGACCAGCACTGTCACTCTTTAGGAAGCTCCCGGGAAAGTGTGCCACAAGTTGGTAACCACACTCTTTAACGGGCAAAGCATTGGGAACAACCCGGCTCCCTCGGTGGGAGTCACACAGCGGTGAAAATGAGTGAACTGCGGTGGCATGTAACGCATCATAGAAGCGTATGCATGAAAACAAGACTACATACCAATCATTACATCAAGTGAAGTCAAGACAAATTGGGACCCATGGTTAGTGAACATACGTTTTAAAGGAATTGTATAGATGGGGACTAGAGGCTGGGGAGCCCCGAGGGAGCTTCAGAGGTGATGAGGATGCTAGTCTGTTTATGTTTCCTTTTTTTCCTGTTCTTCTTGTTTTGGTACTAGGCATGGAACCCAGGGCCTCATACATGCTAAGCAAGTACTCTGCCCCTGAGATGTTCCCAGTTGGGTTTTTTTGTTTTTGTTTTTATAGTCTGAGGATTAAACCCAGGGATCACTGAGCTATATCTCCAACCCTTTCTAATTTTTCTTTTTATCAAGATAAGATTAAAAAAAAAAGACACAAGGTTTTACTAGGTGGCCGAGCCTAGCCTTGACTTTGCAATCCTGCCGTAGTAGCTGGGCTTACAGGTATCTTCCACCGTGCCTGGCTACGATGGTGCTGGTTTTAGGTTGGTGGGAACTGCTGAGTGTTTTGTGCTTCGTTAAGGTTATGAATATGGCATTGTAATTTGTGGGCCTTAAATATTATGAAATACATTTGAGAAACAGTGCAATGCTAGAAATGTATTGTCAAAGTTTATATGTTAATACTGTGCTGTAAGGAGGGCACTTTGATTCTTTGAAGCTGTCTGGGGGCAGGAGTCCTCCTGTCACTGACCTCAGTGAATGTGGATTTCTGGAAAGTGGCTTTGCTGAAATAGAGGGGACTCCATTGTCCACCATACCACCTTTGCAGCAATGGATGACCTCAGATTCTCCTTGGGCAGGGCCTCCCCAATGCCATGTCCTGTTTCCTCACCATTGCCGGCTGCCAAATGCTGACTGACTGTGAGACAGAAGGAGGGGACAGTGAGCCAGAGGGGCCTAGCCAGCCTGCTTGGACTTGCCTGGTTCTGTGGTGACAGTCACATCCAAGGCTCTGGTGAGGAGGAGAGAAGACCTCCAGGCTGCGGCCTGGGCTTGTGTCTGTCCTTTTCCTGCGAGTCTTAGAGCAGAGGTGGAGAACTCAGGCTCCAAGGGTAAAGCGAGGAGGAGGCTTAAAGGGCTGATAGGGTCAGGCAGGGCCTCATGCCGGGCAGACACCATTTCTGCCCTTTGATGCGATGTCCCTGTCCCAGCCCATGGCCAGTGGAACTGCTGGGCTTTGCTTCCCGCTCTGAGAGCTAATTTGGATGGGATTTCAGGGCTGCCAAGCATGCGACGCGGTCTTCCCAAGCAGCAAATCCCTGTGGGTCAGAGACACGTGTGCTGTCCTCAGACTCAGGACGGGAGGCAGGGCCAGGCACTCAGACAGCAGCGGGCCTTTCTGAACTCTTCTGCCAGGTTCACATGACGCGTTAGGTTTGACGGACCAAGTGAGCTTAGATAAAACCTATCTCTGCTCCCTCAACTGGTGAAATTAACTTAATTGATGAGTTAATGAATTAGTCCAAGGTAGTTGGGCTAAGTTTTGTCTTAGATTCTGTGAATCTATAACTTGTATTTAAACCTGTACTAAAAATAAAAATGTATTTGTTCTTTTTTTTTTTAGTTTTTCTTTTTAAAAAAAATTTTTTTATTTTATTTTAAAAGGGAGTAAAATTAAACACAACAAAACAGAACAGAATGGGACATAAGAAAGCATAAATTTCAAAGCTAGACAACCAGAGATCTTCACTATCTGTCATATTGTCTCTTGTTTTCTTCCAAATGGTTGTCCTTATCTTTGCATATGGGGAGCTCATACTAAATAACATAGTCATGTATTTGTTCTTTTAATCTTTCATCTCCTTTTCCTTGAGCACACACAATTTTTTTCAGGGGCATTAGATTCTGTTTTTGTTTGTTTGTTTCATTTTTCATTTTTACTCCAAGTTGGTCTCTTAGAGTAAAAACAGCATTATCTTGAATATTTAACAACTAGGTGCAGGGTCCTGCAGGAATCCTGGAACAGAGTCAAACAGCCTGATTTACTTCGTAGTTATATAGCTGTCCTATTGGTGACCTTGGACAAATGTCCTGATTCTTCCTGCCTCAGTTACTCTCTGTAAAATGAGTTCATAAAGATCCTGTGTTCTGAGACTTCCTAAGTGCTTGTGAGTGCTGGAAATCCTGCTTGGGCCCTGGCATTCATTCTTAGGTTTGTTCATTCACGCGTTCATTCATTCTGCATTTATCAGGTGCCAGGGAACCCCTGTCATGCGCCAGGTAACACTGGAAGCTAGTGGTGTGCCAGTTCTGGGGAGAGGGTGTTTAGGCTAAGACCTAAAACAGAAGACATTGTCATGGAGAGCAGCAGGGGAGGTGCAGATGTGGGCAGGGGCTGGGCCTCCTGGGGGGCTGGGTGGTGAGGGGCCAGGCCTCAGCGTGGACAGGGGTGGCGGGAGGCCCCCAGGGCTGTGCCCAAGCTTGAACTCCATCCCGGAGCAGTCGCAGACCCTGAAGGACTTTCTAGTCAAGGGAATGAGTGGCTAGATGGTGACCTGACAAGGAGGCTCGGAAGGCCACTGTCTTGATCCAGGCGGAGGAGGACATGTCCTGGACCGTGGTGGCCTGCAGAAGTGTTTGGAATGAGGACTCTGGCTTTCCTGAGTGGGAAACCACACCTCACAGGGTGCCGGAGCTTTCTGATGCCACCTTGCTCCCTCAGACCTACCACGAGACGTGCTGACCAGCCTGCCGGGGGCCAGTGTCTCCCTGCCCTGCCCTGAGAAAGAGCTGAGAAACAACGCCACTGTCCACTGGGTGGTCACCAACACACACCAAAGATGGGCTGGCGTGGGACCCAAGTTGCTGCTGAGGTCAGTGCAGTTCAGCGATTCTGGCAACTACTCGTGCTATGTGAACGGGCACCAGGCGGGGACGGTGCGTCTGCTGGTGGAAGGTGAGTTGAGGCCCCTGCCTAGGAGAGACATGGCCCCCACAGTCCCAGAAAGACTAACTCCCGTTCTTTCCTTGGCCCCAAAATCTCAGGGAGAGGTTTCTGATGGCGCCAGTGAGATCTGGAGGGGCTTTCTGCGGAGTGGGGAGTGTTGTCCGGCTGGCCTGGGGGCGGGGGCTGGTCACTAGTGTGGGACCTGGGGCCAGGTAGCCTAGGTTGGAATCCTGCTCCCTCACCTTAGCTAAAATTCTCTGTCCCTCAGATTCCTCCAGCAAAATAAAGTTGATTTTCTCACTTTGCCTTCTTTATTTTTTTTTTTTTAATTGGAACTAGGGATCAAACTCACAACCACACGCTTGCGAGGCAGGCGCTTATGCTGCTGAGCTAAATCCCCAGCCCCTCACTTTTCCTTAAGAGTGTTGCAAAGTTGTGTGTGTGAGTGTGTGTGTGTGAGTGATACTGGGGACGGTACTGGGGCTTTTGCACTGAGCCACACCCCCAGCCCTGTTTCAGCTTTTATTCTGAGACAGGGTCTCACTAAGTTGCCCAGGCTGGGTTTGAAATTGTGATTCTCCTCCATCAATACCTTCAATGGTATTGGGATTATAGGTGTGTGCCACCACACCCTGCTGGATATTATTATTATCATTATTATTATTATAATATTATCAGCAGTGTTTATAGGTAAGGAAGCTAAAGGGAGGCTGGGACCTGGCCACAGTTGCACAGCCTGGTCTGTGTGTGCTATGGTTTCTTATTTTCTGAGGTCTCCCTCTTGCCTCTGTAGACAGAAGATCTGAAGGCAGTGCCCCCTTCCCGTTCCGGACATGTTCCCAGCCTGACCCCAGGATACTGCCCCTTCCTTCTGCTCAGGAGCTCTGTGTGTGGCTCACTTTGGTCTGCAGGCAGTGCTGGGCCTGACTGGTAGGTAAGTTTCCCCTCTGGGAGGCCTGTGGGCCCTCAGATGCTGTGTTGTGCTTTCAGCTCCTCCGGAGGAGCCAAAGCTCTCCTGCTGGCGGAAGAGCCTCTTGGACAGTGTTGTCTGCGAGTGGAGCCCTCGGAGTGCCCCATCCCCCACGACCAAGGCAGTGCTGTGTGTGAGGAAGCTGTGAGTAGTGGGCAGGGCACGTGTTTCCATCTCTCTGTACCCACTGAGCTCCCCGGTGCTGTGGTGGGTTTCCCAGAGGCACCTCGAGGGCTGTGCAGGCCAGGAGTCCTGATGTTTACCCAGGAGGATCTCTTCCTCTGGGGCAGACAGAGGGAGTGAGAGGGCTGCACTCACCTGTGCTTCTCACAGCAGCTAGGGGAGACCGGTGGTGTTTTTCTCACTGGATAGATAAACAGGTGCACAAACAGTTTCCACAAATGGATTAATTTGTTTAAGGCCATCTAGCTGCTAAGTGGCTCTGCGGGGAATCCAATTCTCTGTCAAGTCTAAAGGTTTTGAGTGTTGCCTCAAGGAATTAATTGCTAATGGCCCTGGGAGTGGGAAGCCACTGTCAGTGCCTTGACCCTGGGAACCTGTTGTGCTTTTCCATTACATAGGCAGGTAACAGGAAGAGGTAAGAGCACACCTGTAATCCCAGCACTCGGGAGGCTGAGACAGGAGGATTGCTGTGAGTTGAAGGCTACATAGTGAAACCCTTTCTCCAAAAAAAAAAAAAAAAAAGTAGCAAAGTGGTAAAGAGTTGCATTGGAGAGCAGTGGGGCTACAGTCTTGACTGCCTGGGGTTCCTGTCCCCCTAATAGAAGGTGACATAAAGGGAGGGACCTGAGATGAGATCAGCCACAGAGAGAGGGGAGTAGACAATGCTGAGAACAAACTTACCTCTGGTTTTGTTTTGTTTTGCTTTGTTGTTTTTTTGGTACTGGGGCTTGAATCCAGGACATTTTCAGTGAGCTATGTCCTTAACCCCATTTTTATTTTTTATTTTGAGACAGAGTCTCATTAAATTACTAAGTTGCTTATCTGGGCTTGAATTTGTGATCCTCCTGCCTCAACCTCCCCAGAGTGCTGTGATTTTTTTTTTTTTTTTGTACCAGGGATTGAACTCATGACTCACGCTTGCCAGGCAGGCGCTTAAGCCACTGAGCTAAATCCCCGGCCCCTACACAGCGACTTTTTACTCAAAGTCCTGAAAGCTGCTAAAAGCTGGTAGCATACAGCTGGGATGTGAGCCCTGAGATCAGTCTTCCGAGCCGAGCTCCTGTCGCCGCTCTGATCACCCCACTGTCCTCTGGAGCGGTGCAGGAACTGAGAGGTAGCACGCCCTGGTTTGTGTCCACAGCCAGACAGACCTTATGGAAGAATTCCAGGAGCGGTGCCTGTATTCTGGGGAGTCCCGGAAGTTCTTCTGCCAGTTGCCGGTTCCAGAGGGAGACACATCCATCCATATAGTGTCTCTGTGTGTGGCCAACAGTGCTGGAAGCAGGATCAGTAGCAGGGAGACGCTGCAGACCAGTAAGATCTGTAAGTGAGCTCCTCCCATGCTATAGCTGCTTCTTCGGCTTTTCCTTGATATTCCTTGCAGGGGCAGGGAAGGGTGGCTGAGGTGTGTGGTGGGCTGGAGCCTGTGGGGCGCTGCCTGCCAGAAGGTCTCAGTGTAACAGAGGAGGGTCTGGTCCAGACCTGTGTGGAGGGTGGGTTGGGGAGGGGGCTGCCCGATGGGGCTTGCAGAGCCTTGCCAGCTTCTCCTGCTTGCTGTGAAGAGCCATGCTCCCTCTCCCACAGTGAAGCCCGACCCACCTGCCAACATCATTGTCTCCGCTGTGGCTGGACACCCCCACTGGCTCAATGTCACCTGGAAGGACCCCCACTCCTGGAACTCAGACTTCTACAGGCTTCGCTTTGAACTGCGATACCGGGCTGAGCGGTCAGAGACATTCTCAACCTGGATGGTAAGTTGGTCTCTCCTGAACAGAAAAGCACCCTCTGCACCCTGGTGTAGTGGAAGGGGCACTAGAAAGGAAGGGACAGGTTCTCACCCTGCGTAGTACTGTGGGCCCTTCTGCTCTGGATGAGTCATCCTACTGTACGGCCTTGGTCATCTCATCCGAGAGTCACAGTCCCCAGCTAGTCTCCTCTTCGAGGGCCCTGAGTGTGACAAGGGTTTGGTAGATAAAGCTGTGGCCCTAAGTCTTGGGCAGCGGTGGGAACTTACCCACCGCTGTGTGTCAGCCTGGGTGTCAGCCTGGGTGGCCCTTGGAGCGACCCCAGCTCCGGAGCCTGCAGAGCGGAGCCAGCTGGCAGGGCTGGGTGGCTGCCACCTACCGCGTCCTGTGTCTCCGTCCTCAGATCCAGGACTTGCAGCACCAGTGCATCATCCCGGATGCCTGGCGCGGCCACAGGCATGTGGTGCAGCTCCGGGCCCAGGAGGAGTTCGGGATCGGCTCCTGGAGCGAGTGGAGCCCTGAGGCCAGAGGAACCCCCTGGTCAGGTACTGCAGGGGGTGCCGAGGGGGGCGGGGGCGTCTTGGCTTTCAGTGCCTCAGTAGCCTAGGGTTATAGGACAAGTCACCCCAAACCCATCCTAAAACAGCAGCCATTTACTTGCTGGAATTTCTAAAAGTAAGTCAGAGAGCAGCTTGTCTGTGGGTCTGGGCAGCTGCTGCCACCAGGTTGGAGGGGCCAAGGCGGCCTCACACACAGGGCTGATGGCCGAGTGGCTGGCTGGTGGGCCTGCCTCTCCTTTCCGACAGGCTGGGGGCCGCAGGGCGGGGCTGGGGTGCCAGCAGCAGCTGGAAGGGAGGAGCTGCCTATAATGAGATGATGAAGAACCACTGCTTGGGGAAGTAATAAAATTAGTATGTTTGTGATAAAACAACCAGTTCCAGAAAAATATGAAAAAGGTAACAATTATCACCAGTATTTTTACTACCTAGGGAAAATCAGTAGGAACATTTTAGTATACTTGATTCTTTTTTTACATTTGTGTGTGCGTATTATATTGTAAACATTCTCCATGTTATCAAACCTTTTTGGAAATGTGTTACTTAACAAGTACATGAGTAAATTTTTTTTAACCCATAGGAGTTATTTTGTTGTGGGTTTTTTTTTTTTTGGTACTGGGGATCGAACTCACGATTACGTGCTTACAAGGCAGGCACTTACGCTGCTGAGCTAAATCCCCAGCCTTGTGTTTTGTTTTTGAGACAGAGTCTCGCTGTGGATTTCAGACTGGCCTTGAACTCTCTGTAGCCCAGCCTGGTCTCGAATTCCCAGCAATCCTGCTCCAGCCTCCCAAGTGCTGGGATCACACGAGTGTGCCACCATGCCCGGCCAAGAGGGTTTGTTTTTTTTTTTAATAACTGATGTGAATGTGCGTAACTGGAAATTAAACCCAGGGCCTTTGCACTCCGCTACATCTCTAATCTATTTTGAGCCATGGTCTCTCTAAATTGCTAAATTGCCCAGGCTGAGTTTGAATTTTCAAACCTCCTGCAGTGCTGACATTATAGATGTGTGCCCGATACGCCCAGCTAAGCTTAAAAATGTTTACCAATCAGTGCGTAAAGGAGGTCCAGGGGAACTCAAGGTCCGGAGCCTCCACCTGTGCCTCCGCCTTCCCGTTTTCCAAGCCGCTTTCTGGAGGAAGCTGCTTGACTCATTCTGTTCTTCTGCTGGTGCCCTCCTTAACCCTAAATGACAAACCTACTTGGTTGCTTTTTATTTTTTTCTGATAAAACCAGTGAGACATTATCTGCTGACACTACTATGAAAGATTAGGATTTAGCAGACCTGGAATTCAGGAACCTCCCAGACTACACCACCACAGGCAGCTTCAGGCAGCTTCTCCTTGAGCCTCGGAAGATGCAAATCTCACCTCTCCCTGAGCAGTTTATTGCCGCATTCCTAGCATTCTTTTTGTTGGTGGCTTCCAGCTTTACTGTGTACTCAAATCTTTCTAGCCCTATAGCAGAGTTGAACCGAATTGATCATTCTTTAATACTTGGCGACTAAAAAGAATGAAACACCAATCACTGGCTGCATGCATGTCAGCAAAAAGGAAAAGAGAATGCTTGGTCTCATTCTCATCCTTGTCCCTTTCTCCTGGTCCTGGCCGCAGGGAAAACACAGACTTTGTACAAAGGCCGCAGGGCCCTCACATGGGATGTGACGGGCCTTCCGCCTCTGAGCCCTTCAGTGTAGGATCCTTGTCTTTTCTGCTGTGGGCAGACCAAGGGCCAGAGCTTGGGGGTGGGCTTGGGTCTCTGCTGAACAGCAGGAGTAGGGTGGCTTTCTTGACCCCTGCTCAGAAGCTTAGTTTCTGCTGCCACCTGGCCAAGGAGGGCCTGCCTCCTATGTGGCATTTTAGGAAGGGCATTTAAACCACCCAGAACATCTTCAAGCTGAATTGTGTTAACCTACCTGTGGTTTTCTTTGATTTGCATACACTTCAACCAAGACACACTGGTTATGTGAATGTCGGACATCAGTGTGGCCTTGGTGGATCTGCAAGGGAAGGAAGTCAGTCATAACATTTTGCTGAGGAAATGTTCCCAATACTTGCTTTCTCTTCTGTCCCGATCACTTAGTGTAGCCAGTCACTAGCCACTTTAAGGAATCCCAAACCAGTTAAAAAAAATTGTGCTAAAATGCACATAACATAAAATTTAGTATTCTTACCATTTTTGGGTATACAGTTCTGTGTCATTAAGTATTGTACATTCACATTGCTCTTTGGCCCCCACCCCCATCCACCTGCAGGACTTTACCTTTTTTTTTCCTCATCTTTTTGAGTCAGGATTTCACTATGCTGTTCAGGATGGCCTTAAACTCACTTTGTAGCCCAGGCTGGACTCAAATTCACAGCGATACTTCTGCCTGAGCCTCCCTAGTGCTGGGATTACAGGTGTGCGCCACTATGCCTGGCAAAACTTTACCTCTTGTGGAACTGAAACTGTGTTCTCTGAATAGCAATTCCCATTCACCCCTGTCCTGCCCTCCTCTGCCCCGCCCCTCCCCCACTCCTGCGGTTAACTATTCTAGGGTACATTAGAAAAGTGGGCTCATATGTGTCTGGCTTATTTCAGTTAGCGTTAAGTCTTCAAGGTTCATTCACATTGTAGTGTGTGTCAGAATTTCCTCCCTTTTAAAGGTTGGTGAATATTCTGTTGACATTATAGATGGTGAATATTGGTGAATATTCTGTATAAAAATATTCTGTATAAAAATACCATGTTTCATTTATCTGTTTCTGTCAGTGGACACCTGGGTTGCTTCTGCCTTTGGGTATTATGAAAAATGCAGCTATGGTGTTGGATGTCCAAATATGTATCTGAGTCCTTGCTTTCAGTTCTTTTGTTTATATGTCCAAAAGAGGAATCGCTCCATCATGTGGTAATGCTATTTTTAAGGTTTTGAGGAACTGCTATGCTGTTTTTCACGGTGACTGTCCTTTTTTTTGCATTACTGGGGATTGAACCCAGGACCTTCACGCTGAGCTACAACCCCAGCTATTGTTACTGTTTATTTGGAAACAGGGTCTTACTTGCAGAGTTTATAAAGTTTCCAAGTTCTCCATAACTCCACCAGCACCAGTTACTTTCCTTTTTTCTTATCTTCCCTTCCGGTCCCTCATCCTTGTCTTTGCATAGCATCTCTCACATTACCTACATCGGCATCTAGGTCCTGGGCTAGGTGACCCTCCCGTGTCCTCGTAGCTAGGACTCCAGGCCTGCACCACCACTCCTGGGGGCCTTTCTGTGAGTGTGTGTAGGACTGGGGGTGAATACCAGGAGTGCTAAACTGCATCCTCACCCTTTTCATTTTTTATTTTGAGACAGGGTCTGCCCACGCTGCCCAGCACGAGTTCCAACATGAGCCACTACACTCAGCTCGTGTTCTTTTTAATGGCATTTGTGTCTGAGAACATCTGTCTTTCCAGAGAAGACACACAGTGATTCTTTCGATCCTCCACCTCAGGCCGAGCAGTCTGCAGCCGTCTTCTGGGTCTGCCGTGTTATCGCACTGTGGCTTGGTTTGCATTTCCCTAGCGATGAGGGATGCTGAGCCCCTCCTGTGCTTCCTGACTGGGTATCTTTGGAGAACTCTGTCCTAGTCACAAGCCCTCTCTTCTGCGAGTCCCACTCTTCTCAACAGTGCTTGCTGTCCTCTAGAGTGACCCTTGCTGAGCCCCGTCCCTAGTAACGTGTGCCCTGTGTCCAGGCTGCCTGGGGGGCTGCATCTGCCTGGACCCTTCTTCCAGCCCGCTGGATGGGATGGTTCCTTACCTGTCTGGTCACCTGAGCCCGAATCTGCTCTCATTTGTGGACGTCCCTCATCAAACTGCTGATATCTTCCCTCTGTGGAAGGAGGCCTCCGTCTGACCAGCTCTAGGTCCCGTCTCTGGTTTTCTATTCATGGGTCACATGCCACACTGACCACGTGGCTCAGTAAGAATGCGGGTTGAAGCTGCCGAGGTGCCTGACTCCCTCCCCTCTTGCGTTAGTGGTTGGGGAGATGTCTTTATACCCACTGTAAATGTCTGCTTCCCTCTCCCCTGAGGGCAGATCAGAGGAGCCTGAGTGATCTGAGGCTGCTGGGTAGGTTTAGGTTAGAGAGAGGGGCAGGTCTGGAGAGAGGGAGGCTGTGTGTTACTGCCTGTGCAGCGACCCAGCCGTCCGGGGTGTGTCCCTGCACTAGGGCCCGCATCACTCTGCTCCCTGACCCTAAGGATCTTCAGCTCTCCAAGCCCACACAAAGGGACCCCCTCCCCTCTTCCCAGCCTAGTTGCAGGGGCGGTTTCCTTTGGAAGACATAGAGAATCATACTGGACCCAAGAATCAATTGGATGATGTCTTACTTAACTTTTTCTTGTTGCTGAGACAAAATATCCAACTCCCAAAGTTAAAAGAGGAAAGGTTTATTTAGCTCACAGTGTGTAGAGGTTTCAGTTCATAGTCGGCTGGCTCCAAGGTAGGCTGGCATGGCAGAGGGCATCACAGAGGAGAACATTCATGGCAGACAGAAAGCAGCTAAGTAGGAAAGAAGCAGCAAGTGAAAAGCAACCATAGCATCTCTCTGTTTCTTACGTTCTATCTAGGCTCCATGTCCTTAGGGCCAGTAGTACTCCACCCGGGTGGACCTTCCCTTTACTCCTAGAACTATGCCAACCAATCAGCGGACTAATTTAGTGATCACACATCCTTAATCCCAGCATCCCACACCCTAGACCCAGCCACCTCTGAGAAGCCCCACCTGTGACCGCGTGAGGTTTGGGGGGACATCTAGACACAGCCATAACAGGTGAGACCGGCAAAGGCAATTCACTTCTCAGCGCCTCTGTCGTGTCTTCTGTAAAGTGGGAATGATAGGCTCTTTCTTGTACTTTGCATTGAGTTATGTCCCCAGTCCTTTTATCCGGTACAGGATCTCATTAAGTCCTTAAACTGCCCAGGCTGAGTTTAAACTTGTGATTCTCTTGCCTCAGCCTCCCAGAGTGCTGGGAGTTCAGGCCTGTTCTACAGGGCTGGTGAAAACTCTTCTTTAGAACTGGTGAAGTGTACTGTAAGTATTAATGTACACTGCAGTGTTGGTTTGTGGGATGAAAAGAGGCTAACGGGTCTCACAATCACTGTCCTGTGTGCTGTCCTGGACCCACTAGTTGGCGTCTGGAGGAGTGAGTGGGGGGTAGTCTGGGAAAGCTGGGTGATTTTAATGCACACCGGGGGCCTCACGGTCACACAGCGCGGTAGGATTGGAGCAGAGGTTCCATCAGGCTGGAGGGTCTGGGTGGGACCAGTGCAGGTGGTCAGGGAGCTTCAACAGGTGCTGTGCCCTGAGCTGTGTGGCCTGCGGCACTCAGCCCGGGAACCCAGTGCCGCCCGTTATGAAGGACAGGACCCCAGAGTCACACTTCCCCTTTCAGTGGCCTGGCTGCCACCCCTCCCCTACCAGGAGCTTTTGGAGATGGTGCCTGAGGTCAGGGCAGGCCGAGCAGGACGGTGCCCTGGATGTGGTGAGCCTAGGTTGGAGCCCTCTCCTGAGGGGGAGACCTCCCAGGTCTCCCTCTCCTGCCCAAGGCTCTCCCTGACAGCACCCGCCAGAGTCTGGGCCCCTCAGAGCTCCTCATGTCCAAGGGACCTGAGGCAAAGTGCCTAGGAAACACGTGAGGTGTAAGAGGTTTGCTCACCGCTGCTTAAAAGTCTCTGCAACTCCTTTTCCTCATCTCCAAGAGTGGGGATCACAGGGGTGGGAGAAGCGGTTACAGGTATCTATTTGTAAAACTCCTGGGGTGCTCTGAAGCCAGGACTGGGTCCCTTTGGCCTGGACCCCCTGAAAATAAGACCTGATTGGAAAACAAACCCTAGCATGGTTTTTCAGGATGCTCATATAATATAAGCCCCAGTTAAAAATAAGCCCCAGTTAAGATTGTCAGCCAGATGGTTACATTTAGTATGTCTGTTGCAACACATGACAGACATATTGAATTATAAATTGATATACAATTAAAGATACATAAATAACATTGGCATTAATTCTTAAAATAACAATTATAATTAAGTATTTGTAGATACCTAAGCAGCTGCCTTAGGGTGAGAGGTAAACACCTATGTAAACAGATGAACTCAAAGTCAGGCGTGATGGCACGTGCCTGTAATCCCAGCATTTGGGAGGCTGAGGCAGGAGGATGTCTTAGTTACTTTTCTCATTGCTGAGATGAAATACCCGACACCCAAAGTTACAGGGACAAAGATTTATTTAGCTCACAGTGTGTAGAGGTTCAGTTCATAGCTGGCTGGATCCGGGGCAGAGTGGCATGGCAGAGGGAGATCACAGAGGAGAAACAGTTCAGAGGCAGAAGACAGCAAAGCAAAAAAGCAAGGGAAATACAAGGCTCTTTCTGTTCCTTATATTGTATCCAGGCAACCAGGATTAGGGCAATGCCAATCCTATCAGTGGGCTGATTTATAATCACTCATTTTTAATCCTAGCGCCCTTGATGCTAGCTAGCATTGAACCATTAATCAATTCCAGGGTGATATACTCTAGATTCAGCCCCCCTTGGAAAAGCCCCACTGATGAGGTTTCTGTCCTCTATCCTGGTTGTGTGTTTCATTCCACACCCCACATGCTTGTTCACCTTTCAGGCCTCCTAAAGGAGTCTAATTGTTCTTTGCTACGCTGGCCGAGAGGAACACAGGGCAAGAAGAAACCAGGTCTTTCCTATGAATTTTAGGTTGTTTTTGTTTTTTGAAACAGGATCTCATTCTGTAACCGAGGCTGGCTTTGAACTCACTATGTAGCCGAGGCTGGCCTCAAACTTGTGGTGATCTTCTTGCCTCAGCCTCCCAAGTGTGATTTCTAGGTCTAACTCTGGTTCTCTTGCTGTGTGAGCTCACGCCAATTTCTTTACCTTGCTGGGCATCTTTCCACTGAATGCTGAGGACAGTAGGTCCACTCTTTGTCCCTCCAGTGTGCTCGGGTGTGGTTTCCCACATCCTGGGGACAGCAGCTCCAGCTCCTTATTCCCGACTGGCAGAGGGGATCATCTTGGTGTCCCCACTTTCTGTGCTGTTGTAAACTTCTTCATGGAAAACAAGAAGAAAAACATTTTGGAATCCAGAGCATTCCACCCATGGCCTGTCCCGGCCCAGTGCCTGGTCCCTCAGGCCTACATTTGCCACGGACCTGGCTTCTGGTCAGGACTCTGGCTCTCAGCCTGGCCTTCTTGTGCTTCGGCGATTTCCAAAGAAATGCTGTTCCCACGGGGGAGGCGTGGGCTCACAGCGGGATGGGGGAGGCAGCTGCAGAGGGGCCGGCCCACATCTGACTGCCAGCTGCGTTGAGCCATCCAGGTGCAGGGAAGGAAATGAAATGCTAGCAGTGCTTCCATCTGGCAGTGTGTATCCTTCCATTTTTTTTCCCTCTCAGGTATGAATGTATGGTAAATAATGTAGCATACCATAGGTTTATCAGGGGCTTGTTTCTTTAGAAACTTTAAACCAAGCTATGTGAACTTTTTTCTGTCTTGCGGTTGTCATATATTATGTCTTCAATAGTTTTCAGAAATACACATTTGGGCCAGGTTTTACAGTGCACACTTGTAATCCTAGCACTGGGGAGGCTGAGGCAGAAGGATTGCTGTGTGGTTTAGGGCCACCCTGGGCTACATAGTGACTCTCTGTTGCACACACACATGCATATACACGCTGAAGTTTTGTTTTTGATTGATGTAGTAAATGAGTGTATTGGTGAGATACACTACATAGTAAATGAGCAGACTGGTTGATAGGATACATTGTGATGTCTTGGTACTTGGATATGTTGTATAGTGGGTATACAAATTTTTAAGGACTATTGCATTATGTGGCTCTATCATAATTTGCATTGATGATGTCTTAAGGTCAGATATTCCAGCAGTGGCTTTTTGGGAGGAGCTGGGTTTTTTGAGACAGGGTCTCACTATGTAGTTCAGGCTGACCTTGAGCTCACCCTGCAGTCCAGACTGGACTTAAACTCATAGCAGTTATCCTGCTTCCGTAATGCTGGGATTGCAGGCATGTACCCTCACACCAGGCTCCATTCTCTGTTTTTTGAGACGGCATCTTGCTGTGTGGTCCAGGCCGCCCTTGAACTCTTGGGCTCAGGCGATCCTCCATCCTCTTGCATTAGCCTCCTGAGTAGCGGGGACTGTGCTGGGCTATTCTGCTCTTTTTTTTGGTACTGGGGATCGAACTCACAACCTCGCGCTTGCCAGGCAGGCGCTTAAGCCACTGAGCTAAATCCCCAGCCCATGTTCTGCTCTTTTAAATAATACAATGATCTTTGCTGTGCTCGTGGAGCCTGTCTGGTAGCACTGAGAGTCTGTGGGACACTAACAACTCTTCCTCCTCTCTGCAGAACCCAGGACTTCCCCAGCTGTGCCCCATGTCACAGAGGTGAGTGCGCGTTCCCGCAGCGGGGTTGGGGCTGCGGCACCTCGTAGAAGTTGGGCTGGCACTGTACTGGAAGTGGTGAAAATCTCACCTCTGCCTCCTGCTGGAAACACAGCTGTGGGCGAGTGCCCTGTCCCTGCCAAGCCTGCGTGAGGGGTGGAGCAGGTCCCAGTCCCCGGTGCAGGGATAGTGGCTCTGCCTGGTGCCCAAGCTGCCTGGGTCTGATGGCTGTGGTTCCATCTCTTGGTCTTTTGGACACTGCTAGCGGCTTAACAGGAGACACGGCTCAGCTTGTCTGAACCCTTCCCCTGTGGATGTTGGTATCATAATTGGCTACAAAGAGGATTACTGCTGGAGCTGCTTAACAAATTCTCGCAGTAATCCAATTTCTTGTTCGGCTGTATCTCCTCCCGGGAGCCTCGATTCCCTTTGCCCTAAACTGGGAGGCTCAGCCACAGGCAGAGAGGAGAGGAGCCCAGGTGCGGATGGGCCTGGCACCGTCTCCAGTCCCTGCTTGCAGGGCCAAGCGTCCCTCTGCGTAGGCTGTGCCTCCCTGCTGCCACACTCTGGGCTGTGCACTCCTGTCATCTGGTCCTCACGGTGAAGGAAGCAGAACCAAGGCTGTGAGGACTCAGGAGTCTGCAGCCACCCTATAGCTGTGAGGAGTGGAGCTGAGGTCCTGGTCCATGCTGTCCCTGAGGTGATGGTGCCTACCCCTGTCAGGACAGCTGTCCTGTGACCTTTGAGCACCTCCTGAGCAGGCCCTGAGCCTGGCATCTTTTGGCAGAGATGTGAATAGGAAGAAATCTCTACCCTGAGCTAAACAGGGACTCAGACAGTATAAATAACAGAGGAAAGCTTGAAGTGACAAAGGTCAGATGTCTTAGATGGCCATAGAGGGACTGGAGGAAGGGGTGACACCTAAATCCACAGAAATGGGTCTATGTAGGTCACATCTCTCTTAGGTACGTACTACTGATGAAGAGGATAGTAATCACCAAGTTTCTCCAATAGCAACAAGCCTGCCAGGTAAGGACTGGATGTTTTTGTATTCTTCTGTTTTGCAAGAGGGTTTCTCTTGTTTGGATAGTTGGCAGAGGATTCCCAATGAAAGTATATGCATATTTTTTCTAAGTTGTTAAATTGCCCAGGCACGGCTCAAATTTGAAGTCTTCTTGCCTCAGCCTTCAAGTACTGATGTAGGTGTGTGCCAGCATGCCTGGCTCACAGTGGGCCTTGAACGGTACTGCTGGAATGGCATCAGGCTGGGTGAAAGGGCAGGTGCAGAGGAGGAAGGCTGGGTCTTCTCCGTCTGCACTCACCAGTGAGCTTGTTCGGAGCACTGGTGGGCAGGACTCGTGCATCGTGCTGCAGGTGGACATATCCACCTGGAACCTGTCAGAAACCATCTAAAAGAGAGTGTGCCCCTCCCATCCATTCTCCTCCGTCTTCCCCATCTCTGCACACTGCGTCTGCGTGCTGGGCTGCTCAGATCTCCTCTCAGCAGGCCCTGCCGCTGTGCCTTGCGACCTGCTGGAAGGTGACTGCTTCTCTCCACTGTCATGACTTCAGCAGGGGCCATCTGACCTGTTGGCTTCTAGGCTGAGTCCCTAACTGATTTTTTCTAACCAGCCCCTGAATGACCCTTAAAGCATGAAGCCAGGCTCCCCCTGGCTCGACAGCATCTCCTCAGCGTCCTGGTGCGATTTCTACAGAGGCCCCTCACTCTCCTACTCCACCAGGCCTCCTTTGCCCCCCGTGTGTGCTCCAGCTTGGGGCCGTGCTCTGCCTCCTGCTCTGTCTGCACGCTCCTGCTCTGGCCACCAGTGGCCAGCTTCTTCCAGCATGTGCCCAGCTGTGTCTTTCCCTCCTGACCAAAAGCTCTGCTTTTGACAGAGCTCCTGTCATCCGTTGTCACTCGCTCCCTTCCAGTGGTTTGGTTTTCATCATTGCCCCGGTCACATCCAGTTATAACTTGTGATCACATCATGTTCTGTGCTTGCTTGTTTGTCTGCCTCCCTTGCTTACAGTGTAAAATCCAGGAGAGGAGGAGCGTTGTCATCGTGTTTGCTTAGAGCAAAGCCTGGTACACCATGGGCACTCAGTAAACAGTATGGAGTGGAAGAAGGAACAGTGAGAATAGTTGATGAAATATTAACAAATGTGCTAGCGAGTCTCCTGCTGTCTCTGTCAAGAGGCAAGATGCACTGGAAAGATCTGTTCTTGGGCTGGGCATGGTGGCACATGCCTACTACGTCACAGCACTTGGCAAGCTGAGGCAGGAAGATTGCTGTGAGTCTGCGGGGTACATAATGAATTTAAGGCCAGCCTGGACTACATAGTGAGACCCTGCCTTAAAAAAAAAAAAAAGGATAATAATAAAAGAAAAGAAAGGAAAAATCTGTCCTTGGCGCCACTTGCCAATAGGGGTGTATGGCAATGCCTGTCCCTGTGGGCGCCTGCAGTGAGAACTGGTAGGTGGAATCTGCCAGCTGGGTAGAAAAACCTGAATCTTGGGTCTATACAACTGTGCCTTTGTGTGAGTGTGTTGTGTTACTGGAACTGAACCCAGGGCCCACTGAACTACTTCCCAGCACTTTAGAATTAGAAAAAATCATTTTGACACAGCGTCTTGCTAAGTTCTCAGGCTGGACTCAAACACATCATCCTCCTGCCTCAGCCTCCCACAATGGTGGGATTGCAAGTGTGGGCCACCACACAGGGCCACAACTTCATCTTCAGCATTCCTGGCAGAAGGAGAAGGATGGTTTGGGTTAGGGGACCCTCTGTCTTGTTGGAAGTCTCTGGAGATTACAAGAAGGCCTTTCTGCGGGCAGACGTGGCTGCTTGTGAAGCTGGGTTTTTCTTTTATTGGCTCAGTGTAATGTTTTGGAGTCAGCGCCCCTGAGAGAAAGATGACGTGTGCAGCCTCTGCTCTCCAGAGCTCCAGCTAGAGATGGGGCAGGAGGGACAGGCAGGAGCCCCACGGGAGGGGGGTGTGGAGAGTGCTCAGTGCGGGCCAGGGGAGAGGTGACACCCCGGGAAGAGAACTGCTTGCCTGGGAGCTCTGGAGCTCCCGGGCAACCTCCTCAGCCCTCGAGGAAACCCTCAGAGCCTCTGCGCCTGGGGACAGGGTGGACGCCACCAGCAAAGCCACTCTGAAAGTGAGTCTGTGGCTGGCCGCAGCAGCTCAGAAACAGTTTAAAGTGCGCCTTTTGCCAGAGTTCTGGGGTCTGTCAGACAGTGCTGAGGTGGCTTGTTTGTTTGTTGATACTGGGGATTGAACCCAGGGCTTTGACTGAGCTACTTCCCAGCCCTTTAAAAAATTAAGAAAAAAAATTTTTAAAAACAAAACACAAGTTCTTTCTAAGTGGCTAAGTTGACCAGGCTGGGCTTGAACTTGCAATCCTCCTGCCTCAGCCTCCCAGAGTGCTGGGATTATTGGCCTGACCCACCACATTCAACTAAGGTTGGCTCTTTAGGGTTGGATCTGGCCAGAAACCTGGCCAGTGTGTTAAGCAGGCTGTTGGTTTAGGTTCCTATGGGACTTTTGACAGCAACAGCTAAGTCGTTTTCTTTTTGTCCCCTTCTTTCTACTTCTCTTTTATTTCCTCCTCCTCTTCTTTCTCCTTCTCCTTCTTCCTTTCTCTCTTCCTCCCCCCGCCCCACTTCTTGTTTCCAGTGCAAGACTCTTCCTCTGCACCGCTGCCTGCATTCCTGGTGGCTGGAGGAAGCCTGGCCTTCGGATCTCTCCTCTGCATTGGCCTCATCCTGAGGTGAGATGGGTCCTGGGCGTGGCTCAGGGTTGTCCTCATATTTCTTTTTATTTTATTTACTTATTTATTCATTTATTTATTTTGAGACATGGTCTCACTATGCAGTTCAGGCTGGCCGTGAATCCATTTTGGAGCCCAGTTGGGCTTGAACTTGCCATTTTCCCCTGCCTCGGCCTCCCAAGGGCTGGGCTTACAGGCATACACCACCGTGCCTGGCTGTTCTCATATTTCTTAACTAGCTTTCCTTTGCCCAGCTTGGTCATCAGAATTTCACAGAACATTAGCTTGTTCATTTATTTGTCCAACAAATGAGTGCACATATGGTACACATAGCATCTGTTCTGCTAAGACCTGTTACAGAGCCGTGGGAGACTCGGTGGACACGATGGACTCTCTAGGGAGGGAACAGGACACAGAGAGCTGACTACTTGTATGGTGAGGGTCACTGAAAAAGCAGTCTGTGGTGAGGAGAACCAGCCAACACCAAGGAGGAAGTGGAGTTGGTCTGATGAGGAGGAGAAAGAGAAGGGTTCCGGGAGGAGTAGGGCAGTAGAGAGAGCTTCTCTGTGTTAGCTCGCTGTGTCCTTACAGTGCCTAGAACTGGCTCAGCCACAGTGGTGTTACTGGAACCCTGGCATTATGCCCCACAGCAGTGAAGAATGCCACCAAGATGGAAGAGGGTAGGTCGCAAGCAAGTTTGCTTAAGAGACAAAAAAACTACAAAGTAAAAAACATAAAGGCAAGAAAATAAAGCTCCCACTAGCCAGGAGGGCTTCTGAGTAGAATACCCACAGGGCTCTTTTTCTAGAGATTTTTAAGGGTTTAGTTAAGCAATATAAACTAGGTACTTTTTGGGATCCAGTCTGTGCAGTGTTTGCGCAGTACCCGTGCAGGGCCCAGTGCAGCCTTGAGCCAGTGGCCTGCCCGACCGATCATGCTCTGGGGCAGGTCCCAGGCAGCTACAAGTCATCTGGAAGATGGTTTTGTAAGATCCATGGACAGTGGTACCTCAGCAGACTCCGTTTTGGACTTCCTGACTCCTTTTGGGGCCCCTGTCCTTGCTACTAATAGAATACTAGCTTTTGTCTCACTAATCCTGTTACAGAAGCAAGAAGACAACTCAAAGTGCTGAGGGTTGTTCTAGCTTTGACTTCCCCCTTCCTGCTTCCTCCATTTCCAGTGCTGGGGATTGAACTCAGGCTGCACGCATGCTAGGAAACTGAGCTACACCCCAAGCCCTTCACTTTGATTTTTTTCAAAGAAGTAGTGAACAAGCTGTCCAGTGGATATGCAGCAGGTAAGGTTTTGAATGAATGGAGGTAGCTTCTTAGAGAAATCAAAGTCTTTTATATCTTTGAGCCAGAGAAGGGTCCTGGCAGCATTCATGCACACATGCATTCATGCATTCCACTTCCATTTTTTCCCTTTCTTTATTTCTTTTTTTAAAAATGGTACTGTAAACTGAACCTGAGGTCTCTGCACTGAGCTACGTACTCAACCCTTTTTATTTTTTATTTTTTTTTTAATTTTGAGATGGGGTTTCACTAAATCTCACCAATCTCACCAATCTTCACCAAGCCCAGATTGGACTTGAATTTACAGTCCTCCTGCCTCAGCTCCTGAGAGTGCCAGGGTTGAGGACCTGCATCAGCACACTTGGCTTTCTGCATCATTTCCTCCAAGGGTCTTATAATCTCCCAGGAGGCTGTCGAGGCAGATAACATGATTTGCATTTGGCAGCTGGTGAGGGGAAGGTCGAGACTCAGACCCAAAGCTCATGCACTTTGAAAAGGGCCGCAGGGGTTATCTAGTCAACAATTTAGTTTAAGGAAATAGCCTCAGGATGTAAAATAACTTGCCCAAAGCTAAGCAAGAGCCAGGACCTGTCTGCGGAGAGCCCTCGCTCGTGGTCCTAGCTTGCTGTTGGCCAGGGGTGGGCCCTGCTTGTCCTGCTCTAGGCCCTCTCAGGCGGCAGCGTCTTGTGTGCTGTTAACTGCTGACAGAGAGGCATCGGAGGCCATGCTCACCTGCTGGCCAGGCGTGGCTGCTGCCTGGTTGCTAAGCAACTGGAGCCCCCGCAGGCCCAGCCCAGGCCAGCGCCTGGGGCTGAGGACATCAACAATCTGCTTTTTAGACTGGTGAGTTTCTGCGGGCTTCTGTGTGAGGCACATTTATAAGGAGAGGAAACGTTATGGGGTTCAGAACCAGGCCAGAGAGAAGACACAGCACCAGAGGAACTTTGAAAGACACAGCTGTATTACACTAGCGGGCTGAAGGGAATCTCAGCTTCAAATCGTCAGCCTTAGTCAGCCTTGGATCTTGTTTAATTGCTAGGCAGAATTCAGAGACAGCAACCGTGCGAGGGTGCCATCGTGCAACACAGGAAAAATCCAACATTGTCTGAGACCGGACAGAGGTGTCCCTAGGGTGGTAACTCTCTGGGATTCACGAGTGAGAGAAACCTTTCTTCCTGGCTGAGCTACACTTGTCTTGCAATGGGCACCAGAGTATGAAGGCTCGTTAAGTTTGTAGCTTTATAATAATAGGAATAGGCTCTGCCTCCCAGTCTGATCCTGTTAGAGATTTGCTTGGTATTAAAAATATAAGTTGTAGGGCCGGGGATTTAGCTCAGTGGCTTAAGCGCCTCCCTGGCAAGCATAAGGTCATGAGTTCGATCCCCGGTACCAAAAAAAAAAAAAAAAAAAAAAGTTGTAAAGTTTTCTCTGCATTAAAATAGCTTTTACAAGACCAGTTGTTTCCAATGATGACAGCGCCTCTGATCCCCAGGTCCTCCTGTCAAGGAAAAGGTACAAACCTAGGGACACTGTGGGGGCCAGGCAGTGCCAAGAGGCTGGCCCTAGGTGACTGCTGGCATGGCCATTTTCACTAGCCTGGACACTAGAGTAGTGGCAGCCATCCTGCCAGCCCATGATACCGTATTTTTGCTTTTAATACATTTACTTTGCATCCCAAGCAAAGCATTTTCCTGAATATTTTTTCCAGCAATATCAGTGATAATGTTTAATTGTAAATATGTACCATCTTCTAAAGTGGACACTGTGGCTTTCAGGGGCCAGTTCTTCCTCCCTCCCCCTCTCCCACCCACTCTATATTTTGTGATACCCAGCACTGGCAAGTGGAGTTCTAGCAGAGAATTCTTTTTTCCCACATTTGTCTAGAGTGGACTTGTACTGCTAAGAGAGGGCTCTCTAGGTGAAGGCCCGGCTTTGAAAACTCATCTTCTATTGTGTGGAGGGTCTCATTCCCATGTGCAGGCACAGACTGTCCCTCCAGGGCATGGACAGAAGACCTGCGCGTGTCCTAGGCCACAGAAGTGACCGGAGCAGGGCGTATTCTCTGTGGCCTTGGCGGGGTGGGGTGGGGGACCTTTGTTTCTACATCTCATTTTTTCAAAAAGAGCAATTGTTTTTTTTTTTTTAAACCTTGTAGCCACAGAACATTTGTTTTAAGCAAAACTTCATAAAGCCTGAATTTGTAAAGTAGATAAAAGGTGAAGGTCGGGCTGTAAAGGAGCCCAGCGCTGCATCTGCTTCTCCCTTCCACATCCCCCTGTCCTTCCTGTCCCCACCCTGTCTGGCTAGAGTCAAAGGCCCCTCTGAGCTCAGTGATTCACACAGGGTTTCATTTACTCCTCAAAGTACTTCGAAAGGAAACCTAAGTCTCTCAGCTACCCACCCAGTTGCCTTGCAAAAAAGCAGAGGGGGAAAGATTGCTCTCCCTGTAGGTAATGTGTTAAATACTGACAGAAAGAAAAGAAAAAAATCATTTTACCCAAAGACAACTCCTGTTAATTTTTAAAATATAAATGTGACAAAGTCTCACAAACATATGGAGAAGTATGTACATCGTAAGGGTACCGCTGCAAGGCAGGTGCGTCAAGACATCTGTAATCTCGGCACTCTGGGAGGTGGAGCCAGGTGGCAAGTTTGAGCCCAGCCAGGGCAACTTAGCAGACCCTGTATCAAAATAAAAAATATGAAGCAGGGCTGGGGGTGTGGTGTAGTGTGGTGGCCCTGGGTTCAATGCCCAGTATTTAATAATAATAAATGTATAGCTCCACAATTTCTACAATATGGATACATGCGTGTGCATGCACGCACACATGATTAATACCTATACCAAGAACATTAAATGTTTAGGTGAATTTCCTCTGAGTCTTTTTCTTCTGTATAGTTTCTTGTTTGTTTTTTATAAAGCTGTGTTATTCTGCATCTATAATTTTGAGACCTACCTTTTAAATTTATCATTATAAAGCAAGCATGTTTCTCATTATTACAAACTGCAAACTTAGCTAACTGCAGACCCCTCTTTTAGGGACATACCCAAGTTCACTTAACCTCTCCCTTATTATTGGGCATCTAGTTATTGTTTTGATTTTTGTAGACAGCACTGTGCTGAACACCGGTGTGCCTAACGCTTTTCCATAGCTCTGTGGTTTCTTTGAGGTGTATTCCCAGAAGGAGAATTCCTGGGCAGCGGATCTGAGCATCTCAGAATGCAGGGTGCAATGGTTCCGTCCTCAGTCCTCTCTCTGGAAAGAGAATTCTACTCAAGAGCTCAGCTTAAGTCCAGTAATCACCCCTGCTGGGCTCTTCCTGTTTCGTACCCAAGTGGCAAAGCCCTGAGTAACATTCTGCAGATTGTTTATTCCACTTGGATAGCAGGCTAAGGGCCAATGGCAGATATGGAGCCAACTATCAATTATTTATCATAACAAGGACGGGAATAGCCTGCTGATATAAAAAGAAATCCAAGGAAAATTCCCAGATCTTGTTTTTGACTTTGGTCTCCCCTCCTTCCTAGAGCAGCCGATATTGGGTACAATTGAGGGAGGCCACCCTGCTCCAGGTTTTGGGTTAGAAGGCAGCAAGTCAGCTACAGCAAGGGGAGAAGAGGCCTGGTGGCCTCACTCTGTCACGGGCCCCTGCAGGAAGGAGAGCTGACTGTACCTTTGAAGATGACTATCACCGGCTCATCTTCCTCCGACATGTTAAGTGACTTTGCTCAGTTGCTGAGCCCTGGCATTGGGCCCAGAGTGGGGCTCTGTGAGCGAAGCTGTGATCAGAGAGATGTCTATCTCTTTCCTGCTTAACAACTGCTTTCCCGTTAAAGGAGTCAACACGTGCCCAATGGTGACTACATGCGAGCGGGCTCAGTGCTCACCTCAGCTGGAGGGAGTGGGCATGGCTTCCCTGTTGCAGAAGGGGAGGACTGTTGGGAGCAGGGGTGGCAGTGTGGCCAGGGCGCCTCCGCCCTTTCCCTGCTAGTGCACGATGGTTGCGGATGGTCCCCGCCCCCGTAGGCCTACTTGCACCAAGAGCCTCATTTTCTTTTCTTGCTCCCTTTTTCTTTTTAAATAAAGGGATTTGTGGCCGATGTTGTCTACCTACTGAGCAGCCTCCGGACCAGGCCAAATGAAGGGACTGTGGGGTGATTTTGTGTGTGTGTGTGCTATAAAGTCTTCCTACTTGTAAATTGGCCCGATAATATATACTTATCTTCTTGGGGTGCTTTTAAATTCTAAATTCCCCAGCTCTTCAGAGCATCCTGTGGCCCTGGGGATGTGGAGTGCTGACAGGATGAATAACTGTTGCCCCTGGGGCTGAGAACTGGGAGTGCCAGGCTACCAGCGGTTGCTGCTTTGCACTGAGGCGCATCACAGGCGCCTAACATCTCTGTGGTTTCTCTCTGTACTGTGCGTAGGTTAAAGAGGACGTGGAAGTCAAGGTCTCTCCAGGAGTGCAAGCCCAGTGTGCACCCACCGTATCCCCTGGGGCAGCCCAGGCCCACCATTGTGCTTGTTCCTCTACTCTCCCCTCCAGTGTCCCCCAGCAGCCTCGGATCCGACAACACCTTGAGCCAAAGCCGACCAGACGCCAAGGACCTACAAAGTCCTTACGACATCAGCAACAGAAACTACTTCTTCTCCAGATAGCTGTCGGGTGGCGCCTGGCAGCCGGGTGTCAGACCCTGGATGGCTGGCATGGCGGAAGACTGTCTCGCTGCCATCCCACACATCTCAGGGTGGGGCCTGTGGCCTCCCTGTTGCAGAAGAGCCTCAAGGGGACGCTTTGACACTGGGGGAGGTCAGTATGCTGCATCCGTCCAGAGGGAAGAAAGAGGTGGTTGAAATTTCAAACCTCCCTTCCCAAATGCTCTGCTTAGAAGGGACTAAAAGGAACACAGGCCAACACAGAGGACTGAGGAGAGACGCTGTGGGCGTGAGGAGTTGCTGGTCACCCGCATCCAACTCGGACCCCCAAGTGCATCCTGGGCAGGCGAGATGGGTTTCCAGCCAAGCTGGCCCACTTGCGAGTTCCTGGCCGCTGTACTAAGGGCTTCTTCTAGTTCAAGCTCGGAAGCCCAAGTGCCTTTGCCATTCTGTTTTTCTCTAGGCCCGTGAGGGCTTCATGTAAACCACGGAGCTGAAGGAGGGAACTCTTTCCTGCCTTTCTTCGTACACTTGAACAAGAGCTTGGGGTGGGAAGGCAGGTTGTAGTGAATAATATCTCAGGGCCTGATGGTTTAAGTGGAATTCAATTAGTTCCTCATGATCTTTGCTTAATGTGAATGATACAGAATCCTAGGCATTTGCTGACTAGAGTGCCTCACTGCTTAAGCACATCTCAGGGCTTCAGGAGGAAAGAAGCAGGGAGGGAGACAGGGTCTCCATGGTCCTGCTCGTAGTGGAGGGAAACAAAGCTCGGAAACCCATGTTCTCTACCCTAGGTCCCCAAGGAGGGCTGGCAGCAGGAGGGCCACTGCCAGGGCTGAGAGTAGAATGTTTCATGAACTTGGTCAGCTCTGGGGTCCACTGGGCCTGAGTAACTAGAAAATAACTTGTTCATGTGGAAAAAAAAAAAGAACCCAGCAAGAATGTACTTTAATTCTTTTTTTAAATGCTATTTTCTCTTGAGACGTGGGAAGACCTAATATTCTCTGGGTGTCAGTATATAAATAGCCTGGGGTTGGGGAAGCACGATAACTTTGTTTAGCATAAAACCAAGTTAAATGAAAAGGGAGGAGGAGGAAAATTTTTTCCCCTACTAGAGAAGAGATTCTGGTTTCAGTGTGCATTTTGTTTTTACCGTACAAAGTGCCAAAACAGGTTGGTGCTCCTGGGGAGGCGGGGAGAGACAGCTGCAGCTGCTGCTCTGGGTGGCAGTGAAGGAACGGGTGACTCTTTCCCGCCTGAGTCTCTCCTATGGTTACAGGCCGTGGTCCTGAAACTCCCCACCCCTGAAGCCTCACCCTGTTATTAGAGGGGAAATTCATTTAAGAAAATCCCTTCGGTTGGTGCCTTCTCCTTTCACTTCATTGCTTGTGCTGAATTCAGCCCGGCCAGGACAGAAGTGCTCACTAAGCATGTGGCTGTGATGCTGACTAACACCTCAGCTGACATCTGTCCAGGCTCGGGATGTCAGTGGTCGCCCAGACAGATGCCCACACAACACAGCTGTGGTGAAAATGAGTTGTGCAACCACAGACCCCGAGCTTAGCAAACCGCAAGACTCTTCTTGTAGTTCACCCTTTGAGAAAAACATCACTGCCAGCAGACAGGTGGCAAAGGATGAAAGCCACTGTGCTCTGCTTGCTGCTTGCCGAGAGCTTGAGCTGGTAGTGATTTTCATCGCCGGCTTTGACTGTATGGGTTAGGCCCTGTGGCTGATTTCGGTGCCGTATGCTAAATGGACGAAAGTTAGGCAAGTGTTCATGGCCTCTCTACCTCCCCCTGTAAAGCTTTTGGAACTCTTTAAACTGTGAAAGGAAAATATTAGAAACGAGGACCTTTGTGAGAAAAGGTGATTTTGCCCCCATGGTTCTTTAATTCTTGTGCATGGTTTTACCCACAAGTAAGTAACATTACCAAAACTGGGCAGAGCTATGCTGGAGGAAGATTTAAATCCAGATAGCTCATTGTCTCCAGAGCTAGGCAGCTTTGATCTCCAAATTGTTATCACTTTCGTTATTACTATACCGGAACTGTCTTTTTTTTTTTTTTTTTTTTTGTATCAAAGAGGGATTTTTTTCTCCTTTATTTTTATAAGCTAGTGTCAATGAAGGAAGTCTTTGTCTTTTCTGAGCCCAAACCTTGCTTAGGCCATAAGCTTTCTTGGTCTGCAGGCTGGTAGCTGCACTGTGTTTAATCCCAGGTCCCCTGGTCATTCTTTCCTGGGTTTCTGCAGCCCACAAGCTGCCTCGGACCATGAACAGTGCTGTTGCTCACTTGAAACCTGCAGCCATCGGCCATGCAGCCAGCTGGGACATGTTAGGACAGAGACAGTTTAGATTAGACACCAAAACCCATCCTGTGGGGTAGGAGAAGTCAGAGATATGCTGGATCAAGGTCTATACCAAAGTGATCATTAATTCTGGGAGCATTAATGAAATGTTTTGGGAACATTTCGAGGGCGTAGCTGTGGCTGTGCACACATGTCCTGTGTAAGGGAGAGCACAGTGCCCTCGCCGTTTGTTTGCTGGGTTCTGAGCTCACGCTGAGTCTCCACCATTTCCCTGCCGTCTTGGGAGAAAAGGGACAAGTCACCAAGGCAAGTTGTAGCATCTGTGCAGGAACCGGATTGGAGGGATGTGGTGGTGAGCGGGGCCTAGTGAGGCAGGCTGGGACTGGCTGTGGCTTGTGGGTTTGCCGAAGACTGCTCAGGAATGTCTTGCCCAACTGCTTCGGCGATGAGCTGTACAATCTCACGCAGGGCCTGAGGCTGGGCCAGCTGAGGAGGAGACTCACGGCCAGGTGGAGCTGGGGAGCAATGTGCAGTGTGGGGCGGCGGGAGCCACCCGCAGCCCTTTCCCATGCAGCAGTCCGCTGTGGGCCGTGCTGGAAGGGGCAGGCCAGTGGCTCAGGTCCTGTGCCAGGTGCTCCTGAGTGGCCCCCAAAGATCCTTCCCGCCTTGAGTTCCCAGTATGGCTAAGCCCCAGCGGTAGGAAGTTTCCATGGCAACCTTAATGATTATTAAGGAACACTGTCAGTTGTGTGAACATATGTTCAGACCAAGATCCACTTTGGAAGGAAAGGATTGGAACAGCGTGTAGCAAGGCTGTTAATTAACAGAGAGGCCTTATTGGATAGAGATCACATCGGTTAAATACCTCAACTCCACATTGTTGTTTGGAGAGAAATAATAGTTGTAAGGGGTTCGCCCGCTACTGTTCTGAAAGCAAACACCAAAAGCTGATGTATGTATAGTCAGTCAGTATAAATCTGTATTTTTAAAATGCTTTTTCTTTTTTACCAGCTATTTTGCATTTTAAATGAAAATTGTAAACATTTGAAATAAACCATTTCTAAGAATGCACTTGAGATGATGTCGTTTTGGGCACCTGGTATTTGCATGATTAACAAGGAGAAAGGAGTAGACAAGGATGAGTGAGTAGGTAATTGGGGGGCTGCTTTAATACAGCATGATAGTAGCTCTGGAAAAAAGCAGGTAAGTTCAAGAAAGGAGCAATTCCTCAAAAGGCTTTAATTATGAAAATATTTCCCAGACTGGGTCCTAGGATTTCTGGAAGGGGCATTACCAGATGATGGACGCTGCATGGGAGGAAAAGGAAGGGCCATTATTTATCAGAAGCCTGGGTGGGGGTGCTAACCGCATCACAAAGGCCACCCTGAACTCTTGATCTTCAGATAGGCTGAATCCGGCCTCTATTGAAAAGGGTCTGAGGTAGAAAACGCTTGGGACCCAGCCATCCACATCTTCCAAACAGAGGAAAAGCCATGGGGGGGGGGGTGTTTTGTGGGGAGAGTTGCTGTGGAAACTCTAGGGCATCAGGAGGAGGGGTGAGGGAGGCCTGGGGGTTATGTAATTCAGGCTGGAAGTTAAAATTGGGGCATCTGCTTCTTGCCCCCAACCTGGGCAGTAGGAAAGCTAAGAACTACCCCACAGGCCCCCACTGGCTCCTGAAGGATACCATATTCTCCCCTGGAAGCTGGCCCTTGTCTTTCAGGGAGCTACACAGGAGCCAGCTGTCCCCCGTGGTGGCCAGGCTGAGTGGGCTGTGGAGTGCGTGTGGGATGGAAGGAGCTGTGTCCCATTCCTCATGGCGTCACTGTCAGGATGACATGGTTACAGCGCTCTTTCCAGAAGAACCGGAGCAGCAGATGGTGGTGATTGTAGCGGATGGCAAGGAACACTTGGTTCCTGAAACTGTCTTACACAGGCATTTTCCCTACTTCCCAAGGCGCACGGAAACCAGTGCTTCTGGGCATCTGTGAGAAGCACAGGGGAGGGCAAGGAAACACCACCGGCCCTCCTGAAGCAGCAGAGACCTACTGAGGAAAGGGCCTTGAACTCTTCTAATGAGCCGGGCATGGTGGCACATGCCTGAAATCTCAGCTCTGGGGAGGCCGAGGCAGGAGAATCACTACGAGTTCAGGCCAATCTGGGCTCCGTGGTGAGTTGAAGGCCAGCCTGGCCCACACAGTGAGACCATGTCTCAAACAAACAAGCACCCAAAACAGTAACAACAAAACTTCTGATGCAGCCCACAGCTGTGAAGAACTGGGGCCGGGGCTTGGAGCAGCCCCTGGGGAGGAGTCAGGTCACAGGTGACAGCAACTCAACACCTGAATCATTGAGGTTTTCAGTAAAATCACAAAGCACTGAAGGGCAGGCCTGCTAAGTAACTTTAGAATACTTAATAAAGCTGCCTGGTGTCCTCAGAGAAAATATCTTACCGTACGATGAGAAGCTGTGTTTGCCATTTCATTATAATTGTTTAAAGAATAAAATTTACCAGGAGGGCGGTTTTATTCTTTAGGTTTTTGTTTTGTTTTGTTTCGTTTTTGTACAGGAAATCGCACTCAGGACCTTGAACTTGCAGGGCAGGCACTTACACAGCTGAGCTATTGCTCCAGCCCGGGTTTTTAAATTTATGTGTTGCTCAGTATCACCATTTTTGTGTGTGTGATGCTGGGTATGGAAACCAGGGCCTTGCGCATGCCAGGCAAATGCTGCCCCCTACCCTGAGCCTCACCCCTAGCCCGTCAGCGACGGTTTTTAAATGACAGCGACACTGGGGACCAGCATGGATGGCGGGAGACAGAAAAGTGGCCAAGGCAGCGTCCCGCCGAGCCGCACACAGGCGGTGCAGCCGTGAGGGTCTATCTGGCTCTACCCACCCGCCGGGCTGCTGCTCAGCAGGCCTGGTGTGGGCCCCAAACACTGCGGAAGTCTCCAGCCACTTTCAACAGCTGAGCTCCAGAGAGAGCTGAGCCGCAGGTTCCAGGAATGGCGGGTGCTGCGGGCGCCTCCACTTCAGACCTGAGGGTTGTTTAGCGCGTGGCTCCACTGCGGGCCTGTGCGTCGGGACAGGCTGCCAGCCCTGCCGTTACCTGGAGGCCCACTGTCCCTTTGTAGCAGAGGTGGCAGATTAAAATTCGCTAATAAGGGCAGGGAGTGTCTCAGTGGCAGAGCACTTGCCTAGTACACAGGAAGCCCTGGGTTCCTTCCCCGCCCAGGGTAAAAGAAATCCTATCAAATCAGGTCACTGACAGCCCTTCATCAGCCTCCCGCCACGTGCTCACAAGCAGGATGTTCCCTCATCCTCAAGCCGCTTCGAGGCAGTCACTATCCTCTGCGTACAGACAGCTCACTGCGGTCCGGATGGGTGAAGAGCGCTGCAGAGGCCCAGGCCAGTCAGGAGGCAGCTGAGCCCCGCCTGGGCCTGCCCAACCCCACAGCCGGTGGCCGGCCTTGTCCGGGCTCAGGCCCCTGCTCCTGCTGACTACCCCAGGGGGCCGCTAGAGCCCTGCGCTGGGCCCCAGGGGACAAGGCTCCTTATTGGTGTGTCGCTCCCACTTGTGTGACCAGCAGCTGGACACTGAAGCCATGCGAGCACAGTCCAGGGGCTTTCACGGGGGCCCTAGCCACCAAACATAATGACACAGGCCACAGAGGGAGGGGCTCTTAAATTTAGTCCTCTGCCAGAGCCAAATCAAACTACTTCCTTTTGTCTGTATCTGTCTACACCTCAGGACTGTGAGGTGTGACTGGTTTTCTCTGTTTCCTTGGTAGAAATTTTAATGAGTTTCCTCAAAGTGGTGGTGGGGGGTGAGAACCTTGTCAGTCACACCTGCTCCCCCTGAGGGAAAGATGGCCGCCCTTCCACAGGTGGGAAGTCTCGAGGAAGAGCACGAGCAAGCCCGCCTGGGCTTGTGGCGTGACAGGCCCTCCTGAGGGGCTGTCCTGGCCGAGAGCCACACCACAAGCGGCCTGCAGTGTGCCCAGGAGGGGATGACATGCCTGCTCTCCAGAAGCAGGGAAGAAAGGGTGGGGGTGGGGTGGGGGTGCAGAGGCAGAGGAAGAGGCGTCCAGGTAGAAGCAGCCGTGAGGCCCGGGCAGGGCCCAGATGGGAGGAGGCCAGGCGGCACAGCACTTCCCACTGCAGCAAGCAGCTCAGAGTGGTGGCAAGTCACTGAGACCAGTTTTGCCTGTTCTTTTTCCCTTTATGGTAATAGTTTTTCATGGGCATTGTGTTTTTACAGTGAGAGACAACTTTTTATAAAATAATTACAATTGAGGCCGGGGGTTTAGCACAGAGGCATAAGTGCCTGCTTGGCAAACGCAAAGTTGTGAGTTCAATCCCCAGCACCACCAAAAAAAACAAAACAAAAAAAAAATTACAATCTATTTGGAAGAATTCAATCATAGTGTATTGCCCATGAAAAAATGTGTACTGGCACAGGCATAGTGATGTGTGCTGATAGTTACAGCTACTTGGGAGGCTGAGACAGGTGGCTCATTGGAGCCTAGGAGTTCAAGGTCAACCTGGGCAGCATAGCGGGACCCTGTCTCAAAAAAAAAATTACTGCAAAGGAAAAGAAAAAAGTGTAAACAAGCAGAAGGTGGGTATTGTAGACAAAATGCTTACAAATCATTGTCAAAGGCAAGTGATGGAACGAGGTGTTTTGTTATATTAATCTCTAATAAAGCTTGACATTGGTTTAAAGCACTAGGATTTTAGGGAAATGTTTCACCTTGCAAATGCACCTTTAATCCAAAATGAATATAAACATATCTCCTAACAATCCCTTAACGTAAAACATGTTTTTACTTGTCAACAGATCCTGGTTGATACCTTGATGAATGAATCTGCTTTTATATGCACATCAAGTAATATATCTTTTTACACAATTAATATCAACTAGGAATCCTGCTTATTTATGCACAGAAATCAGAAGGCATCTGAATCATTACAAAATGCGACGGAGGAAGCATTTGGAGTCAAGATAACTCAGCAACTCACACTGTATGATTCAGTGTGGGGACGAATTTCTAGTGCTTTCGGAAACAATCCTCACACCTCAGAGTAGGTCCACTTGACTGCCCAGGGTTTTGGACTGCCCAGTTCTGCAGGTGGAGCCTCTTGGACAGCCCAGCCAAGCCCAGGACAGGCTTCTGGGAGGTGGAGCCTCTTCCTGCCTCCCTTGCCCAAGTCACGTGGCTTATCTGCAGGCGGAGAACATTTTGTTGAACTTTTTTTTATCATCTCAAACGGAAACTCAGTACTCATTAAGCAACAATTTTCTTTCCAGCCCATGGCAACTACCATTCTTTTTTTTTTTTTTTTTTTTTGTACCGGGGATCGAACTCAAAACCTCACGCTTGCCAGGCAGGCGCTTAAGCCTCTGAGCTAAATCCCCAGCCCCATTCTTTTTTCTTTTTTTGGTACTGGGGACTAAAATGTGGGCCTTTCTGCATTCCCTGCCACAATCCCATTTAAAAGTTTTGAGACAAGGTCTTGCAAAGTTGCCCAGACTGGGTTCAAACTTGGGATCTTCCTACCTCAGCCTCCCAGCATGCTGGGATCACAGGTGTGTACTACCACACTGGCTTCTAGGCTTCTACTTTCTGTAAATTTGACTGTCACTCTGGGCGCCTCACAGATTTACAGTATGTAATCTGAGGGCCTGAGGGCCACCTATGTTGTTGTGCGTGTGGAAATGTCCTTCCTTCTGGGGGTGTAATAATACTCTACTCTGTGCATATGTTCTTAAACAATTCACCTGTCAGTGGACACTTGAGTTGCTTCTGCTTCTTGGCCAATTTTTTTCCCACTTGTAACTAAAACGAAGCAAGAAGTTCATATTCCTTGGTCTTGTAGGTGAACTATGTCCTTCAAACATGAAGCGTTCTTCAGGCTGAGAACACTCTCTCAGGGAGAGGAGAGGCACAGCAGTCAGACCAGGATAGGTCTGGTAACACTGGGCTCTTCTGCACGTTGTGTGACCAAGCTGGGACGTTAGTGCATTGCCCCATCAACCAGTGCCCTTTGCCAAAAATCAAGGCATTGCTGGTTTGCTGAGTTAAAGAGGAGTTAAATGAGACCGTGTAGGACAAAAAGCATTTGCTCAGCCTCACACCTGACACGCAGCGAGACTTACCCCTTGGCCTTTCGTGGGATCTGAAACAACATTCAATACCCAAACTTTGAACTCTCATAAATGATCTCAATTCCAAAGAACACTGTGCCCGCTGCTCCAGCGGAACACTCTCAGTGCGTACTTTTCTCTTAAACACAGATGGCACTTGTACCACCTGGTGGCAATTTACAGAAATGTTCATTGGAAATCTAAAATTTAATACAGTCCCTCCTAAGATTTCAAAGGACTATACAGTATTTCCATGTTTCTCCATATCGTCTCATGGATGTCACAGATATGGCTGTGATTCAGTCACCTGTAGAATTTTTGAAAAATACAGACTTTCCAGCCTCACAACAGACTTAAAGCATCAAATCCCAGATGGGATGGGAGCATCTGTATTAATAACAAAAAATGATACAGAGCGCGCAGGGAGGCAGGAGAATCAACGCAAATAACGCATATGCAGGCAGTCCAAGGAAATGGGGCCAGAACTGCACTGTTGTGTTGTTTCATTTTATATTAAATTCACTTGCGGTGCTGGGGCTCTCACCTGGGGCTCCCACAGTCAGCGGGCTCCCCTTGGGCTACACCCAGACCTGCACTGGGTCACACTGTATTTGGGAAGAAGACAGCAGTGGGTAAGCAGGGAGACAGGCCCAGATCAGGGCTGTGCTCTACCACACTGCTTGTACATTTTATTAACAGCACCCCCAAAGAAAGCTCTGCCATAGCTGTGAGCACCGAAGTACTTCTTAGTAAGGGAAGTGATTCTCAAAACAGAATTAAGCAAAGACACTCGTTTTCTCGGCATCATGTTTATTGAAAGTTACATTTCAGAGTAAACCATCTCTAGCAGAGTACACAGCCTACACTGGCTACTCCCATACATCCAGAAATTTTATAAAATATTTCTGATACAATATAAATTACCAGGGCACTATATACACAGACACCCATGTCACATACAATTTTTAAATGGTTTTAAAAGTTCAAAACATGTATTGTATATGTAAATATAGCAATACAAAAATGTTCAATCCCCCTGACAAAATAACAAATAGTTAAGAACTTGACAAGAACGAGTTGCCCATCTCAATGATTTAATTCCAATGTGTCCATTAAAACACAATATAAGTTTGAAACTGCATGACCCTGCCAGTGGCTGCGTGATCTTATCTGAGGCTTCACACCATCCTTTATTCAGGGAATGACCTGCTGCAAGATGAAGACTGCCATGTCATCATTTTTTCCCTTTATAGACTGTATCAGAAATCCTTTAGAGAATGCTACCCTTAAATGCAGCTTGCTTTCCCAACTGCAGTTCCCTCTCTTTCCAGTAGATGGCAGTAGTGCACCACCGTTTAGTATTGCCCAGTGCCAGCTGGGAAGGAGACCGAGTTTGCAGAGGGCTCCAGCAGCAGCCCTGCCTAACTCCAGGTTAGTGGAGTGCAAAACCTGGAAATGAGAACAAAGAAGGGCGATGCTAAAGAGATCATAAGGCCAAACGACTGCCAGTTACAGAAAGTAAGAAACGGACAACTAACAAAAGAGGTATAACAACAAGAAAGTATCATTGAAATCCTGTTAAACATCAAAGCATGCCCAGGAGAAATGAAATCTAGACATCTCCAGGTCTCTCCTCCCAAAAGTGAGGAAAAACAAGCCATGAACCTCTAACAAAAGGCGTTTTAATGATTCATTTAAAAAGCAACTGAAGGGTGTCTGTCTCATGGTTTTCCTTCCGAATTAAAGTAAATGTTGAGATGTATTCAGCAGCCAGTTGTAGTGGCATATGCCTACAGCACTTGAGAGGCTGAGGCAGGAGGATCACTGTGAGTTCAAGGCCAACCTGAACTACAAAGCAAGACCTTGTCTCAAAAATCAAACAAAAAAATATCCACCAGCAAAGGCTAGTGACAGAGTAACAACACAGTTAACTGATGTAATCAATGAATTAGGACTGTTTCCCATCAGCCTTTCCCACCCCACCAGGCTGTGGCAGAGGCCAGTGAATAACACCAGTTAGTAAAGCAGACTTTAAGCAGCATAAAATAGAGCTTTTTCTATGCTCCTTATCAGAGCACCTTGCATAACTTACAGGACACTTACGTGCCCAGTACAGAACAGGCATGTCAAAACTTGCCTTTTTGCACACATATTAAAATTTGTTTTTGAATTCCTACTTTAAATACATTCTGTTCTAGTGCTTGAAATCTGTCCTGATAGAAATAAGCCACAGCATCAAAGGAAGTAAGGAACATCCTCTGCCCACTCTTCTGTGTTTTTGAGATGGGGTCTCACTTGTGGCCAAGGCTGGTCAAATTCCTGGGTTCCTGCCATCCTCCTGCCTCAGCCTCTGAGTAGCTGGCACTATACCTGTGCCACTGCTCAGGCCTGCCCTCTGTGCTTACAGACCTGAAGGGAACCAACGGTGTAACTCAGAACCTTCAGCAGGGCAGTGCTTTTACAAAGTTGTGGTAATGGAGAAAGAATAGACACATCTGTGGGAGCTGAATTCAAGCACATAAGAATTCACCCAAAGACATTATTCTCTCCAGAAAAAATTCTGCAAGGCGCAATTAACTCAGAAGAATGAAGACAACAGGAAAACACTGCATCCAAATAAAATGACAAATAGCCCAGGCTTTCAGAGCGAGGAGGCCAGGCCACAGAGCTTCAGTCCAGCTGGCCTCCAGGCCTAGTGAGGAAGCCATTAGGGACGCCTTGCTGGGCCGGATTGTTTTCAGAATGTAGGGTACTTCACGTCACCACCCAGCTATGAATTCCCTGCCTTTTGTCAGCTTGTGTAACAATTGAAGGTGAAAACAGTAGCTTAACACCCCCCTCAACAGCCTTCCACTAATTTACTCTATTTCTGCTTTTATAATGTTTCTGTATAACCACAAAGTGACTAGACTGCTTATATACTCTGCATCTCTGCCACTTTTTAGAAGAAATCCACTTTTAATTACACACACTCACACACAAATAGCAGGTCACGGAAAAACATAGAAGAAGCACAATTCTAGGCATACGATAACTCAATAAATACTTACTGTTTTACACCTGTTTTCAAAATGTTATTTCACTATACATTCATCAGACTTGCTGGGTACGGGCCAAAAATCGTTTAATGCACCAAGAAAAAACTTATAAAGCCCTTTGCATTTATTAAAGTTAAAATAACTGCTGTATTTATTTTATAAAATAAGGTTAAGTAAAAAATAAGATTTCATTGCTAAACTGCTGATCTAAAAATAAGTTTAGCACAATGTATATATAGAAGATAATAAATATTCACTGAATGAAATTGGAAGTATGGGTGCTGAAACAATTAAACCCTTGTACTAAAGATATAGTATACAAACCAGTATGCAGTTTAAAAATTCTTACAATACTTAAAAAGATGAGCCATTCTTTATTAATAAAATAATTGAGCTCTGGTTAGAAAAAGTTCCTCCCAACTTTTTAGTATTTTTTTTCAACTTTTTAATACTAACAATTGCACAATCCTTTGAGGACAGGATCATCACTGAAAAAGAAGCCTTTAAATCATAATAGTCAAATGATCACTATAAACTAGAAAGAGGTGCTTTCCCAAAATTTAATCAAACCTTTTTTTTTTATTTGTGTTTGAAAGGAGCCACAAAAGTTACCTAGTCATTGACGAGAATCAGCACATCTGTATCTGGGCCAGTTCTGAGAACCAAGTCACAAACCCCACGGCACAGAAGCGTCGGTCCCATGCAGACCCACAGTACTCGTCACAGCACGTCATTGCCATGTGGTTTTCACAGTAATAAAGTGGCGATACATGCTCACGACAAATCAGAATGATAATATACATGACGATTAACTTAACAGCACAGAACAGTAGTGAGGACAACCTAGAAGTCCTCTAAAGTACACTTGTACGGTGTGAACTGGCCTTGCCCTGCAGATGGAGACTTCACAGAATCCAGGAACCCAGGCCATATAGTCAGACCCCCAAATCATAGTTTTTAAAACATTTACTAAAAATACAAAGCAAATGTAATTTTAGAGACAATACTTAAAGATGATTCCATGGCAACTAAAAAACACAGGGATGAAATAAAAGCTATCTAAAGTTCTACATAATCATCCTATAAGAGAATGCTTATGAAGCTTCAAAATTTTTGGAACTTTTAAAAATCAGAAATAAAATCTTGGGCTGGGGGTTTAGCTCAGCGGTGTAAGTGCCTGCGTGGCAAACGTGAGGTCGTGAGTTCGATCCCCGGCACAAAAAAAAAAAAAAAAGAAAAGAAATAAAATGTTGTACAGTTTATAATTCAAAATGATAATAATGTTAATTTTTAATTTCCTGACAGATTCTTTTTTCTTGTTTCTGAGTACCAGGGATCAAACTCACGCCCTCATGCTTGCCAAGCAGGCACTTGTGCCCCTGAGATAAATCCCCGACCTCCTATATCATAGATTCTTACACGGGGTATCTTCCTTTTTATTTATGCTTATATTACTCATTTGCACAAATATGATGAAAAAGTTCATACAGACTGAGAAAATGCAAACCACTGTTTTTTGAGACAGGGTCTCACCATAGCTCCAGTGGGCCTGGACCTGGAATGCATATCCTCCTGCCTCAGCCTCTCAAGTGCTAGGATTACTGGCTTGCATAGCTACGCCCAGCGCAAACGTCTTAGAAAGGCTGACCAACAAAAGAATCCTTTTGCCAGAAGCCAAGGCTGTGCTTTGGCCTGAACACTAGAGCTGTGTTAGGGCCCTGGAGGAAGGAAGAGAACTTCCCACAGCCTATCGACTCTCCCACGAGAGTGTAACTGACACACACACGCATCCAGCCTGGTGGGCCTGTGTTAAAGCCTAGTGATTTCCGTGGTTGCGTGACAGAGCAGGTGTCCTAGGGACTGACCAGCAGAGCGCTGGAGAACTTCGATGCTCCTGAACTCTAGAATTACCTCTTCCAAGGGTCACACCCCAAACTACTCCAGAGAAGGAATCAGCAGTAAATTATGGCTTCTCATTGTGCAGCTACTTGGCGAGGAGAACAAGGGTAGCTAGAAACCGAGGGTCACTGAAGGGTCCAAGGCCAAAGCTTGCTGAGTCCAGGTAACACCCTGCTCTGTCCCGGGTTTGAGGAGCAGCCCATCTAATCCCGAGATGTGGCTGGGTTCACGCCCTCTGAGGTGGCAGGAGCCCAGGGCTCTTGTCGCTGAGCCTTAGTGAAGCTTGTTGTGCACAGGGTACAGTAAGGTCATGTGTTCTGCCCCCTTGAAAGGCAACTTCTCATTGGAGTAATAGTGCACCACTTCTGGGATGCTGTCAAACACCGCGCTCGTCTGATCCAGTGTGTACTTGTTGTCTTTGGTCTGAGCCACTATGATGTGGACACATCCTTGACTTGTCCTGCAGCGAAACAAACACCAGGGACGAGACGTGAGTGAGTGAGCCAAGGACCCCTCCCTGTGAACGCAGCCCCAGCCAGGCTCATGGTGGGCCCGTGGGGCCTCCCTACTCCAGGGATCGCTGCACAGGACAGAGACACAGGCTCCAGCAGAGCACACGCGGCCTCCACGCAAGTCACATTGGAGCTGTTCTTCCTTACTGCACATGAGTCATCAGGCATGGGACCCAAAAAAGAAAGCCAAGTCCCTTCTGGCCCCCTACTAGCAAAACTAGTGCTTAATGCCAAGCCTGGGGCTGCTAAGGTGAAGGAGCTCACCACCCTCACTACTGCTAAAAGGACATAGGTGAAATTTGTTTTTTTCCAAAAAGAACACATTAATAATAGTAACTGTCCCCTCATGTGGAAAGACCATTCCTGGTTGTGTATAATGACAGCTGGCACCGTAGGCTCACAGATCTAATCCACAAACCCCAATTTCAGGAACACAGTCGAGCTATTCCTGGTATTGTGTATCTGGTAGCCTGTCCCATTCTCTAAGCCACATCGCCCCCCACCCGCTTTTCCCTTCCAGTCTGATTGTTTCAGCACAGGGGCTCAGCTTCCTCAGGAAGGAAATGCTGTTAGGACTCTTGACAATGATCCTCCAATGCAGTGCGGCTGAACTCGCAGAGCGAGGAGAATTTCCATGATACACACTCCGCCCAGCCTGCTGGGCAAAAGCACCTTTTCTGTGTGCTATTTGACTGCCGGAGGACCAGGCAAGTGATGCTTCCTCCGTCACCACAAGAGACGGGTATTGAAATTGCACTTGGCGTTTTGACAATCGAAGGATGCAATTTATTAAGTTCCCTAGTACTAGAGTATAAAAGAAAGCAACTGAACCATCTGTAGGAGAGTATTCTTTTTATCAGGAATTATTTATCCACTGAGAGGCTGTGCTGCAGACCAGGCCGTATGAGGCAGAAGCTGACGGATGTACAATGCTAAGGAGAAAGGGCCCTTGTCAGAACAAGTTTGGCAGCTTCTCACCAGCCTCATCCTGTATCACAACCACAGCGCTTGGCTTTTTCTTGTCCACGCAAATCACCTTATTTTCTGGACACACTCTGTGAGCCACCTTCAAATGACACCTATTTTATTAATTAATTAATTTTGGTTTTTTGAGATGGAGTCTCAAGGATGGCCTTGAACTACGTAGCCCAGCCTATTCTCAAACTCATGACAATCCTCCTGCCTCAGCCTCCCAAGTGCTGGGATTACTGGCTTGTGCCACTGCACCCAAAGTCTGTTTTAATTGACTGTCCACCAGTGGCAGGGAAGGCAGTGATGGTCACCCTCCCTGGCCCTAGGAGGCCGGAGGCTGAAACACTTACTTGAGAGCAATGGAGTACCTGCTGTTCCCCGACTCGCTATTTCGAACCAGGTACCCAGCTTCTTTGCAAGGTTGTAGACGACTCTCGGCCTCAGCCCGGGTAATGGTGCCATGATACCAGCTGGAAGACGGGGGTAGGAGGAAGCGCCATGAGTATCTCGATGTGCATCAGACCAGGTCACCCCATGTGGCATTACAGGAAACAAATATCTCTTAGGCGGAAGCTCAACAGCCTGAAGTCGATGCTGTTTCACATTCAGAAGAGACACAGTGCAGCAAGGGGCGCGCGTGTGTGTGTGTGTGTCCTGGGTCACCCAGCAGCCACCCAGGAGTGAGTTAAAGGCTGGTGTGGTTTGCGAAGTCTCACTCTGTGTGGGAGAGTTCTTGGGAGCTGGTGCACTTTCCACTCGCCCCACTGTGCAGCCACAAACCCCACCAAGGCCCACCAAGCCCCACTGAGCACCAGGGCTGTGAAGACTGTGCCGGGGAGACTCACGGCTGCTTGTCCAGGGCCAGGCTGGGGTCCACCTTCTTCTCCCCATCGCCGTGGTCGGACAGGGCTGGCTTCAGGGTCTTCTGGGTCCAGCTCTTCTGCCGGTGGTGCTGCCTCACTGTCTCCTCCCTGGCGGAAGGTCGCTCAGATCCTTCAAACTGGACTGGAAGGAGGACTCCATTTACCACCAGGGACCCAGGGGGCGATCCGCTGGAAGGCCAAAGGGAAGCCCCCCTGCCTGCCTTAGCTCAGCATGCCCCTTCCCCTGAGCCCTAAACGCTGCATGTGTAGACCTGGCTGGCTGGGCCCCGGCTGGCCTTGCTATCTGAGCACCAGGCTGCGTCCCACATACAGCCACCTTTCCTTACGATGTGCACCAGCAGCACACAGTTTCAGGGTATGAGAGGAAACTGCTGTAACACAATTTGGCTAGCAAAGAGGAGAATCCGGCAAAAGTTTGGTATTGTGTGCAAACTCTGCACCGGGTGACGCTCACCACTGCCACTATCCTTTCCAGAGCTGTGGCGCGAATTAAGTTTGTGAATATACAGTGGAAGCTACCACCGTATACTCTAGCATGGACTCGTGTTTTGTTGTTGTTGTTTTTGCATCGCTAGAGAGGGCCCAGGGCCTTACATATGCCAGGCAAGTATCTACTGAGTGGCCCCTCCCAGTGCTGGAGAATGAACTTGGTGCCAGTTCACTAAGCTACACACCCAGTCCTTGCTATTCTTTATTTTGAGACAGGGTCTCATTAAGCTGCCCACGTGGCCTTGAACTTGTGATCCTCCTGCCTAAGACGTCCAAGCTGGTAGGGTGACAGGTGAATGTCTGTTCCCTGCTTTAGCATGGACTTTTTTTTTTGAAACAGCTTTGCAGTTCAGGGTGCCCTTGAACTCATGGTGATCCTCTTGCCTCAGCCTCCCAAGTGCTAGAATTGCAGGCATGTGCCATCAAGGCCAGACAGTGTGGACTTCCAAAAGAACTCTCAGCTTTGGTATTTTATTTTATTATTTTTGTTTTGTTTTGGAGACCGAGTCTTGCTATGTAGTTCAGGCTGCCTCAGCCTCTCGAGATCTGGAATTACAGATGTGTACCACCATGCCTGTCTTAGCTTTAGTATTTTTAGAATACAGATTAAATACAGTTATGTTTAATGATTTACATCTGCAAGAGTATCATTCTATAAAAACAAAAGAACAGCTTTTGTGTGAAGTAATAAAATGGCTAGGCATAGTGACACACACCTGTAATCCAGTGCTCAGGAGGCCGAGCTCTAGGCCAGCCAGCTACACAATGGGTTCAAGACCACTCTTGAACACATAGTGAGGTCCTGTCTCCAAAAACCATAAAAGGGCCGGGGCTATTGCTCAGCGATAAAGCTCCTGCCTAAAAAGTGCAAGGTTGTGAGTTCCACCCCCAGTACCAAGAAAAAAACCACAGAAACCAAAACTAAAACCATAAAAACCAATCAACAAACAAATTTAAAAAAAGAAAAGAGAAAAAGAAAATAAAATGAATAAAATGAAAAATCAACTTAAAAACAGAGAGAACCAGCTTACACTACAAAGTGAGCTCATGGCCAGCCTGAACAGCAGAGTGAGACCCCATCTCAAAACAAAACAAAACAAAACAACCCAGAGAGAAACCACTGTGCAGTGCCATCAGGATGCTATGACATTAGGGCTGGACAGAAGACCAAGATCCAATGGCAGCACATAGCATGGGACATAGAAATAGCAGGTACCTAATGCAGGCTTTTTGAGAGGAATTAAACAACATGGAAACTGGCTCAAATGTCCTCTGGTTATAGTCAGATACATTCTCCTCTATTCTCCCTGTACTGTGGCTCTGTTATTCATTGTGAACCTGGATTTACTGGTAGAAGGAAAAGATGTCCCTAAAATGTTAAATGAAGAGCAAAAGAAATTTGGTAGTCAGTCAACTGGGAAAAAAAATTTTTTTGCAGAGGGGATGATTATCTTTAACACCTACTGACAACCTAACTGTCAACATGCTCTAAGTTACATAAACACCAGACCTTGTCCCATGGCCTAAACCTTAGCCCCAGCTACTCAGGGGCTGAACTAGAAGGATCACTTGAGCCTGGGAGTTCTGGGCCAGTCTGGACAATTTAGTGACACCTTGAGTCAAAAAAATAAAAATAAAACAATTCACATTTGAAGAACTGATTTCCTCAGGAAGAGTTTGTATGTTTTTTGAGACGGTTTCTATACACGGTTTGGGCTGGTCTTGAACTCACTATGTAGCCCAAGCTTGCCTTAAACTTGCTGCAATTCTCCTGGCAGAGCCCTGGGATTACTGGTGTGCATCAGCAGGCCAGGCTGAGACAGAGCACGGTTTTTAGACTGCATAAGCAGTAATGAGTGAGCTGATGCATATGTTGATTACCCTGATCGATCACCACACAACGCATATGCATGTGGGAACGACACAGTACCCAGTACAGTGTGCACAATCACGTGTCCATTCAAAGGAGTTTAGTTTGGGGAGAGGGTGACTTGCCGTGGTGCTCACCTGACAGTGCACGCGCGAGCTGCTCCTTCTTCCACTCCCAGGGCTGCTCATACTCGGTCGCAGGCCTCTCGTCATCCTCCGGCAGCCGGCTGTCCGAAGGCCACGCCTTCCCCTCAAGGCTGGGCTCGTAGGGGGTGTCGTAGAGTTGTGCTGGCTTCCCCAGCAGGTCCTTGGAGCCCCGCCTCTTGGCCGCGGGCTCTGACTTGGCACCGCCACTCTCCCCAGGCTCACAGGGCCCGTCCAGCAGCTGCAGAGCCTTCACCAGGGGGTCCTTGGAGCCACGGCGTCTGATTTCTGAAAAACACACTCCCTTGTCAGTCAGAACACTCTGGGCCTGGACAAACGCTTGCCGCTGACTGGTGGACGGTGTGGGACTCCGAGATTATTCCTGATGGGCTCATGGCCTTCCATCAGCTGAGAAGCCACAGCGGGCACTGGAGATTCTGCCCCAGGTCCCCAGCTAGAGTGGGGATTCAGGTGCCCCTCACAGTGGCAAGAAGCAGCCACAGAGAAACCCAGCCTGGTGTCTGCTCTGAATCAAGTTCACCTTCAGGTTTACCTCACGTCCGGAAACCCCGGTGGAAGTGTTTTGACCGAAACCGGTTGGATGCTTATGATATCCGAAGCACTGCTCCAAACATACCAGAGAAGCTGCTTATGTGCATTAGGGTAACTGGCTTCTCGACAGTTTCAGCTCTGTAGGTGCCGCACACACCTAGTGTACGAATCGGAGCTCTCACTGCAGGGTTCACCCAAGTAACAGAGGGGCCTGGGAAACTGACCAAGGTCCCATTGCGAACAGACGCCATCGCTGGCCGTGTGGTGAGCACCACTCTCTGACCACAACCACTCTCAGAAGGGTGCTGTGACTTCCCCAGTATTGGAGAGAAGAGAACAAAGAAGTTAAGGAAATTATCCAAAACCACAGGTGGCGAAGCCTGGAGTCGAAGCAGGAAGCCGGGTGCCGAAAGCCACACTTGTGGCCACTCTCCTTGATGGGAAATGGAGGAAGACTTGGTTTTGATAGAAAAGGCTGTTTCCTGGGGGAGGCAGTGTGAGTGAAGACACAGAAGTTGGAAGGGAAAGGGCTCATTTCCACATAGGGGACTGAGGGACCAAAGACTGGGGAGAAGGGAGGTGGTGGGAGAAGATGGAAAAGTAGGTAAGCCAAGTGATAAAGTGAGTGTTAGAAAAGCAAGGATTGAAAATTTGGACTGGCCAGGTGAGGTGGCACATACATGTGATTCCAGCACTCAGGAGGCTGAGGCAAGAGAACTACTTCAAGACCAGCCTGGGCTACAAAGTGAGTTCAAAGTGAGTCTGAACTCCATAGTGAGACTCTGTCTCAAACAACAAATACCGACCAAAACAAAAACACAAAAAAAGAAGGAAAGGAAAAATGGTTGAATTATTCTATGTGCAGTGCAGAAGTTTGTCGGTTTTGTGGGTGTGTGTGTTTTTGTAGTACTGGGGATTGAATTCCGCTCAGGACCTTCACGTCGAGCTACATGCTTGGTCTTTTAATTTTTTTTTTTTTTGAGACAGGGTCTTGCTAAACTGCTAAACTTCCCAGTGTCCAGTCTGGGTTCAAACTCTTTTTTATTTTATTTATTTATTTATTTTTTGGTACTGGGGATCGAACTCACGACTCCTCGCTTGCCAGGCAGGTGCTTATGCCGCTGAGCTAAATCCCTGGCCTTGGGTTCAAACTCTTAATCCTCCTGCCTCAGTCTCTCAGCGTGCTAGGTTTATGGATATGCACTACTAGGCCTGAAGTCTTTCAACAGAGAATAATAACTGTATTTGCCACTTCAGTGGAAGATAACTCTAACCACAGGAAGGAGTGAGAGGGTATGGCTAGAACTGAGGCACAGGGATGAGCGGGGAAAGCGTGCGGTAACCAGCCATGCAGCTCGCCACGGAGCCAGCAGAGTTCAGGGACGGCTGACACTGAGGACAGGGGCATTGATGGTGAGCTGGAGATGGCGAGATTGCAGACAACCAGGGCAGGCGACAGGGGCTGACAGAGCATCATGCTGGCTCTTCTAAGTGCCCACTGGAAGCCTTCCGCCATGCTCCACCTGCTCAGTCACGGATCTTTCTAAGCGCCTCCATCTCCTCACGCACGGGCTCCTCGGCGCTCCAAGGGCTTCTCCCTAGAACAGCGGGCTTGGTGTGGTGCAGGAGGGCCTGACAGACTTTTCCCTGTCCAGTTTCTTCTCTCAACCACCCTGCCCTGTCCTCCCATAACCCGACTATTGCTCCAACCAAACACGACCTTCCAAAGTCCCCCACACACTCGCCCGCCACCTGCCAGGGTCCACGATCTTCCAGCATCTTCCAGATGCTGAGACTAACTCAGCATCTCCGGGTCTCTGGAGAAGACTTTGCGGCCCACCTTCTCTTCACTAAACCTCCCTCACCCTCGCTCTTCAGCTGCGTCCGGACTGGTCTATCGGTGTGTCTGCTTCTAGACGTAGGGGGACTGTCAGGGTGAGCAGGGACCTCCACGGCTTGCTTTGCATGGATGGATGGGTAGATGAGTGGGTGGGTGGTAGGTGGACTGTGGGTGGCCACGGTGAGGGTACACGTCAAGGTGTTATGAACATCAGACTGATGTTAATACTGTGAGAATGAAAGCAGTTGTGTAAGAAAAGAAAGGTGGACCAAAAGGGAGGGGGGATCAGGCACCAAGGGCCACCCTGCACCAATTAAAACGGCAACTGGCTGGTGTGAAACACTATGGGCTAGAAATTTTCCCTCCTCAATGCACAGGCCTCGATATACATAATACACCACTCACATTCCAAAGTGGCAGAAGTCCGAGACTTTACTAAATTAATTGCTCTGAGCCATTTATATTACTCTGTACTGCCCAGAATTCTCTTTGAAAATGCGATTGTCTCTGAAGTGTGTCAACAATGACTGTGTTTGAGGGTGTGCATGTAAGAGGTGTGCTCTACCCAGGATCCTTCAGCTCAGGGTGGAGAAGCCAGTCAAGAAGGAGGAACAAGAGTGGGGTGGCAGGACGAGGTCAGAAGAACTGGGCTGTGGGAGCTCAAAACAGGACTCACACCCTCTAATTTAGAACAGCTTGGTGAAGCTCCCTGGAGAAGAACCCTTTACTCAATATAATTTCTGTCTGTCTCTGTCTGCCTGTCTGTCTGTCTGTCTTTCTCTTTGGCTTTGTTGCTATTATTGGTTTTCGGAGACAGAGTCTCACTACGTAATTCAGGCTGGTCTCACTATATAACCTGGCAGCATCGAACTTGTAGTAACCCTCCTGCCTCAGCCTCTCGAGTGCTGGGGTTACAGCTGTGCTCCACCACTCCCAGCTGAGAAAAAAGGCACGATGAATGAGCAGAGAGTTAGTTTAAAAAAGACAGCAGGTGTGGTGGTACACACCTGTAACCCCACAGCTCAGAAGGCTGAGGAAGCAGGATCACTACGAGTTCAAGGCTAGCCTAGGCTACATAGTTATATATTGTCCCCCCAAACCCCAATGATCCTAACAAGTTTCTAAGCCTAAGGATCACTTCCGTATTTCCTGGCCCCCAAAGTCCAGCTCACTTCCTCCTGCTTTCTGTGCTAATCACTGCTGGCTTGGCCCGTCCCCAGGAAGAGGGTACCACCTTTATTAATTCCTCCTCATCAGAACACGATGCTGCTAATGTGACTTGGCGAGACCGTTCCCTACCCCACTCTAGGGGAGGGCAGGGACCCGGCTGCCCAAGACCAGAGCTGCACCTCCTGCCTCAGCCTCCTGACTTTCAGGCTCACAGCCGTTTATCTTCACTGCCTATTCTGGCCATGGAAAACAAGAAACAAAAGCCAACTCTGTTCTTGGTTCACTTAAGATAAGGCCAGTATTTTTGAAAAAGAACTTTTCTAAAGAACCAAACAAACAAAAAAAAAAGTCAAAGGATGAATTTAGCATTTTTAGGTTTCTGATCAGAACTTGTTTACCCTCCGTTTGGACTGCAGCACAGGCTGCTGAAAGTCTTTCCCAAAGTCCTGGCTTCAGCTCTGCCCGAGCTGAATTCAAAGGAGAAGCAGTCAATTCCAAGGTAAAATACGAGGAGTCTACATGCCTGTAATCCCAGCACTCTGGGACGCTGAGGTGGGAGCTTCAAGTTCAGCCTGGGCAGTTTAAGGACACTGTGAGACCCTGTCTCAAGATAAAATGGGTTGAGGTCCTAGCTCAGCCTGCAGATTCACCACCAATACTGCATTAAATTTAAAAGAAAAAACAGATACAAGAAGTCCTGCTTAGGAGCAGAGTTCAGTAAGTTTGCATTACAAGGCACAGCAGTTAGAACGGTTAGAACCTTGAGCTCTTGTTCTGTGTGTGTTTGGATTTTCCCTTTTACAGGAGGTCCTGGGGTCCTTCCTTGCAGACACCTGAGCGAAGGATGTGGCTGAGAATGCGCCCTGCTTTCCTGGGTGGGGCTGGGTGAAATCCATCAGGTACAGAGCCTAACCTGGGGGGACAGAGCTGGGAAAACCCTCCCGGAGGAGCAGCCAACCTTCCAGTCCTGCCAACACCTGGCTGCCCCCAACCTGAGGCGCCATAGAAACAGAAACAATTGCGGGGCTGCAAGCCGACCCTTCCTGCAGGAGAACAACCCCTGACGTGCAGAGCTGGCTCTGAGAGGAAACGGGCCTGAGAAGGAGGAAACGGGAGAGGAAGCTACACCCTGGCTGCGATAGAGGCCCCGTGACGGACAGCGGTGAGGGGCGGGAGGCAGATAAACACCCTTGTGCGGCCAGCCTGCCTGGGCCCCAGCAAATGGCACAGGTTGGTGAGAAACCTTACCAGGGGCCAGCAATTTCCTCTCTGTCCCCAGCCCTCCCCACACATGGTTAATGATGCCACTTTTAAAAACATGATGAATGAGGCAGGAGGATCGTTGCAAGGTGAGGCCAGTCTGAGCTACAAAGTGAGTTCAGGGCTAAAAAAAAGACAAGAAATAAATAAATAAAAACACGATGGAGACTTTCTTTCACTAACTGCAGTTGGCAGTTTGTGTCACTCTATAGTATCGAGAATTCTCTGAAAATGGAATCCTGTCTAAGGTATCTAAGTAACAACTGTATTTGTTGGGAATGCAGCTTATGGGCATTTCACAGAAGCTGTATCACACTCACAGAGGAGTGAGCCCATTTCACGGGTGAATAAGCAGAGGCCACAGTCATGACACCATTAGCAGCAAAGCATTGATTACAGGCTCCAGGGCCCAAGGTTTACCTATACTCAAAACAATCTCATGTAAAATATAAATTACAAAACACAGCCCTTGGGAGACTGAGGCAGGACTGCCACAAATTCAAGGCCATCCTGGGCTACATAGCAAGGACAGCATGCATTGTTTAGCAAGACCCTGGCTCAACAGAAAACAAGACAAACAAAAACCAAAACAACACAACCAAAAATGGGTGTGGTGGTGCACACCTATAATCCCAGCACTTGGGAGGCTGAGTGAGGCACTCGGATTGTAAATCCTGTCTCAAAACACTCGACCAAGAAAATGAAGTAGTTCTAAATAATGTACCTTTCCCCTAATCCCCTTCCTGTTTCTACCGCAGGAGCCCCATACATTCTGTTGGAATCAGAATCAGAATCAGGAACAGGGTTGATAGGTGTATATATATATAATATATATATACATAGTCTTTCAAGTTCAGGCCTTGAGCTCATTTTGTAGCCCAGGCTGGCCTCGAACTCACAGCAATCCTCCTGCCTCAGTTTCCTAAGTGCTAGGGTTACAGGTGTGTGCCACCATGCCCAATCAAGTGTCAAGCTTTTGATCTGAAATGACTTTCACACTTTCTTATCAAATAAATCTAACTATCTGAATAAAAGCAGGTATAATTCAGAAATTCCAGAGTGTAACAAGGAAAATAGATATAAATGCAAAAGTCTACGCTGGGAGGTGCAGCTCAGTGGTAGAACACTTGCCTAGCATGTGTAAGGCCTTGGGCTCCCAGCACCAACACACACAACAACAAAAACCACAACAAAATCATTGGAAGCCAAAATAAAAATTTTAAACACACTATGTGAATGGAACTCGATAGCCAGACCTAAGGCTGCTAGTTTCCTCTCGGCTGTGTACCTTGGGTGATTTTCTTCATCTTTCTGCGCCTAGGCCTCCCGAACTGGTTAAGAGAAACTTAATTTGAAAGGGCTGTGGTAGGATTCTGTGAGGTTAACTTGACAAGGCTGGTGCCCAGTAAGCCAGTGGCGGCCAGCCTACGGCGTGTGTGACGCAGGGGTTGTTTGTGTCACCGGAAGCTCTCAAAGGTTCGCCATCACTGTATAGTAAGCCCTTGACTGGTAGCTCTGTGGGATCAAGTGTGCAAAGAGTTCTCACACTCATTGACAGCCCTTAGGGAACTTCTAAACACCCATCCAATGCCACTTTAAATTTGATGGCTAAAATTTGCAATGCTAAATTTTTTCTGCATATTAGTGGAGTATTTCTGTAAGTTCCTGACCTAAAATATATGTCTTGTATGCTGAAGGTCCTGGGTTGGATCCCAGCACCTCCCCCTCAAAAAGTTTCTGCTAACTTAGCAGAAAACAGGAGGTTAATTTTAATGTTGTCTGTACCCACAATCACACTCTTTCCTGAACAACCCTGTAGATAAATGGCAGTGAGAATTTACTCATAAATTATTTTCCTTTATGAGGTGGGGATGCTGGGGATCAAACTCAGGGTCTCACGCACACAAGACAAATGCTCCACCACTGCACTACACTGCAGTCCTATTCATAACTTCTCAACTTCCCCAAGTTAAGAGCAAAGCCTTGCAGGACTCCAGGGAGCCTGACTCCCAGTTAACTGGCCACGGGAAAGCTGAGCTCTCAGCTTGTTTCTTTGTACCTTGACAGAGTCAGGGATGCTTCTCTGCTTCAAGGCACCTTCACACTTTCCCAGGACTTCTTTTCTGTCCTTTTTTGGAGACAGGGTTTTGCTCCGCAGCCTGGCCTCCACCTTGCAACCTCTTGCTCAGCCTCCCCAGTGCTGAGATCACAAGTGCGTGCCACCCCGAGGGCTGCAGGGTGTTATCTTCTTCTCCCTATTTTCAGCTAGGGTTGTGTGGTCCAAGAGTGGGGTCAGAGTGCCTGGGCTTCCTCTCTGGGTGGCTGTCCGTCCAGCACAGAGCCTGCTATGTGTGCATGTGTGGGTTTTACAGAGAATAACACCACAACAACATTCTGTGTGCCCAAGACGCCAGTAACACGAGGTGAGCTCTCTGCTCACTTCCCAGGCAGGAAAACGGCAGTGTAGAGACAGGCAAGCAGCGCTTCATCTGAAGCCCTGTGTTCTAATACTGTCTCCACACTCTGCGGAAAAGCCCGAGCCAACCGAAAACCCTCAGTGTTCTCAGGGAATATGAGAAATTTCTGGGGCTGCTTGAGTGCTCATCTAGCATGTGTGAAGCCCTGGGTTTTACCCTTAACACTAAGATAGACGAGTGACATAGTCAGGGACAGAGAGGCAGGCAGACAGAGAAGGAAAGAGTGGGGAGTAAGAGAGAGGAAAAAAATACGGGAAATTTCTGAACTTGAATTTGACAAGAAAGTATATAAGGAGCAAACTGAATTTTAAAAGGTAGGGCCAGGATATAATTCAGTGCCACAGCACTTGCCTCGCAAGTGTAAGGTCCTGAGTTTGAGTTCTGATACCAAAAAAAAAAGTAAGTCGGGTATGGTAGTGCACATCTGTCATCCCAGTACTTGGCAGGCTGAGGCAGGAAGTCTTCTGTGAATTTGAAGCCAGCATGGGCTACACAGCGAGCTCAAGACCAGCCTGAATGACACAGTGAGACCCTGTCTCAAAAAAAAGGGAGGGGGGAGGGGACAAAAAATAATAAATACTAAGTAAAAAGCTTAGCTGAGCATGGTGGTGTACACCTATAATTCTAGCCTTCTTGGCGGCTGAGGCAGGAAGATCCTGAAATTCAAGCTCTGCTTGAACAATTGAGCAAACCCCTGTGTCAAAATAAAAAAAGAAAAAGCGCTGGGGATATACAGCTCAACGCAAATGGCCAATGTTTAATTCCCAGCAAAAGGTTTAATTTTTTTTAAAAAAGCAGTGTATCTTTTATTTCCAGTTTCCGATAAACTCACTTCCTGTTATTCTGTCCAGCTGTGTAACCTATGGGTAGACTAAGAGGCGTATCGTCTACACTGACGGAGAAGCCGTTTTGTGATATATGTACCCACACACACACATATATGTATGTGCATACACATATATAATTTTGGGGGAGAAGGGGGTACTGGGAATCAAACTCAGGACCTCCGGGCTATACTCCTGGCCCATTGTGATATCCTATTTTAAATAAGATCTACTAATACAAATTTTAAGTTAAATGTACTATATACATAAGATTACTAATTTATAATTTAGATTTTAATAAATTTGATTTTATTTACAAATAGATTATGCTAATTTTGTATTCATAAATAAATTTATTCACATAAACTGTTTAAAATGGGTCAAAATACTGAAATATTAAATACTAGTTATTATATTTATTTCATGCTGGACAATTTTTACTTTTTTCCCACCACTTTTGAATTTTGAATATACATTCTTAGTGAGTCTAAGCCAAAAGATGTCTTTACTCATGGGTCAAGTTTAAAGTTCTTTTTTATTTTTTCCAGTCCTGGGGATTAAACCCTGGGTCATTGCTCTGAGTTACACCCACAATCCATTTTTACTTTTTAAATTTTTACTTATTTTTGTTCTCTCTTTCCCCCTGCTGTGGTCACACTGGTTTTTTTACGAGACAAATCTTTATGTAGTTCAGGCTGTCACTGAATGTACTATGTAGCCTAGGCTGGCCTTGAACTCGTGGGGGATCCTCCTGCCTCAGCCTCCCTAGTGCTGGGATGACAGGTTTGTGCCAATACACTCGGTTAAATTTAGTGCTTTTACATGCATCATTTCAGGTGTGTCTTGGGGAGCAGGAGGTGTGACAGGTCAACCACTAAATTTAGAGTGTGAAATCTAGGTTCTGATTCCTGCCCTGTTTCTTAAAAATCTGTGAGCACAGCCAGGTCCCAATCCCTTTGCTCTTGCCCTTTCACCATTAGAAGGGGTACACAATGTAGTTCCCTCATTTACAGAGCTCCTGTGATTACTTTAAAAATAAAAAGCTATATTCAGTTTTTAAAACACAGAATTTTCCTGATTGAATCCTCAAATAAACAGTTGGTATAATATAGATAATTCACTTGTACCAGTTAAAGAGAAGGATAAAAACCAATGGATAAGCCAGGCATGGGGGTGCACACCTGTAATTCAGCACTCAAGAGGCTGAGGCAGGAGGAATGCCATGAGTTTGAGGCCAGCCTGGGCTGCATAGCAAGACCCATCTCAAAAGAAAAACAGAAAAAAACAAAAAGCAAAAACTAAAACAACAATCAAAGAATGACAAAGAACCAGTGAATCAGAGTTAAGCATTAGTAACTCGTCTTCCTTTTTTAAAAAAATTTTTTTCCTCAGTTGTATGTCAAAGAAAATCCTTTCCCTATTCCTTTCAAGCCTCTGATATTTTAAAAAAATTCTGACTAAGTTCATTTTCACTTCCTTTCATTCACAGATTTCATTAGGGGTCACAGTCCAGTGACCTGCAGGGTCACAGCCTGGCCAGGGTACACCCGTCCCAAAGGCAACGCCTTATCTCTGTAAGCAGAGGCAGGAAGCGGAGCTGAGCTTTCCTGTTGGCTCGGCTGGGGGTTGGGCTCAGCCCTTCCAGGGTGCTGCCTGCCAGGGCTCCCTCCTCTGCGGCCTGAGCTGGAGCCGTCAGTGTGTTCAGACACCAGAGGCAAAGACTGGGCCTGTGACCCAGCGCTCCTTTCCCGGGCACAGAGCCCCCCAAATGAGGCTCCCAGACCTGCATTCAGAAACTACATTTTCATCAAGGGTCACAGGAAAATGAGGTGAACCGATAACTCTACGTTAACAGTCTCAAATCCATCTACATAATTCACTTATATTATTTTGTTTAAGTATTATTTACACTAACTTCAGAGAACCAGGAGAAAAGAAGAGTTTGGCACCAAAAGTAACGGAAGAATTAGTCCAAACTGGATTATTTTGACTTGGAAAGTGACCAGATTAGTCAAATTTGGTTTTAGGTGGTTTGCCCTGAATGCTGGCTCATGAGAGTGATTGTTAATTATTTCCCAGTAATTAAACATTTTGCTTCAGTGTTGCAGAGCTGGAGAAAATCTATGATACAGGGTCACATCACGTCTGCAAAGTTTTACAATTTAAAATCCCTTAAGTATGAATTCTTGGTACTGATTTATGACTCCCACTGTGGCTGTCAAAGCTTTTCAATGTGGTCAAGAAATGTATGTAAATGATCTTAACACCAAAGACCACATTCTGAGCAGATCTTCAGGCTTCCGTGTGTCATTTTCTATAGAATCACAAAAACTTTAAAAATCTCCACAAATGCTAAAACTCTAAAGGACACTAAACCATGAAGTCAGACAGCTCAAATTTAGACTAGACCTCATTTCTGTTTCTTCCAATCAGTAGGATTCAGTTAAAGTGCTTGACCCTTCTTCCCCAAAGGCAGCCTGGCTACCACCTGACCACGCTCAGCGCCTGTGTGCCAGGGGTCCCATCCTGGGAAAGAGTGGAGCACAAACCTGTTATCATCTGCTGGGCATCATAGGGTTCCATGTAGCCGTCATTCTCGCCGACTCTCTCTGCATCCCTCTGACCTTTCGTCCGCTTGGCATCGTAAGGGTCAGCATAGTCTTCTAAAATGATGACCTGTCAAACAGCAAGAGAGGATGGTGGGTGCCAACCACTGTTCCATACCCAAAGCCACTGAAGTCTGCAGATCTGGAGAGACTTAGTGTCTCTAATGAGCTCCAGACAGCTTCTGTATTTGATCATGTGTGTCAGCTGGACAAACTTTTTTTCTGTAGTAACCAATTTGCAACAATTCATTTAAACTCTTTTACATAAACTCAATGTTTTGTTTTCTACTTTCTTTTTTTCTCCCCAAGTAACAAACATTTGTGGGTTAGAGGATGGCAGGGGTGGGTGGTGGGAAGAGGAAGCTGTCTGTGGCTTTAGTGCATAAAAGATGAACTGGTCTACCACACACCCCGTGCTCTTTTAAGCTCCAATTGGCTGAGCAATGTAGTCACTGTGAGTCAGTCAGTTACCTCGAAGCACTGGCTGAGCATTGTAGGGAGTCCAAACGAACTGAAGATCTGCTTCCTGTCCTCAAGGAATTTATAACATCTCAAAGACACAAGCCTCATAAAGGAGAAATAGGTTAATACTGTAGAAGTTCTAGGGTTAGTAATTCACAGGCAAACTGATTCCCCTAGGCTACAGATCAGATGGAGGCTTGTTTGTTTTTGAGGTTTGAACTCAGGGTTGTGCACTGAGCTCTGTCTTCAGATTATATGTAAAGAGAGAGAGAGAGAATATGAATCTCATTAAGTTACTAAGTTGCCCAGATTGGGCTTGAACACTCGATCCTCCTGACTCAGCCTTCCAGAGTGCTGGGATCACAGTCATCCTCCACCACACCTGGTTTATATCATTTTGATGGTATCTGTGTCTGCGAATATCTACCTTTCCAAAGAAAATATACAATAGTGCTGCTCTATAGCAGTTGGGTGACAACACCAAAGACGGAGAACCCTTCTCAGGTAGGAAGTTTAGGGACCTGCTCCACAATGCAATACAGTCATCTCCAAGAAAAGTTCATGGAAATGTACCTTCGGAGCTGGCAGGAAGAATTCACAGAGCAAGGGAAAGGCAGGAGGGGGATACAAACTGCATGAGAGTCCTGCGCCCCAGAAATGGCCTAAGAAAACTCAGTCACCCACAGGTGATGCCCCTGAAAACCACAAGTGATCTGCAGAGGACAATGACATCTGTGCACTCCCTCCCTCATCCTTCACTAGCGATCACGGGTACAGCAGCCACAAGGCACAGCACAAACATGGGGTCTTATAAACCAGTCCTCAGTTCTCAGGTGCTGATGATTCAGTCCCACAGCCAGGTTCACCACCGAGTCTCATACGAGCTGGGTCACATCCACTGTCCCATGGCTCTCTGTTCCTCACCCGGCCCAGGGCAGGCGTGTGGGAAAGGGTGTGAGAAAAAGTGAATGGAGTTGTGAACACAGGAGCCCCATACAGAGGCTACAGGCTACTGATGGTCCAGGTGGGAAGCACATTTGAAATGTGGTGAGAAAAGAAAATTAAAGCTTCTACAGCAAGAAGCGAGTGCCTGAGCTGGGCTCTGAAATACCATTTGGGCTCCACCTCTCCCCGCTTCACACGGGAGAGAAAGGAACCAGACCAAACCGTCCCATCCTTTTAAGAATGGACAACCCTTTCCCCATGTCTACATTCCTTTTCTTACTCTCCACGTTGGACAGCACCAGGCTCTGCAGTGAGTCAGAAACAGGAAGCACTTTCTTCTCTCTTGAACTGGCATTTCCATGCGGTGGTCTGCAGCCTCGCATCCCTCAGTGCCCCGTGCCCCTTAGCCTACGCGGCTGCTGCATGGCAAACGTCCTTAGGATGGTGGAAGATGGTCATTTTGGAGGACTGCTGAAGCTCCCAGATGTTTACCAGGTGGAAGCGCATAGCGCAGGGCCCTCTGAGCCCTTAGAGAGGAAGGTGGCCAACCTTCTTCCTGAAGTTCTGAAACCCATACTTACAGGTTAGAGGGTCCCATTCCTCCTGATCAAGAAGGACAAGCCACACACAAATCTAGCTTTGCAGATTTCCTGGATGGCAGAATTAAAATACACCATTCACAAGGGGTCACATTTACCGAAGCAGGAAGCTCTGGTTCTCTCTTCTAAATTGCTAACAAAACCAAACGGATCTACTGAGTACATTTCTGCAAAGTTCTCCACCCCTAGGATGAGAATTTTTTCAAGAAAAGCCTTTCATTTTCAAAGGTCACTTGGAAGTCACAGCGTGGTGATGGGGGACAGACCTTCCCTTAGGTGTGAAGCAGCCTGGGGTTTAGCAGATACTGACTGCTCCCTGGCCTGCAAAGGTGGCCCCAGGCAGGCTGGATTCTTACCGTGTCCTGCTGCTTTGTGATCTTGCCCTTGTCCGGCTCTGGGCCCAGGGAGGAAGGGGAAGAGGATGCGGAGGAACAGCTGCTGCTACTGTTGCTACTGCTGCTGCTGCTGCTGCTGCTGCTGCTGCTGTTGTTAGGGTAGCTGCTCTTGCCGGTCTTCTCCTGGGTGTCCACCTTGATGAGCCTGCTGATGTAGGTGCTGCAGCCGGAGCTCTTGGCGGCGCCCCGGTGGGGCTCCTCCTCGGTGGCCCGAGAGTTCTTGCGGCCCTTACCGGCTGCGGCCTGGATCAGGCCCTGCAGGCTGTCCCGGGAGAGCCGGCTGTCCTTGGGGGCGGCGCTGCTGGCCCGGGAGCCCAACTCAGCCACCGAGTTCTTGCGGCCCTTGCCCGGGATGGGCCCCGCACCGCCCGCCTCGGGGCCCTTGCGCAGCTTGCCAGCGCCTGCGCTGGGCTTTAGGGTGAGCGGAAACTCCTTGAACCACTTGGCAGCCATGGGGGGCACCCGGCCCGGACCCCGAGAGGCGCCAGGCGTCGGGGGCCACTGCATTCCCCGCGCCCCGCCGGCCGTGGCCCAAGCCGGGCAGGGTCCGCGGGACCCAGGCAACGACGCGCAGGACACACGGACCCGCCCAGCCTCGGCTCCGCACCGCGGCTCTCCTGCCTCGTCCTCGGGCGGTGGGAAGCGGAGCCCACAGAAGGCCCCGCAGCCCTGCCCACGCTCCCGGGGACAAGCGGGGTCGCAGGGAGGCGGCAGGAGTGTCCTAGGCGCCGCTACGGACGGTGGCTGGACCAGGCAGCCGCCCGCCCCGGCCCCGCCCCGGCCCGGCCTCCCCGCGCTGGCGCCTCCCCGCGCGTCCCGAGCTGGTCTGGGCGCGTCAGCGCCAGGAGGGCGGCGGCCGCACGTGCCGCGCTGCGCTCCGAGGGCGCAGCCCCCAGCTGGCGCAGGGACCGTCCCGCACCTGCCTGCGCCTCGAGCGCCACGCAGCCCGGCGCTCGCCCGCGCCCGCGGGGTTTTGGGGTGCGGAGGAGTCGCCTGTGAGACTCTGGTGTGAGGCCCGCCGCCCCTACGCAGCTCCGGTCCCTCACGCTCGCCTCAGCGCAGGGACCCGGCCCGGGGACGAGGCGCCGCCTGCTGGATCTGGAACCTGGCGCCCAGGCGAGAGGCGGCGGGTGAGGGCGTGCGGAAGCCGTCACGGGAGTCGTACCCCGTTTCCACTCCCGGCTAGATGGGCAGGAGTTGCCTGGGGGGCCTGGGCGGTGGCGTCTGAATCTGTGCACCGGGAATGCCTGGTGTGGGCGGTGGTGCTCTTCACGTTAACCGATCCGTCCCTCCCCCAAGAGTTTAAAAAATGCTTTAGTTGGGAGGGGGGCTAAATTGAAATTTACCTTATAAAACTGAAATCCTTCATTTAGAAAAACTAAATGCAGAGTTCGTGCACCACGTTGTAAATCCTCCAGTGTGAGCCGTGCAAGCAAAGCAAAGCATCCCGCACTGCTTTGTTGGCGTTGTAGGTGCGGCTGGGGTGGTGGGGCAAGAAGCCTGGGAGGACCTCCCTGACTTAGAAAGAACGCTGCTGTGTAATTTTAGAATCCATCCGTCTGGCTGGAGAGGATGGTTGCATTCATTAGCAGCCAGTCCTCAGCTGCCTGTCCTTCTGGCCCTAACAATTACCAATCTCTACTTTGTCCATACCATTCTGTTTTTTAAGTTTCATGGTTTTGGAGTCAACAGTCTGTGGGCTTTTTGTATCTGGCTTCTTTCCCTAAAAATCCTTTCGAGATTCATCCTTGTAGCAGGTGTCAGTGCTTTATTGCTTTTATATTGCTCAGTAATATTCCATTATGCAGATAGGCCACATTTATTTATCCATTCGTTGGGTGATGGGTGTTTGGGTTGTTCGTACTTTTTGGCTGTTATAAACAGTGCTGCTGTGAACATTTGTGAATAAGTCCTTGTACTGATGGGTGTGAATTTTTCTTAGTTACTCAGGAGTGGATTTGCTGGACCACATGGTGACCATTGCTTAACCTTTTGAGAAACTGTCAAGCTGTTGGCCAAAGTGTCTGGACTAGTGGACAGGCTCAGCAGCACTGTGAGGGTCCCCTGCCTCCTCAACCAGGACTCTGATTTTAATCTGATTTGTGGCTGATAACTCTCCCATTGGGTATCAAAGTGATGGTTTTGTGGCTAAAGACGCATCTTCAGGTGCCTTTTGGCCTTTGTATATTTTTGCAGAAATGTCTGTTAGATCCTTTACCTCCTTCTGAGTTGGTTTGTCTTCTGTTTTCCTGAGTTGTAAGAGTTCTTTTTTAAAGAGTTCTTTTTTAAAACACAAATGAAAATTGGGGGTGGGGGTACACACCTATAATCCTGGCAGTCTGGGAGGCTGAGGCAGGTAGACTATGAGTTTGAGCCACTTAACAACTTAGTGAAATGTCGTCTCAAAGTAAAAAAACAAAAAAATTAAAAAGTGCTGGGTGTAGCTCAGTGAGAAGGGCCTGGGTCGCACCCCAGTACTGCAAACCTAATCAAAGCAACCAACTCAAACCCAGACAAAACAAAACACAAACGCTCCTTAGACCAAGCAATAGATTGGAAGAATGCTCAGGACCTAGGGCCTCATGTGCCTTGGATTAAAAAAAAAAACAAAAAGGCTTCTCCTTTTGTGAGCATAGATACTACATGTTCCTGCAAAAACTACCAGTTATTTCTGCCTCCAGGACTTCTGTGTAAGAAGGCGTAACAGTGCTTGTTCCACAGGGTTTTTGTGAGGATTAAAGAAGCAGGTGTCTTTACTTCTTACAGTGGCAACTGGCAGGCCTGTGAAAGCAGCGTACGTGTGTACCCAGGAGCTCTACCAATGAGTTACATTCTCAGCCCTTTAAAATCTCTTAAAATTTATGTTGAGACAGGATCGTGTGAAATCACGCAGGCTGCGCTCACCTTTGCCTTTCTTCTGCCTCAGCTTTTTAGAGTGCTGGGGGAAACTCACTGGCAAATTTCTCTGAGACTTAGGAGGTCTTAGTGCCTAAGCTGTCCCTGAAGCCCATAGATATTTGCAGGGACCACTGAGAGACTGAGACTAACACTCCACAGCCCGGATTTCATACAGAAACTCTCAGGTTTTACTCATTCATATCTAAATTTTTAAAATACCTTAACCATTTTGAGTCTTATTTAGATTTATTTGCAGCTAAAGCTGCTGTTTAGGAGGTCATGGGTAGGACCAATTTAGGGACAAGCATTATTGTTTTAAAATTGAAGGTTTTAATTTCTGTTTCTTTTACAGGGAAAAAAAATCCCTTCAGAATTATTACTTGGCCAGCTTTATTTATTTATTTATTTTGTACTAGAGATTGAACCCAGGGCCTTTGCATTGAACTATATCCTCAGTCCTTACTTATTTTAAAATAAGGTCTTGCTAAATTACCCAAACATTTCCCAAAACTGCAATCCTCCTGCCTCAACCTCCTGGGATGGTGGGATTATAGGTACGCAGCTCCTTGTCAGGGACCTGGCCAAGACCCCTAACTGCCTGTATAAGGGGTACTTCGAAGGATGAAAGAGAGACAGTTTCATAATGCGTGCAAGGGAGGCTAGGAGATCAGTGACTCAGGGTGGGCAACGACAAAGACTCTCCGGCTTGCCACTGTGTTTATTAGCGGGTGCATGGGGAGGGGAAGTGATTCCAGGAACAGTACTGGTGATTACAGTGGGCTAGTGAATGTACAAAGCATTCTTGCAAGGATGAGACAAGGGTCAATAAGGAAAATTTTTTCCCCAAGAGAAACTTTTACTACCTCTATTTCACTGCTTTAGAGACCTTACCTTGCCCTATGAATGTCACAGCATCACTGGCCACAGGGCTTCAGCTGTGACCAGGAGAAAGCAGAGTTTCCGTGGTTCCATCTGCCTCACAGGGCAGGACAAGGACAACTTCCAGTGTCCTTTAGACTCAATTTATAATTCATGATCCCCAGCACCACCTTAGCCAGCTCTGTCTGCAACCTTACTTTTCCCTTGCCATGAAAACTAATGTTTGTAGGTGCCAGAGGCTAGGATGTGGACCACCTTGGGAGCAGCGTTAACCTGCCTGCCACCGTAGTGCTGAGTGGTTATGAGGCAGGAGAGCCTGGTGTAAGCATTTGCAGCTGTCTCTTCTGTCCCTCCCCTGGCCTTTCACTTTCTTCTGTTTCTGTCTCACAATGCCAGGCTCAGAATCATCCCCAGCATCCCTTGGCTGTTGTTTCTAGCCCTAAATGTGTGGTTTGTGGTTGAAACGGCACGGGGAAGGGCTCCCTTGCTCAGGACTGGATTATGGGAAGAGGGGGAAGTGGGGTGGGGGCTCACACAGGGCCCCTCTGTCACACACTGCCGCCCTCCCGTCTGTCAGGGTCAGGGACAGGGAAATGCGGTGCTGACACCATGCTGGACAGGTGCCGGGACAGCAGTGACTTCCTGCCCTTGCTGAACTCTTTGGGAGGAAGGGTGCGTTGGGTGAGTGCAGAAGTGCCAGGTGAGTTAACCGGGGTCAGGTGTGGGGCCTGTACTCAATAGCTTGGCTTTGCACGAATGACACCTGTGTGCTCTGTTCTGCTCACTGGTGAAGACTGAGTCAGCCTCGTTGGCCTTCCTCCTGGGGTCCATCGAGATTCTAATCCATGGCAGGGTAGGGACGCCCCCACATGGCTGGCTGGGGGCTCTAATGCTGCCTTCTGTGTTTCACCCTCTCTCCACTCCTGTGCCATCTCTGCCTGCCTTCCCTCTGCCATCTCCCCGCTTGCCCCGGGTGGGCTGCCGGCCAACTCTTCTTGCTGCTTGTGGCTTTCTGGGTGCCCACTTCATTGGCCGCTGCCTTCTGCCTCCTGCATGCACTCCCCCACCCCCCTGCCCTGCTCTTGGTAACTCTGGGAAGCTCAGCCCCATGGGGCCTGACGTGCTTCCGGGTATCCACTGAAGCGCTGGATGTCTTTGTGCCCATGACTCTGTCCCCAGAACGAGCTCCAGTGCTCACTCCTGGAGCACTCAGGACATATGAGCAGCCTTGGGGACCGAGTCTGGGGTTATCATTCTGTTCCCGAGGGCAGGCATGCTGGGGCTGTTACAGACCTGTGAATTTTTTTTCCTTTAAATCTTGTTAAATTTATATTTTTAAAATAAATTTGTTTATGTCTAAGGTATATGACATGATATTGTAAGATGATATATAATAAAATGGTTACTTTAGTGGAAGAAATAGACATATCCATTATGTCTTATAGTTAGTTACCCATTCTCCTACCTCCCTGGCAGGACCAGGACTCTACTCATGTGGCCAAATCCTGGATCCAATACCTGGTTGATACCTGTAATCCACATGTCATACAATAGGTCTCTCCCCTTGTTCATTCCCCGTAAGTGGTGCTTTGTATCCTGTGCCATAAATCTCCCGATCCCCTAAAGCTGGTTCGTGCTCTTGCCAGGTACTGTGTTAGTGACCCTTCTTACTATTATTTTATTTATCCTTTACATTTGACATTTATCTATTTATTATTTAGATTTCGTGTGTGAGATCATACACTATTTTTCTTTCTGTGTCTGGCTTTTTTAAAAAACCTAATATGATGTCCTCTAAGTCCATTCATGTTCTGCACGTAGCAGTATCTCCTCCCTTTTAAAGGCTGAGTAACATTCCTATATGTAATATATAGTAATATAACATAGACTGTGTATAAATGGGCAGGAACAATGGGATGAGTGTGTTCACAGTGAGGAGGGGGATTAATGACAATGTATCTTTTTAGTGTTAATAACATTTTTAAAAAATTAGATGTTCACTGCATTTTTCAGCCACCTCATCTATATAACATGTAAAATGTGATACGTGATGTGTAATATATGATAATATAGAAAGGCCACATTTTCTTTATCCACTGCCCCATTCGTGGACGCTGAGGTTGCTGCCGTACGCTGGCTGCTCGTCCTTGAGCTGCGTGGACTGTGGAGCGTGGTTCTTGCTGAGGCGGGGACGCTGTTGCCCCCACATGTGCATCTGGAAGACTCATCGCTGGGCCTGTGTAACTAGGCACCGAGCCACCACCAGCCAAAGAAATCTGCTGAGCTCTCTCAGGTGTCCTCAGAATTCATGTTTCTGTAGCAAAATGCTGGTGACTGGATACTTTACAAGGAAAAGAGGATCACTGAAGGGAATGTGAGCCATTTATGTGTTCTACCTGCTCTGAATCTTCTAACCTGGTGCCTGTTTTATTTATTTTTTCAGCAGTGGTGGGGATGGAACCCAGGACCGCATACGTGTTAGACAGGTGCTCTACCACTGAGCCGTGCCTGCCTTTTGAATGCTGTTTTCCTTCTCAGGATCAAGGAGAGGCCAAGACATATGCAGACTCTGGACACCTCAGAGGTGCTCCTCACTTGGCAGACAGCTGCTGCTTTATCCCCTGACTTTCCCCACGTACCTTACTAACTTGCCAGTAACTCAATCCCCTTGGTTTCTGAAGATACCTTAGAGAGGACTGTGAAGGCTCGAGCAGTCTTCCATGGCTGGTGGCTCGGTGACCAGTGCACCTCAGTTTGCTGTGGACTTTCCTAGTTTCAGCACTGAAATGCTAACCCTGCCATGGATAGCTAGGCCCCCCTGGCTGGCCCAGTCTGGAGAGCTGGCTAACTGGGGGCCTCAGGGAGGCCGCTGCTTTCTGGTAAGGTCCCTTGTTTTAGGTTCCATTTCTGATTCTTTGGTGTGGGGAGCAGTCTGGTCTCAGCCTGAACACTCCTTTGTTGTGTGTGAAATGAACAGTGTGGTAATGGGCTGTGTCTATGGGCTTAGTGAGCAGAACATAAGGAATGGCGGTTTTAACCCTAGAAATCTTATTTGAAGAGGTCAGACCAACATACGTGAAATAATTTAAATTTTGTATTAGGTGTCCTTGAAGTACAGATGAAAGGAAATGAAAGTATGAAGTAGTCAACCAATAGGCTGCCTGTTTCCTTTTTCTTTCTGCACATCTGTGACATGCTTTATTCATTCATTTGTTTTATACTAGGTTCTGAAACCAGGACCTTTGTACTGAGCTACATCCTCAGCCCTTTAAAAAACAAAACAACAACAACAAATATATATATATATATATATATATATATATATATATATATATATATTTCGAGACAGGATCTCACTAGGTCACCAGTTGCCCAGACAGGGGTTGAACTTGCAATCCTTCTGCCTCAGCCTCCAAAATAGGTTGATTTTGACTCATGGTTTCAGAGGCTGAAAAATCCAAGCTCTGGTGGCCACATAGCATACTGTGCCAGTGTGTAAGGTGGCGTGGCATGGTGGATTGTGTGTGACAGCACTGAGGCCAAGCACACAGGAGGGCTTGCTTCATAACCATCCATTCTGGCTCCACTCTCATGGTAATTTTTCCTGCCACACTGCCACATGCTATGAGAGAGGCACTGACCCCTCAGACCTGTTACCTTCCACAAGGTTACCTCCTAAAAGTCCATCACCTCTCAATCCCTGTCTTACTTTTCTTTCATTGCTAAGACAAAATACCTGATGCCCAAAATTATGGGAGGAAAGGTTTATTTAGCTCAGAATTTGTGGAGGTTTCAGTCCTTAATCAGCTGGCTCCAAGGCAGGGTGGTGTGACTGAGGGGCAACAGTTTAAGCTGGCTGGGGTAGCAGAAAACAGCAAAAGCAGCAAGAGCAAAAAGGGGAGAGCAAGCTTCTTTCCTTCCCTTATATTATATGCAGGCTACCACTCCTATCCCAAATATCAGCACAAGACAATGAACCAATCATAAACTCTAGATTCAGCTGCCTCCAAAAAGCCTGCCCCTTATGCTGTCTGAGGCTTGGGAGGACATCCAGACATGAACCATAACAATATCTTACAACCTTGAGGTCCAAGCTGCTAGAACACAAGCCCTTAGGAGACAGTGCACATCCATCCGTAGCAGTCCCGGCTGTGCGCTAGACCTTGTTACAGCCTTTCCTGATCTGTACGGCCCGTCGCTGACCCTCATCCTTCCCTGCCCAAGTTATACCAAGTTACACCTCATTCCTTTATACCATGTAGTATATTGTAACTGTCAGACCTGCTTCAGAAAAGAGGCCAAATGTTTCCCTAGTGTGATCTTCTGAGATAATTATCATGAATCTGCACCGGAAGGTGTCCCCATCCTGGAGCGGAAGCAGCCCAGGCTCTGAGAGTCAAATCTCTTAGCTGTGTACACAGACCCAGGGATCAGTCAGCAGGGTGAATCCAAGTCAGTTGTCACCAACTCTCGTGTGCATTGCTTTGTGTCAAACCACATAACTAATAAGACATGGAAATAACTATCAACAGATGGACCAACCATGTTTTACTTGACAGAGAAGAAAACGGCATTGGAGCACAGGGAATTAACAGTTCATTTTGACCCAATAAATTCAATCATAGTCAAAGGGACAGGTTGGATGACCTTGGCACTTGACAGAAGGGCATTTGGGAGCTCCCTTGGCTTCCCTTCATCGCAGCTAGCCAGTGAAGTAAATGGACAAGGCCCTGTGCTCAATTTCTGCCTTGGTCCAGGGAAGGCAAAGGACTAAGCAGGTGGTTGCCTCTGTCTCCTCTGAGAAGATGGATTTCAGAGCACAGCACCTGGCCCTTGCTCGGCCACACTGACCCATGATGAAGGTCAAGAGGACCTTCACGCCCCGTTTCATTTACAGAAACCAGTAGTCCTTCTCATGGTGCTTTGCTCAACTCACAAGCTCCGACCACCTCGTGAGGGAGGACTTGATCTGTGCTTTAAAGAGAGAGGTAGAACTAGAAAAAGCCTTGTAAGGAACTGTGGAATGTCTGAAAATGTACCTTACTTGCAGCAGGTTCTCATGTGCAGCAGGTTCCACGTTCCTGATAGAATACACATGCGCAGCAGTTTCCATGTTCCTGATAGAATACACATGTGCAGCAGTTTCCAAGTTCCTGATAGAATACACAAGATTCTTGGATCAGAGCTGAAGGAGGGTTTATTGCTCAACAGTAATAGTAGCTATTTTTTCATCATACCAACATTCCTTTTATAAATTGAGATATAAATTGCATATGCGTGTATAACCCAGTGGTTTTTAGTAATTCATAAGCAATAATATATTCACAAGCTTTGTTGCTAATTCCAGAACATTTTGATCAACTACAAAATAAATCTTATATCATTAGCAATGCTTAACCCTCACTCATTCCTCTTAGCCCTTGCAACCACTAATCTTTCTAAAGAAAACTTTTACGTACATCTAAGTATTCGGCTATTCTGAAATTTCATATAGATAGAACCATACATGTAGAAGCTTGTGTTTTCTTTCACTTAGTATGATATTTTGGGGATTCATCCATGTTATGTGTCACAGTACTTCATGTCCTTTTATGACTAAATAATCTTTCACTGTATGGGTATACCACATTTTGTTTATTCACTCATCAGTTGGTGGACATTTAGGTGGTTTCCACCTAAATAACTGGCTGTTATAAATAATGCTGCTGTAAACATCAATGTCTAAATTTTTATCTAAACACATGTCCCAGTAATTTGGGGCATATACATAGGAGAAGAATTGCTGGGTCATATGATATTTCTGTGTTTAACCTTTGAGGCACTACCCAACTGTCTTCCAAAATAGCTGTACCATTTGACATCCACAGCAGCAATGTATGAATATTCCAGTTCCTCTACTTTTTCACCAAAATCTGTCTTTTTGATAGTAGCCTTCTAGTGGGTACAAAGTATCATATGTGGTTCTGATTTGCATTTCCTTAATTATTAATGGGCATCTTATTCGTGACCATTTGCGTGTCTTTGGGAAAATTTCTACTCAAATACTTTGTCCATTTTAATTGGTTTATCATCATATTTCTTCATAGATTCTGTAGATTTCTTTATAGATTCCAAATACAAGTCTCTTACCAAATGTATGATTTCCCATTCAGTTGTCTTTTTCTTTATAGTGTCCTTTGACACACACAAGTTTTTGTTTTTGTTTGTTTCTTCTGCAATCCTAGAGATTGAACCCAGGGCCTCACACTTGGTATGCAGACATTCTGCCAATGAACTAATCTTCAACCTAAGGTTTTACTTCTTTATGAAGTCTAATTTTCTATTTTTCTTTGGTTGCTTGTGTTTAGTCGTCCTTTCTAAACATCACTGCCTAATCCAAGGTTGCCAAAATTTATACCATGATGTTTTCTGAGTTGTATAATTTATCTCATATCTAGGTCTAAGTTCCTTTTTAAATTCATTATGTATAGTGTGAGGTAGGGATCCAGATTCTCACAGTTTTCCCAGCATCGTTTGTTGGAAAGACTACTCTTTCCTCGCTGACTTTTCTTGACACCTTTGTCAAAAAATCAGCTGATCATAAGTGTAACAATTTGTATTGAATTTGCATTCTCTTCCATTGATCTCTCTGTCTGTCCTTATCCCACAGTTGCCTATTACAGCTTGTAATACGTTTCAAAATCAGTCTCCCATTTACTTGAGCCTACTGGTTTGCTTTCTACCCTCACTAGTTTTCTAGGGTTCTTTTGCTTAGTTATTGTCAGGGATCATAAATTCACAATGGCTAGTTTTACATACTTCCCTAAGGGATGAATGGAGGCTGGGGATTTTTTATATCACCCTTTTGAGATTTCTCATTTTCCCTTTGTGGGAAGCATCCTCTCCAACCTACTAAGACTAAAACCACTAAAACTAAGACTAAAACTAAAAATGCTCCAAGGCAAGATCCTCAGTTTAAGATCATCATACTGTTATAGGCAGCCTAGCCAGTTAAAAATATTATAGGCAATCGGACAGGGCTAGGCCCTCAAAGAAGCTGGCACAAAGGACCAGATGTCTGATGACCTTGGAGGAGACCCACACCTCTTGCTGAGGGCCAGATCTCAAAACAAAGAATCAAACATGCATCTACATCCTGGGGATTGATATTCTAATTAGTTCCCTCTTGCCCTGGAGCTACTATCCCATCCCTCTAGGGTAAAGGTCACAACCCCAAGAATGCCCTCTTCCCTATGTGACTTGCTTTCCCATTTGTCCCTAACGTAATCAATTTTACCTGAACTATTGATTTTATTGGCTAACTATAGTTACGTCCCACCTCATGCCCATCTGCCTTGTGAGTTCCCAGTCTTCCTCCACCCTGAACCCATGGTTTTACTCTATAAAAGTCCCTGGAAAAGACAGAATCCAGGACAACCCACTCGGGGACCCCCTTCTGTCTCTTTTTGGCAGGGCAGAAGCTTTCTCTCAATAAATATGTTCTACTCTTCACCTCTGTTGCTCCTAAAATTCATTCTTCCATTTTAGAGAACATGAACTCGGACATAGTAGGTCAGGAGTTTCATTCTCCTATATCAATAGTCCTTTGAGTCATCCGATAATCCGCACCTCAATCAATAAATGCTGAGATTCTGGCTGCCTTGTGGCCTTTTGTTCCTCGTGAAAAACTGGGCATCCTGGGTCCCCTCTGTACTGCCATTTTGTGTCTCTCCCTCTCTCTCTCTCTCTTTCCCTCCCTCCTCCCCTCCCTACCCCCTCCTTCTTTCTTTCTTTCTACTGTGCACTATAACACAGATTAGGACCCACTGCAGGGGTCCCTGATAGTCTACAAGTAAATTACATGATGCTAGTGGATTAAAAACTTTCATATACCTCCTATTTCCGTAATTATGGTCTAAAAAAAAACCTCTCTCACAAGAAAATATCTTGGAAAAGAGTCTAAATAGAACAAAAACCTCTTTTAAATGCATAGCTGAGACCTAAGAAGTTAAAAATTAAGAGATCCAAAAACAGGCAGGTACCCGGGCATGGTGGTGCACTCCTGTAATTCCCAGCACTCCAGAGCTGAGGCAGGGAATCCTTGCAAGTGTGAGGACCAGCCTGGGCTGCAAAGTGAGCCCAAGGTCAGCCTGAACTGCATAGTGAGACCCTGCCTCAAAAAGACCAAAAAAAAAGCAGGTAACTGAAAACCAGAAGAGTCAAGTCAAAAGCCCGAAGTCTTGCCCTGCCTCAGAAGCCTAAGGGCTTGGATTATAACTGTCCCACTTTGAGATGAGAGATGAGACCTTAGTCTGTTTGAGGAGAGGAAGGGTAATAACACTACTGCAAAAGCAGTATCCTTAAAGGGCCAGACTTCTCGAACACTGTTCAAAAGCTCACTAGTGATCCACACGGCTGGGGTTAACCACTTACCACTCCAATTGTTTAATACAAAACGACCAAAAATTGTATTTTTTAAGTTTTTATAAGATAATATAACAGGAAATATAAAAATGACAATTTTACCAAATTTACTCAGCACTTTTTCTATGTATTTTTGTGTGTGGCATATCTTAAAACGTTCAATACCCAATGGAACATTACAATGCGGACAGTAGTGTCTAGTCTTTTTCCAAATTCTTTTTGCATTATTGTCTTTCTTTGAACAACGCACTTTACACTGTCATACTGACCTTTCATTTTTTCCTGTGGGTGGTATAATTTCAATCAAATGTCTACCTACTGAATGTGGCGGTGAAGACCTCAGCGATGCACGTCCTGCTTGGCATTTCCTGATCCCATATTTTGCATCTATGTGGGCTGTGAGGCCTAGTCTAAATGTTAAATGACCTTTTGAACTCCCTTGTTTTGAATAAATAACAAATGAGTTCCGTATTGTTTGGTCCAGAAGGTACATAAATATTTTATAATAACACTTCCCCCTCACTTTTTAATTTCAGGATAGCGTGTCAGGTGTTGGTCATCTCTGTCAGCACCGCCCAGAGAATTAAAATCATTGACCACAAGTGGAATTTTTTAAAGTTTCATTTCTTCTTTCAGGACCTACCATTTCTGTATGATGAATGGTTGACAATAAGGAGCCATCCGTTTTGTCTTTCCATTTCACGACACAGACTTTTCCTCTGTGATCTGCCAGCATTTCTCCCCTTTTTGGTTGTTTCTTTTGCAGGTCTTTTGGTGCTTCCTTCCTGTTCAATCCCAGCGTCCCTAGTGTGTTTGTTTTGTATTGTAAAAGAGTGTCCATGAGTTATGGAGAAGAATAAAAATTATATCCAATGTATTTATGATAGGAGCTTTTATAGATTGTAATATAAGGTTATAGATTATTTTCACAGATAACATAAACACAAATTAGTACAAGAAAATAACCAGAATTTATTATTACGTTTCACTAGAAGCAAGCATGAAAGACAAACACAAGGTTCTCGATTTTAAAAAGTATTCAAAAAATAGGCCTATAAAACAAAAGGACGAACGAATGTATCTCGTGCCACCAAGAATCAACTGGCTGAAATGACACTTGTGTGAGTGATGCCCAAGATGACCAGAGTGTAAACAAACACTCTGCCGAGTGACGAGTGACGCTCGGAGTGAACTGCTGAGTGGTTAATCCTCCTGGCTAGATCCTGGGCCAGCAGGGCTGGCAGCTTCCTCAAGAAATACAACAGTGGCTTCACATGATTTGTGAGTTAAATGCATATTCCCTGCCTGGTCGGGGGACCTTTATGCTAAAAATTAATCTTTGATAAAATTAAAAATTGGATCATGAAAAATAACCATATGAACCGTGAAGGGAAGGAAACTTCCTAAAACTGGTAAATAATATCTATAGCAAATGCACAAAAAACTCAATTATTTGGGAAACAGTTGTCTTGAAATCAAGGACAAGATGCAAGGATTTATATTACCCTCCCTGTTTAAGAGTTTTTGTAAGAGGTATTAGCCAAAGTAGAGAATAAAAGGAAGAGAAACAAAAGATATAAGAACTAGAAATGAAAAATACCCAAAACCCTCAGTTTTGTAGAAAATTGTTCAATAAAGAACTTTAGATACATTGTTAGAAAAAAAATTCTTTCGAGACAGTTTCTCACCATGTATTTCAGGCTGGCCTTGAATTCACTATGTAGCACAGGCTGGCCTCAGACTCATGGAAATCCTTCTGCTTCAGCCTTCTGAGTGCAAGATTAGTAGTGCACCACCATGCTCAGCTGATACGTTGTTAGATTTATTGAAAACTAGCAAGGTAGTGGAATACAAGCTAAGTATATAAAAGTCAATTATATCTTTATACAAGAGGAACCAGAAATATAAGAGGCTAATAGTAAGATAAAAGTTGTGAAAGTTATGTGTATAGAAAATTATGAAACTTTATTGAAAGATGTTAAGAAAGATTATAGAAATAGAAATAGAGTAATATGGATAGGATGAGTCAGTGGTTTTTTTGTTTTGTTTTGTTTTGTTTTGTCTTTTTGAGACAAGGTCTCACTATGCAGTGCAGGCTGGTCTTGAGCTCACTTTGTAGCCCAGGCTGGCCTTGAACTCACAACAATCCTCCTGCCTCAGCCTCCCAAGTGCTGGGATTACAGGCATGCACTACCATGCCTGACAATGACTCCATTTTATGATCCTTAATATGATTTGTAGATTTACAGTCATTATGATAAAAAGTACCAAAGTATATATCAAAAAACTTGACAAGCTGACCTTAAAACTTACATGGACCATAACATTCCGTGAATAACCAAGGCTGTCTGAAGAAGTATAGGGGAATGGAAAAGAAGCAGACCTACCACAGTAAGGATGACCTCAGTGTGGGTGCAGTGCTTGGTGGTTGGCACGAATAATAACATAGAAAACCTA
>PVJX010000269.1:284484-306967 GCA_004027295.1 Dolichotis patagonum | reverse complement strand
TTTCACTCTATGCATGGCTTTATACTATTGTGTTATGTTTGATATTATTGTATTTGAAACTATGCTCAACTATAGCAGAGTAAGAGATATGGTGTTAGCTATTGTTGATGTCCAGTTGTCTTAATGTAAAGTACTGTGTTGCCTATGTTGTCCTGTTCTGATCTGCTCTGTACTGCCCCCTTTTGTTTTATTCTCTTTCACATTAAAAAAAAAGTAATAATTACAATGCTGTTTACAGAAAAATAGATTAAAGACAGCATAAGCACTGATTTAAGCAAATTGTCATATCGCCAATGAATGGAATAATTTCTAAACTGTACGAACCTCTTTATGTACTGATATGTCATCATCACTAAAACATATGGTTAAGAAAGGAAAATGGAATATAGTTTTATGTATATAGGTAAACTACTATGTATATAACAAAGTAAGAGGAAAGCATATATGTGATGGGTTTGCTTGGTTATGCAAAGAATATCTCTACAAGTATATCCATGAAGCTAGACATATTGTTTCCAGGGGAAAAGAGGTAGGCAAATGAATGAATGAATGAATGAATGAATGAATAAGAGATACAAGCAGAAAACAGACTTTTCACCTTATGTCCTTATACCTTTTGAATTTTGTCCCATAGGACTGAATTGCCTTTAAAAAAGTGAAGACAATATAAAATACATTAGGCACATTTATTACAGAAAGACTTCAAAAGAGAAAAATGAATATAATTCCATAGTCTCAAGACAATAATCAATTGTTATTGGTGTGCTTTTTCTTCATAGTTGTTGTTCTTTGCATTTTTTACATAACCTAGATCACATAGGATGTGGATTTTATATCTTACTCTAACATAATATCACAAGCATCTTCCCACATGGCTAAAATGTTATTATTCTAATAAATGACTTCTATCACATGAATGACCACAGTTTAACTAGTTCCATTGAATATTTAAGTAGTTTTCAATTTTTTGTAATCATTTTTAAGCGTTGATCATTTTCTCTGTTTCTGGGTATATATTTGAATACCCAAAAATAGAAGTTTCTAATACAGTCCAGATTCCCTTCCAAAATCTTGAGCTAATTTATGCATAAGAAAGCACCCTCTGTACTACATACACCCTCTGTACTACAGGAATGACTGTGTTGTTGTTGTTGTTGTTGTTGTTGTTGTTTGCAGTACTGGGGATTAAACCCAGAGTCTTCCCACTGAGTTACATCCCAACACATTTTAAGAATTATTACTGTGTCTGATTTTGAGGCGGGATATCACTAAGTTGCCCAGGCTGGGCTCAAACTTGCCATCCTCCTGCCTTAGCTTCCAAGAGTGCTGGAATTCAAGTGTGCACTACCACAAAATGAAAGTATGCCTGGTTCCTAAAGGCTGCCTGACATCACAATAGGGTGCCCAGAAATTTACCTATTCTCTAGCTCTGGATCAGGAACTAGTCAACAAGACATCCACTTAGAGAACCTGTAGGTATAAATTATGCACATTTGCTGATTGCTTTGTAAAAGCACCTATTCTAGAACCCTGAGAAAAGGTAGATACTACAAGCCTTTCTAATACTAACTATTCTTTGATGTGATGAGTTGAAAAAGAAAACCACCATCAGAGAAGTTAATACAGAATAGTCAACACAAAATATTCCCTAGGAAAATGGCTAGACTGTGAAGATGTTTTGAGTTGGCATTTAATGGTTCTCTTACCAGAGAAAAACACCAGCCCAACTGCAGATTTCTGGGTAAGAACACTCCACATGTGCAAACACTAGTGAAATGCCTATGAATCCCCAAGGAGTCAAAGTTGGAGCCAAGAATTTTCCGCTAAGCCAAATTATCTTTCAGATAGTACCAAATCCTGAGTATACTGTTTTTTCCCGTACGTACTTACCTATGCTAAAGTTTAATTTACAAATTAGACAGATGAGATAATAACTAAGAATAAAACAGAAGTAACAATATACTGTGTTACAGCTATATACTCTTACAAAAATTTATTTAGAACTTATGAATTGTTTATTTCTAGAATTTTCCATTTAATAATTTCTGACCACAGTTGACAGAGGGTAGCGGAAACTGTGGAAAGCCACAGATAAATAAGGACAACTGCATAATGACAACAGATGGAAAATTATCAACCTGTAAAAACTCAAGGATCATTGTCTCCCAACCCTTCTGGAGGAAACTTCTGGAAAACCCTGTGAAAAAGGTCTGAGGTTTGCCAGAGCAGGAACTAACTGTGAGCCTTAAATGCATTCACTTTAGAGCAAAGACTAAAACACTTCAGCAGATGGAGACAAGAGAAGAAAACATGAGTGTTGCAAGCCCTTGACAGTGCAGAAACAGAGCAGCTAACCAACTGCTGTGGGTGAGGTATAAAATGTCCCCTGAAAGTCTCACATGTGTAAAAATGGTTGGACCATAGCAGTACTCTACCTGTCAGCAAGCTGTCCACTGATGAGTTCATGGCTGACTGTGTCACTAGGAGGTGGGACTTGGTTGGAGGTAGCCACTGCAGGTGTCACCTAGAAGGCTCTGTTCTTGTCCCTGGCTCCTCCCTTCTCTCTCTGCTTCTGGATGCCATGGTTGAGCAGTTGTCCTCCACCAGGCCCATCCACCACGCCATTCTACCTTGGAGCCAACCAACCGTGAATGGAATCCTCTAAAAGCAGTAAACCTCCTTTTCATTAAGTTGTGAATGCCAGGTATTTTTGTCCCAGTGATGAGAAAATGCCTAGAACACCAACCAATATTTAAAAAATGAAAAGAGGAGATGAAGAAGAAAGAAGACAGAGTGCAGTAATTTCACTGTTTGCTTCATCTATGATAGATGACACTCAGAGGATATCATTTAAAGCTGACAAATCAAGAAATTAAGATGTACTAGAAGTAATAAAAGCTATTAACTGTTCAAATATAAACTGTGAGAAAGATAGTGTTATTGACTATTTGGAAAACAAAAGAGAAGGAAGAAAGGAAGAATGGAAAAACATTAAGTTTATAACTGCTTATACTAGGAAACCATTAGATACTGCATAAAGAAGTAGAGACAGAGAGTATATAAAATTATAATTGATTTTATGAGGCTAAAAACTAGGACAAAAGTATCAACCCTCTTAAATATCAGAACTATACACACAGCAAAGACCACAGAGTGAAATTCTTAAAAAGAAACAACTGTAAAAACAGTACATATAAAATAATACAAAAAACTATATTCAAACACACATCAGTAGGTCAACGAACCTCACCAAAAGTAAAAGAATTTCTTCAGATCATATCACAAATAAAACCCAAACACTATGCTGTATATAAAATTCATTACGGAAAATAAGCAATTTTTAAAACTGAGAAACCAGACAAGTATATCCAACAAATCTAAACAAAATGAAAGTGGAGTTTATGATATTAATAATTGATAAGCTTGAATTGAGGCCAAAAAATATTAAATGATCAAAAAGGTGCTTTATCATAACAAAGGGACAATTCACAATTAAGATATAATAACTATGAATATTTATATACCTTATTACTTAACAGCAATACTCCTAAAGCAGAAATTATTAAGACCTGTGGAAAAATGGACCAAAATCTACTAGCTACAGAGAACTTTAATTTAATTATCTTAATCCATTGTAGAACAGGTTGATAAAACAAAGGAGGAACTTGAAGTCCCTCTCAACCAACAATACTGTCTTTGGGATGTTACCTTCTGCTACACTTTTACTCACACAGAATAGCATTAACTCAGATGCTTTATTTCAGCATTATTTGTAAAAAGATGACTTTCCCACTTATCAATAGAGGACTAATGCAATAAACTATGGTGTACCAATTCTCTTTAAAGATGGAAATAAGAGTATAAATTCATATTTGTTATGAAAAGACATGGAGAAACATAAATATGTATTACTAAATGAAAAAGAAAATATAACATGAGTCCAATGGTAACAGTCTAGAAAAGACATAAACATAAAGACAGTAAAAATAGACCCAGGCACAATGACTCGCTCCTGTAATCTCAGCTGCTTGGGAAGCTGAGGCAGGAAGATTGCCACTTCAAGACACCCTGGACAACTTAGCAAGATTCTGTCCCAAAATAAAAATTTTTAAAAGGGCTAGAGATATAGCACAGTGGTGAAGTATTGCCTGAAATGTATGAAGCCCTGGATTTAATTCCCAGTACTACACAAGGAAAAAGAAAAAAGATCAATGATCCTCAAGGTCAAAGAGAAAGGAGGAATGCATCAGGGGAAAATGGTTTAGGGCACTGAAACTACTCTGTATGATACGGAAATGGCGAGCACGTCATCACACATTTGTACAAACCCACAGAAGTGCAACGCCAAGTACGGGCCAGAATGTAAATGAAAGAACTGGGGAGATAACTATGCACTCACGTGGTCTGGCTGACTGTAGCAATGCACCACTCAGCTGGGGACTTGATGGGGAGGGGCTGTTGCATTCGGACGGGTAGGTGTGTCAGGGAAACCTTGGTACCTTCTTCTCAATGTTGCTGTGCACTTACAATTATTCTTGAAAAACAGAACAATTTTTAATAGAGCTAGGAATGTTCTCTTCTAGTAAACTAACAAATGCACACATACACACTACAGTCTCTGAAAGCAGACCCAAGAAACTAGTAGTGGAAATGCGTATGCCGGAGGTGAGGGTAAGCATGAGCCGAGCCAACAGGAAGGAGACAGGTGCCTGTGTGTAACTGCTCTGTGCATTTGCAAAAGCAAAACCAAAAAGCCTACAAAACACTATTCCTCAACTGATGACAGTTTCGTGAGTATTTTGTCATGTTGTAAGGTACATAGGCAGTGCTGGACTTGATGGTGCACGCCTGTAATCCCAGCACTCAGGCGGCTGAGGTAGGAAGATCACCATGAGTTTGAGACCAGCCTGGGCAGTCTTTTGAGACAGTGAGACCTTGTCTCAAAAAAACAAACAAAAAAGATAAGCAGATGGTAGCAAATATTTAATAATAAAACATCTGCAACACACAAAAGCCTGTGTGTAAAGAACACCCAAGTCAGTTTCTAGTTTCTATCACAACAGTCACAACAGTAGTCATAACAGCAGTAGTAGTGCTGGTAGCAGTCGTAGTAGTGGTAGTAGTAGTGGTAGCAGTAGTAGTAGTCGTAGTAGTGGTGGTACAATAGTCTTTTTTCAAACTGAAAAAGTAAGCTCTGGTTCCATTATCCTTCAGTTTACCTGAAAACTAACCAGAGTTTTTGTTTTGCCTATAAATACTTAACCATTCCCCTTCACTCAGTGGAACAAAACATAGGGAAGAGCTTTATCTCCTTGTGGCCATGCCTAACAAATCAAGTTTGTGCTCAGAGACCCAAGACCCAAGGAGTTGTGTGATAGGGCTACTGAACCCTAGGAAAGTGGCCAACTGGTAGAAATGTGCTGAAAGTAACACACAACCAAGTTCACAGACTTTGCATGGGAAAGGAGCATAAAATCACTCATTCATAATGCCAACACGGGTAATATGTTGAAATGATATTTGGAGTATACTGAGTTACAGTGTACTCTAAATGACATCTATTTCTCTTTCCTTTTTTCAGATGACTGTTGAAACTCCATTACATGTGTGGCTGGACAGGGCTGCCCTGGAGGTGGCACAGAAGCAGGCAGGCAACGGCAGAGCATGTTGCAGTAACAAACAGCCCTCAGAATCTCACTGCTCAGCCACAGTGGTTATTTCTCCCTCACCTTTCGTGAGCAACACAGCTGCAGCGGGCAGTCTGTTTATGTGTTCAATGAAGAGCCAGGGGATGGAAGCTTGGTCCCAGTGCAGCTCCCAGGCACTGTGGCAGCAGGGAGGGACATGGTTCACATGCTGCTTCATGAAGTTTTGTCTCAAGAGAGCCAGGCTTGGTAGTGGTATAATCCTCCCACTTTGGGAAATTGAGGCAGAAGGATCACAAGTCTAACTCCAGTCGGGGCAACTTAGTGACTTAGTGAGAACTTATCTTAAATTGAAAAAAATGAAAGGGGATGGGAAATATAGCTCAGTGTGAAGGCCCTGGTCTCAATCCCCAGTGCTGAAAATAAATAAATAGATAAATAAATAAATAAATAAATAATAAGCTGGTTCCCCTCGGAGGAAACGCCACATTACCGGTGTTCACAGTTCACTGGTGAAAGCAAATCCCATGGCAATGCCTAATTTCACAGGATACAAGAAAGCATCATTCCCATCTATTCCCAGAAGACAGAAATATTTAAGGAATAGCAGAAGTGACCGTGACACCCTGCTTTATGTTCCATGTAGGGCTGATGTCTAAACAACCACACGCACTGATTCCAAATGATTGGAAGTTAACTATTTTTCAAACTTTCCTAGAGTTCACTTCTATTCAGGAAGAAATTGATTTCAGAGGCCCAAGGAGCACAGGACAGCCCAAAGCGCTTTCTGATCATGTGTCTGACTTCCTCCCTGCTGGAGCCCACCATCCACCATGAGGAGACCCTTGGCCATGGGCAGCCACCAATACTGCTGGGAATTTATGGTGTGCCAGAGACTGCTTTGCACTTTGCATAGGATATAGCCCATCAGTCTTCCACAAATACCTTTCAGAGGGGTGTTCTCCTAGGACTTCCGCTCTCCAGGCCAAACACATTCAACTTTCCTGTGTAAAACGGTACCCTGTTCTCGCTACCATGGCCTTTGTGGCAGTTAGTGTCACTATCACTTTCCAGAAAGGATACTGTGTGTTCAAGTCCCTGCCATGTGACTTCCTAGGCCTGGCCACACCACATCCAAATAGAAGTTTTCAGGGTTCTGCTCAGCCCGCTTGCTTTTCCTCTCTGTCAGAAAGGAAGGCGCACCTGGTGGTACCAGGGTGACGCGGTGCATGGAGGAGGACCCGCAGCCCTGCAGTTGCAGCCCACCTGCGACAGGAGTGAGAAATTACTGTTCCTGTAAACTGGCGAGAATTGAGGCTGTTTGTTGCCTGGCAAAGCTGGCTAATACAGAAATGATCTAAATGCAGCAATTTCAACAAAGGCTAATTTCTACTCTCTGTTTCACTGTGGTTTTCTCTGCAAGGTATTTGTAGCAGAAAACCTCCCCTCATTCATTCCTCTAACAGACACTTACAGAGTGGTTGCTAATGCCAAGAATTATTCCAAGCGCTTTATAAAAATGTATTCACTCAATTAGGATAAAACCCCCTAATGTAGGTTTCTTTGCTACCCCCATTTCACAGATGAGGTAGCTGAGACAGAAAGCAGTCACTGTCACACAGAGGGTAAGCAGCATGGTCAAAGTTCAGACTAGGAAATCTGGCCCCAAGCCCGTCTGCAGCCACTATGCTGTGCAATTATCACAACCCCTAACATATGCTTTCACTTCAGTACTGGGGATTCAACCAGGGCCTTCACACTGAGCTGTATCTCCAGCACCCATCCTCTCTTTTTTTACTTTTTATCTGGAGATAAGATCAAAATAAGTTGCTAAATTTCCCAGACTATGCTCAAACCTGCAATCCTCCTGCCTCAGTCTCTCAGAATACTGGGATTGCAAGCATATGCCACCATGCCTGGTAATGTAACACACGTGTACTAACAATGTTCAATCTTATTGATTCTCATAACCCCAGGAAGTAGGGGAAAAGTGAGGCTCAGCGATATAAAGTTATCTGGCTCAAGGTCACACAATGACTGTACAAAGAAAGAAAGAAAGGAAAGAAAGAAAAAAAGAAAGAAAGAAAGAAAGAAAGAAAGAAAGAAAGAAAGAAAAAAGAGAAAAAAGAAACCTCCAAAACTAACACGATTAATTATTTCTGTTCAAATGTGGGAGGCAGAGATTCAGCAACTGAATCTTACCATCACTGTTTCCCAGAATTCTCTTCATGTAAGCATTATCACATCCCTGTCATTAATAAAAGTTTTCTGGACAAGGGAAGGCATTGTTACAGCTTCCCTTGCCCCGATTGCAGATGCAGAAACAGGCTGGCTCTAATTAGGCCATGACATGGTGAAAGATGAAACAAATATCCCTGAGGACAGAGCATCCTCAGGCACCCTGGTCAGGTGGCTGTCACTTGGTGACTACAGTTTTCACAAGATTGCATAGCAGCCAGCTGCCCCAGAAAGTCGCAGGAACTGAAAACACAATATCCCTGTTCTCCTCCTGTTTCATTATCACCAGGGAGGGCGTCAGCATTAAAGGAGCAGTGTGAAATGGACAATTCACACATCTCCCGCATTTCTCAACAATGTTGCCACGGCCACGGGCAGTGGCGGCTGCCTCCCAAGCCCCTGGAATGGAGAAGAGGACCAGATGCCTATCAGCAGAGAGACATGCACACAGGCAGGTGCCTCAGCACATGCACACACACTTCATGCACCCCTTTCTGTTTTGTCTGCTCCCAAGAAACAGCAGGGGGTAGGATTTCAGTGTGTGCGCCCCAAAGTTCATGTGCTGGAAGCATAGTTACTAACATGGAGGAGCTGGGAGGTGGTAGACCCTGGCCAGGGAGGTAGCTCAGTGGTAGAGCACTGCCTAGCATGCACCGGGCTCTGGATTCCAACCCCAGCCCTGCAAATAAAAGAAATGGGGCCAAATAGAGGTACACCAGGGTGCTGAGTATAACAGGAAGCTGCCCCTGGAAGGAATTAACACTAGTCTCACAGAGGGTTAGTTCTCCTGAAAGTGAACAATATAAAGCAGAGGTCCTCAGCTCCCAAGCCATAGACTGCTCCCTGGCCCCTTAGAAACAGGCCACACAGCAGGGGGCAAGCAGCAGGTGAGGGGGGAAGTTTCATCTGCACTTACAGCTGTCCCCATGCCCATGCTGGTGGCATCATTGCCTGAGTTCTGACTCCTGCATGATGAGCGGGCCGCCAGGTTCTCACGGGAGTGTAGACCATGCTGGTCCATAAGCAGGCTTGGGGGTCTAGGATAGGAGCTCCTTTAAACCATCCTAAGGCCACCTCATCCTCCACAATTCATGGGGAAAAATGTCTTCCATGAAACCGGCCCTTGGTGCTAAAAGATTGGAAACCACTGCTGTGTAAGAACTTGGCAGGTCCTTGAGTCCTTCTCTAGCTTTCTTGCACACAAGGTGATCTCTCCCTCTCTCCCATGCTCCTACCATGTTGCCCTACCATGTGGTGACCCAGACAATGTGGCCCTCACCAGAGACTGAACCAGTGAAGCCAGTGAGAATAAAGCCCTGCCATCATCCCTGCCCAGACGGCTGTCCTGGAAATTGTCCCTCATCAAGGCTCTGGGCCACTTTTGGCACAACTGAGGACAAGGAAGGAACCCCACTTCCTCACACTGAGCCGCCACACTTAGGGCAGTCCTGCTGAGACCAGTTGACCTAATTCTCACCACTGAGCTTCTTCCCTTGCCTGAGCCCCAGCCTCTGGCCATCAGACCCTGCTTGGATAAATTATCTCCTGACAGTACCATGCGTCACCATGGGACGGAGACCCAGGATGCTCTTGCTGGGGCAAGGCCAAGTCTCTCATCATGGAAATCCAGCTTGAAGGAGGACCCTGGCTTTCTACTCCACCAACTCCTGAAATCCGCCTCTGCCCCACTGAGCTCCAGCAGGGGGGTTCTAGTGAGGTCCTGATCACTTCTTATTGAAATAATCACTGTCATTTGTCATTTCTTATTGAAATAGTCACTGTCATTTGTCACTTCATAACACATTTCATAGAAGTATAGGTTTACATGTCCCTCACCTGCCATTCCAGTACTTTAGGCCAATGACCATGTGGCACTACATCTTACCCATCAGTGCACCCCTACTAATTGGCATCCGGAGAGGCCTTTCCGCCAAGAGTTGCTGAACAAACCCCCTCACTAGCCGTGGCGATCCGGCCTTTTCCTGCCTCTGTTACCATGGGAATGGGCTGTGTGAAATGCAGCAGAAATACTGAAGTGGAGGATTTCCTCCCAGAAGTGTCTCTGAATGGCATCCCGCGGCCAGCACAGGATTTTCCACTCCTGGGCCAGAGTAGACGACTTACTGATGGGGCCCTACAGGGGAGATCCTCCCTTTCCACTCCTCTGGTCTCCTCATATCCTCTTCACCCCTCTCCATCTCGCACTCCTTTCTCTCCAGCTGGAATGCTCAGATAGCAGAGAGGCCTCTAGAGCTCTTCTCACAAAGATAGACTTCTGGTCAGTGCAGAGGCAGTAACAATACATTCTCCACATCAAGGGAATATTTAAAGCAATATATTATCCACTCTATAATCACAGTGGAATCAATGTTAACATCACTACTCTAACTTATAGGAAAAAATACATATATCTTGGCTGATAGATACCTGGAGGAAAGAAAGGAAGCAATTTATTGAGTGTCTACTTAGTGTGAAGGTTTATATTGCTACACCTGCTAACTTAACTTGTAGAGCAATTCCAGGCAATAGGTATTACTGCTTCCATTTTATAGATGACACCACTGAGGCTCACAGATCTTAATTGTGGTTAAATTGTAAAACTGACATTTAAGATTAACTTAGATTTTTTGAGTCCCAATCTAAGGTTCTATCTACTCTACTGATTACTGTCCATGAATAAAGAGAACCAAAGTTTCACCTTTTAATTCATCTTCAAAACTTCTAATAAGTTCCTTTTACTTTGGTATTTGGTCCCTATTCCTTCTTTCCTTCTTTCCTTCCTTCCATCCTTCCTACAATGCCACCCAAAAGAAAGGATTGGGGAGGCAATATGTCATGAGGGAAAAGATTACTCACTCCACATATTTAGTCCTCAGTCCTCACATATAGGTTGCTCTGGGGTCATCTTTCGGATCTACCTACCACATCTGAAATTTCTGGCATGATTTCTGTGTTACTTGGAAGTAAATGTTCCTCCAGCCCCTTAGAATACCTGTCTCTACTCTGCCCTTTCTGTGGGCCACTGGCCACACAGTGGTCACCACTCATTCCCACACGACATGTTCCAGGACCCCCTGTGGATGCCTGAAACCATACATAATATTGAACCCTATGTGTATCGTTTATGTCTGTTTTCCCTGTGCATACAAGGCATGATCAAAATATATGGAGAATATTTAAATTTTAAAACTATGTTACAGTAAAAGATGCATTTCCAAGAATCCCCCTCAAAACCCTGCCCCTCACTTGAGACACACACATCCCATCATTCCCGCCCCTTTTTGAAGCAGTTCTGGAAGTCTTCTTTTATGAGGTGTAGTCAAAAACATGGTAAATTCTGCTGCTGATACTCATCCAATGGAGAGGTAGGTTTGTAAAATCATCACAATGTGTCCTCCCCCACCTCATTCACTGTATCTGGCTGCCTATGACTTCTGACTCTTCCCCAAAGATCAAATGACCATGACATTTAGGGTGAGGCTTTTTAATCCATTCGGGCCATCAAGGCAGTCAGGACAGTATAACTGAAGACCTGAAAGAGGACTTCTACAACAGCTTCTGAAAGTGACAAGGAGAATGGGATGAATATGTTTGAAGTGAAGAGAGTATGTGGAGGGGGTTTCATGGCAATGTGTCTAAATGGCAATGTGTAATAAAATTTTTAATTTAGACATGTGCTGTATTGGCCCATCACGCCTCATACATACTTACAGCAAAGTTTAATTTATGAATTAGGCATAGTAAGAGAGATTAACAAAGGCGAATAATAAAATCAAACAACTAGAGTAATGTGCTGTAATAAAATTGCCAGCACCACGACCCTTGTTCTTTGAGATGATTACTAAGTCAAATAAGGGTTACAAGAATACAAACCCTGTAAGACCACGACATCCAACAATACGGCTCCCGAGTGAGTAACGGGAAGGCAGTGCATACAGTGTGGATATGGACAGGGGGATGAGTCGCAGCCTGGACGGGCTAGAGCAGGACAAAGCAAGATTTCATCACACTTCTCAGAGCAGCATATGCCTTAAAACTGATGAGCTGCTTATTTCATGTAATATTTCCAGATCACAGTTGGTTGTGGGGAGCTGAAACTGGGGCGGGGGGGCTGTTGTGTTGATTTGAAGGCAGTGATTCTCCAAGTGGAGTGGTTCCAGGCCAGCACATCTGGGAAAAGGTTAAAACTGCAAATGTTCAAGCCCCGCCCACAGCCACCAAACCAAAACCTCCCAGGATATACACACACTGTGCCTCCCACTGGAGGGTGAAGGTTGACAGGCTCTCTAGCTGGTCCTAACACACTGCACTCTTGAATCAGAGAACCCCAGATTCAACAGTCAAGTTTCTTTGCTCTCTGAACACAACACCTCTCTGTAGCCTTTATTTCCCACAAGACTTAATTTGAGAAATGTGCCAATTCAACAGTAGGCAAGATTTATACACAGCTACAATGGATGGTTTTCTTCACATCCGGTATCCCATTGCAATATATAATACAGCAGAGGCCCAACCTTCAGAAAATACCGAACATGTACTATATAAAATTTATACTAATTAAATAATAGACTATTTTAAAATGTTTGCTGGTGCATTAGTGCCAGTGGTGGGTTTATATGGACTAATTAATCCTTCCTGTCAGTTTTACTTTTCTTTGACAAATAACAATTTATACATTTATGTAGGACGAGATATTTCAGGATGGGTGTACATTGGGGGGGGTGATTAAACAGACTAATTAGCATATCTATCTCAAATATTTATCATTTCTTTGCAGCAAAAACATTCAATGTGCTCACTGGCTCCTCTTTCCCATCCTCCTGCCTCTGAACTAATACCTAATCTTTATAAAACAATGGGCATTTACTGGAATGCAACAAGTTTGTGAATACAAAAGCCACAAGCAGGTGAGAGTGGATGAGCGGCAGGCTGACATGAAGGATTAAAGTATCTCTTCAACCAGTACATTATTTGAAGTTTGATTTTTCTCCCTTTCTCTTCTCCACCCCCACCTCCTTCAATTCAAGGGGAAAAAAAGTTACCCAAAGACATGAGCATATTGTCTCCCCTTCTCCCAAGTAAAGGCAAAGTGACAGCGCTTTCAATGGAAGGCTCTGCATGATTGGAATTAAATGTCAAATACGATTTTCTGTTGGCAATTCAAAGTGTTGGTGTCAAAACCAAAACTGACAGTGCGGCTGCAGATTAGTATCTATCTGGATCACGGCGTCACACTGCGGGGAAGGTTTATGATTTAGTAGATTAACACCGCTCTCTTCACACTACCACTTAGGAGATAATTTGTTCAAGCAGGAGCCGATTAGATTGTGGCTGCCCACAAGCAGGAGGCCCCTGTCCCCTGAAGCCTGTCAGGCATTGGATGGTGCCCCCTGCCCCTGTGGAGGTTCTGCCATCATTACTGGGTGACAGGGAAGCCAGGTGAGCAGAGCCCCAGCTGCCACCAGCCCGGCTGTCAGTAGTCACCAGTGGTGTCCGCTGGCGACATCTCAGGGAAAATGGAGTTCGTATTGATCCGACTGATATGAAATGGCCTTCCAGGCTGGAGACTTGATTCATTTAGTCTCTCACATGGGATGAAGGGAGGAGGGAGCCTTTCTGCAAGTCAGTGAATCGTGTACTTTGCCACTAGGTTTCCTCAAGCTCTAAAAAATAAGATGGCAAAAAAGAGCTCAGAGAGGCTGAGGAACTCGCCCAAGATCACAGAGTGCAGGAGGTGGGGAAGGGTCATGGAGGTCGCCTGACACTTCCAAAGTGGCAGACATGGCGGCATGTCCATCCCCAGTATCTTCTGTAATATCAAATGGCTGTGATGTTTTGATAGGGCAAATTAGGTTAAGCGTGTTAAATACTTTGTGAAAGCCACTGCGGAGGTACGTTAGCACTAGGCTCCTAATTCCTAGTTCAGTGTTTTTTACAGCAGTTTTCAAAGAACGGCTGGAACCAGTGGGGCAAACATTTGACACAAGTGCCGGCCTCAGCAGGCACACACATGAGCCAGGCCTCCCCACATCGCCCCGGCACCTCAGCGCTGCATATTCAGGTTTAACTGGCGTGTTGAGACTTTACAAGAAATACATGGGTTTTGGGCTGCAGCTTAGGCAGTTGGTCTCTGAAGGTTTGCCATCACAGCCCTAGAATAAATATGCCTAATGGGGAGGGAAGAAAAAGACTGAAAACTGTGCTTCTGCCTTGTACACAGGACATTTTCACCAAGTGACAGCTCACAGGATCTAGATAATAAAACAAATAGAACAGATGCCCCGTGTCTTGACCAACCATAAATTGTAGCTGGTCCTTGGAAAGCCTGATTTAACGGTTTTGTCTTTCAGACACTATGTTTGTTCTGGTTTTTTTTTTTTCTTGACTGTCCTCACTTCTAGAGACAAACAGGAAAACAGGTGACAGCGGACAGTTCAGGACAGCATTTCTGTTACGCATTCTAGGCCACGACAGCACAGACACTTGTGAGATGTGAGGATAGGGACCATCTTCCAGGCGAGCTCTGACACCCGCACGCATTCGCGTGGTGCCCTTTCAACCCTCGCGCCAATCTCTACCCTTGTATGTATCAGAATTTTAATGCCCACTGCCCTGTTTGAGTTATGGTAATTTATTGTAATACTGCATTTTGACCTTTTCAGTATTTTGTATTTTTATTGGATAGCTGTTTCACCTCTTCCCTGGAGGGTTAGCCAGGCTGAAAATGAGAGAGAACAGTAAGACCAACCAATCAAAATACAGAATATTAAAAAGGTCAACACTCAAGAGCAAACTGCTAATTTGGAAAACACACAAAGTACAGAGAAGAAGTGAGAGCTCCAAGCAGCGTGGTGTCCACAGCGAGGACACGTGGACAGGAGCTGGCCCTCTGCCCATGGCATGGCAGTGTCAAGCAGCCCGTCCTCAGGAAGCCACAGAGGGCAGCGAGTTGCCGCAAATGCCAGGGTGGGAAGGCAACCTGCACTGTTTCTTTTTCTGCCTGGTTAGCACAAATGGTGAAGAGACAGAGTCAGGTTGAAATGTCCCAGGCCAGAGAGGCCGGGGCACTTATAAGGTTTAGTCCCCAAAGGACGGACTCAGTGTGTCAGCTGCGGCCCTCTCCGTGTCCTGATGAACACACCAGGAGGCTAGAACACATACTCATCTGCCTCTCTTCTGAAGCTCTCCATGAAGGACAAGGCCCAAACCCTTCCCATGGACTCTTTCCAGCTGAATCCTATGAATTAAAGCATAATAGTAAGCCTATCTTGAAAAGTAAGATTAGTAGAAGAACAAAAATGTGACACCTACTAATTAAAGTGGACCTACAGGTCTGGTGCCATCAGGCCATCAGGTCACTGGGCTGAGAGGCACAGTGAATAAGTGACCTGAGGTTGCCCCGCGCCAGCTGACCCTGACAGGGCATGGGCTGTTCACAGCGCAGAATGGCAGGCACAAGTTGGGAGTGGCAGTGCACCCTCGTCATCCCATCAGGAGTTTGAGCCCAGGTTGGGAAACTTAGTGAGACCCTGTTTCAAAATTTGAAAGCCATTTTAAAAATCTTAAAAGTGTTGGGGATGTAGCTCAGTGTGAAGGCCCTGGGTTCGATCCCCAGCACAGAAGGTTTTATCATCCCAGGGTATTTGGTATCAAAAAGGGCTAATGAGAATCTAGGCAAAATAGGGGCCAACATCTCAATGCAAAAAGAAATCAAAAGATGTACAGTGAAATGGAAATTGATGAAGACAGGCTGGGGGTGGCAGAGCACATGCTTAGCATGAGTGAAGCCTGCACCCGAGTATGGCGGTGCACCCCTGTAATCTCAGGACTCTGGGAAGCTGAGGCAAGAAGATCTCAAGTTTAAGTCCAGCAGGGGCAAATTAGTCAGTTAGGTAGAGAACTATCTCAAAATTTTAAATAAATAAATTTAAAAGGCAAGGATGGAACTCAGTGTTGTAGCTGAGTTCTATCCTTGATGCAAAATGAAAAGGAAGAAACTTTATGAAGAGATATTTTTGTTGTGCATTTTTAACATTTAATAATTTTTGATTAGTGTAAAAGGTTTAAGGGTTGACTAGGAATTTGGGTTCATTTTTTCCAGCCAAATTTTACACTACTATAGAGCCATAACCCTTCATGTCTTTGAAACAATCATAAAAACACAACTTTTACAAAATATTTAGAAGGTCTAAGATAAGGGCCCCTTCTAAACCATCAGCATTTCAACTTTTCCATCTTAATATCTTGACACAGTTTGATTTTCTGTTATTCTACTGGTTGAGTTTCTATGATTCCACTTGTTTTGGGGGGAGGTGTCTTTGAGACAGAGTCTGGCTGGGTAGTTCAGACTGGCCTTGAACTCACTGCATAGCCCAGGCTGGCCTTAAACTTGTGGCAATCCTCCTGCCTCAGCCTCCTGAGTGCTGGGATTGCAAGGGTATGCCACCACACTCTGCCCTATTGTTCCATTTTTACTTGCCAGATCTTTACTTGTCAATACATTTGAAAGCAATTCATGATGTTTTACCAGAACACTTGTATTAACTTTATGAAATACTGCACTGGTTGCAAAATTTGCAATTTCTGTTTGCTCTTGATTTACCCAGGAAGCCCAAAACATCTGAAAATGACCTGTCAACTGACCAAACACTGATATGATACACATTTACCCAAAACAGAATTATTCATGAATAGAGTGTGATTCTAAAAGTTTGCTAGTGAATATTTGATGGCTCTTAATTTCCTGTGTAAACTTTTAACTTCAGGGATGCTAATTAATGAAAAATCAGCTGTATGGACTCTAGACTTGGCAAAGAGCAAAATGGAATTTTTTCAATTTAAAATTCACCATCAAACATAAAAATGAGTGCTGAACCACATCAACTATTATGCAGTTCAATCCAAATCTTACAAATACTAGGTCAAGACAGTGCATTAAAGATTGAGAACCTAGAGCGAGAAACACTATGAAGTTTTTTAATGACTGTTCTTTAAGAATAGTTAGTATATAATGTGCTTATATGACACCATTAAATTTTAAAACACTTTTTAAAAGACCACATAGCACATGGCCCCTGTTTTTTTAAAAAATTATTCTTCACTCAACATCTACTGCATACTAAGAAACGATAGTTCACACTTTATATTCATTGCTACCTGATTATTATCATAGCCCAAAGAAAGACATTAATCAATACCTACATGTTATAAAAGATTTTTAGTGAATATTTGAAATAAGTAGTAAAATAAAATACAGAGAGGTTAAGTAAGTTACTTGGGACCAAACCTCTACCTGATGGCAAAGCCGGGCTCAAACGCAGGTCTTTCTGACTGTAGGCCCCTGGTTTCAGGACTGTACTTCCACACCCAGAAGAGTCGTCGACAAGAAAATACATCAAGAGACTATAGGAAGGTTGCGGATGTTTTTGTTCATCTCTTGTATTTTTACCTTATCTAAATTAAAAATGATTGCTTCTATAATTAAAGAAAATAACTTTTGTCATAAGTAAGGTTTGAAATTGGAAATCATCATATTGCTATGGCTCGTAAAAGCGTCATGGAGCCGGGCACAGCGGCACATACCTTGGAGTCCTGGGTGCTTGGGAGGTTGAGGCAGGAAGGCCACACACTGCATGGGCCACTTAGCGAGACACCACCTCTAAACAAAATCAAAAGGACTGTGGTTGTAGCTCAGTGGTGGAGCATTTACCGCATGCACAAGGCCCTGGGTTCAAGCACTAACACTTCAAAAAATAAAATAAAACAAAAGCTTTCTGGAGAAAAGGACTAAAATCTGGCCCAGTTTCAGCTGGGGAAAGGACTCCATGCTGGCCAGGAACCGTCAGATGAAGGGTTTGGCACATCCTCTAAGAGCTTCCCACATGCACACTGCCCACTCTGCCTAGCAAGGAGCTTAGGAAATCACTGTGTGTGGTCCAGAAAAGGGCACCAATCACAACCAGAGGCCAGTGCACCCACCACTTCCTGCCCGGCCTTGCCTGACTGCCTGCCCACTCCACAGCCCCAAGTACAGCTCAGCCCTACTCTTGATTTGAGACCAACTCTACCCCGAGCCTGAGGCCCTGCTTTCTCAGAGTCCTGGAGACCACACACACCTGTCCCCACCTCCCTGTGTGCACCTGTAATAGGGCTGGCATAATTCCACTCAGGGTGCCTCGTCTTTCTGCACCTCACTGGCCCTGCCGGCTGGACTGCTAAGCCTCCTTCACTCCCAGTTGCCATAACCTTTTAGCTAAGCTTCTCATCATATGCCCAAGTCTATTTCCAAAGGTTTAAATCTCCACTTTGCAGAATGGATTATGGGGAGACAGAGCTATTGATCTCTCAGCCAGCTGCCAAGATACCAGTGGGCCTTGGACACTTCATCTCTGGCCCCAAGCAAACCCAGGGTGCCCTGTACATGTTGCCACTTCCTGTAGATGCTGGCCAGGCAAAAGTTGAGGACCACCCACTCTGAATCACCCCACTTTGAAGGATTTCTTCGTTTTCATACATTATTCCTTCTAACATGGTCCAATATATCTGTCAACCTCTCTGATTATAGTCACCCCATGGTATTCACAGAGCATTGGTTCCATGATCCCCATTTCCATCCTACAGATGCCAAAATCCATAAATGCTCAAGTCATTTATATAACATGCATAGGATTTGCATAGAACCTAAATGCATCCTCCCATATACTTTAAATCACTTCCAGATGATGTACGCTGCCTACTACACTGTAAATGGTTTGTAAATAGTTGTTACACTGCCTTTTCAAGGAATAGTGACAAGAAGAAAGGCTGCAAGTGCTCAGCACAGGTGCAGCCACTGTGGGCTTAATTACATAACACACAAAGGAAATGGGAAGTGAACAGAGCTCAAAACACCAGTGCTGGACAGAGACTGGTCCGGCAGAGCCACGCAGGCTTTGGCAAAGTGTGCCTACACATTGCCCCGTTCATGTGGATTCGGCAGAGCACTCAGTACTCGACCGAGTCAGATTTTGCTTTTCAGAACTTTCTTGGATTTATCTTTCAAATATTTTTGACCCACAGCTGGTTAAATGCAGAGAATTTACCCACCACATAGAGAAGGCTGGCTTCACAGTTCGTGGTCCTCTTAGTTTACTGTGTGAGAAGCACTCTTCGAATTACTTTCCATTTCAATGGCCTTGCTGTAAGTTACAAATTCTATGGCTTCTTTTGCCTCACCTGAAAATTGGGGATTGTCAATTGAATTTTGAGCCTTTCTCCAAAATTCCTTTGTTGAAATCCACCCTCAATATGGTGGTATTTGGAGCTGGGGCTATGGGGTGGTAACAAGGCCAGGAGAATACAGCCCTTATAAATGGGATTGGTGCTTTCCTAAGAAAAGGCCAGAATGACTGCAAGCTCAGTCCTCAGGGAGGCTGAGGCAGGAGGATTACAAGTGCAAGCCCAGACAATTTAGCAAAATCCTGTCTTTAAGTGAAAAATGAAAAAGGACCTGGACATACCTCAGCACAAAGGCCTTGGGTGAAATCCCTAGAACTGCAGTGGGGAATAAAGGATAGCAAACAGTGACACTCTTTATCCACTGCACAAGGACACCGTGAAAAGCTGCCAGTCAGCCGGAAAGGACCCTCACTGGTTATCCAACCATGCTGGCATCCTGATCTCTGGTTTGCAGCCTCCAGAACTGAGTGAAATAAAATTCTGTGGTCAGTGGTATTTTCATAGCAGCTCAGGCCAACTAATTAGAGGAATTACCCTGGGATTAACACAGCACCTCTCAGCACATCTCTTGAGGGCAACAGCACCCAGTGAGGAAAGGAGATTATGCAAGAAACAGAAACATTTTTTTATCTATAATGATGTTTTCAAAGCCCTTAATGTGAAACGAAAAAAAAAAAAAGAGGCATTGAAATTTCCAAGACAAGAAGAATTATAGGAGGGAGAATTGACTCTGGGCTGGAAGGAGCAGGTCTGTAGTTAAATGGAGCCCAAGAGTGATGGGTGGAATTGTGGAGATGAGCTAGTTAGAAAATCAAGCCCGACAGTAAGAAATCGGCTTCCAGAGAATTGCAGTCCCAGGCCTAGGCCCAGGAACATAACTAGGCCTTTCTACACGACTCTAACCAAGGGCTAATATATAGTATTTACCCAAGGAAGATGGTTCCAGAGTGAAGAATGAGATTTAGTTACCATAGCACCACATTATTTCTTGGCGCTCCCAGTTCCCTATGAGAAAAGTCATTCTTTTTCACTATGTGCCTGATTTTTGTAATCTCCCAGGCTATCATCAAATGGCTCCCACTTATTTCAAAAGACATCTTATCCTCCTTGAGGTTTTACCTACTAGAACCTGGGGCTGGTATCCACCGGCTCAACGGTACCACTTCCCCCAAATTATACACCAGGATGACAGGCTCAATCCTCGCCCGCTCACAAAAGTAGCTTAAAATATCCCATCCCCTTAGCAGACGCTGGTTAAACTAACATCAAAAACAAGATGAAAATCAAGAGTCTTCTCTCTAGCGGCTCATAGAGTCTTCTCTCTTTTCATCCAGACGGAATCACTTGTGATTATTGTTTCTTTGCCTTGACTCCTCTGTGTAACAGATTATCAAATCAGCTTTTGTTCTATGAATTTATTTTGTTAGCTAATTGGTCCTTCCAGGCTCAGAGGTACTAAGTTTGACACCAAAGAGTCTATTTCTTTATATTAATATAGCACCTTTCTCTAGAGAGAGCTAAGCATTTGCAAATACCAACTAATTATTCACTGAAGGTATTTCACAGAATTAAAAAGTTGCAAATTATAGAAAAACTGAAATTCACAACTGTTTTTTATTTCTTACATAATTACTGTCCAAGAAAAGCTGATGCATTGGTCATAGTCCAATTAGGGTCTAAAGTAACTAATAGCAAGCAAGAATGCAAGAATCGTAATACAGTTGTAGGAGGCTTCAAAAAGCATGTATTGAGGCAAACAGAATAGATCGGGAATACAAATCAAAAAGGCAAACTCTGTTCCACAGTTAGGTCCCTATCAGGAAAGTGGAAACAGACGTTTCCTCCATGTGGGGAGCTGTGCCCTGCCTTTATCGTGGCCCCTTAAAATAGAATCTGTCTTTTTAAGTCTCAGTCTCTCTGTGTCTCTCTGTCACTCTCTGTCTCTTTGTCTCTCTCTCCTTCTCCACCCTTTTATTTGACCCCCTTGGGTTCCAGTGAACTTTCTCTGAATGAACCCTTGTACTACTTGAATTGTCTACACTGGCAGGGATCTTGCACCGCTGTGTATTGTCTCTATTGCTGTTTTCAGCTTCTCCAGCAAAATAAATTGTAAACATTCAATTGAAGGGATGTTTCTTAAGTTTTTGAACCCTGCTCCCCTGAGCTCCTAAAATCAAACCAAAAAGACAATAGGAAAGCAATGCTTTGTTAGAGATCTCTTTCTGCAAATCTAAGGGCCCAGAACATACAGGCTTTCACTTTACTACGCCATTTAGACCTAAACCAAGACTTCAGTTCCTTGTTTCCCCATTCCTTTTGCTTCCTTCATTCTGTGTCCTTCCCTTCCTTCAAAGTGTCATAAATAGCCTTCCTTTCTTTGAGATTCTTTCTTAAAACATTTCTGTATGAATAAGGAAGGTATCCATTGATACAAAATTTGAGATCAATTGTTCCAGCTGGATAGAACAGAGCAGAGAAGAGCCACACATTAAAAAAAGGGAAGATAACATTGATTTTAAACATGTGTGGTAGTGCACATGTGATCCCAGCACTCTGGGAGGCTGTGACAGGAGGAACACAGCTTAGAACCCAGGCTGGACAACCTAGGTACTTAACAAGACTCTGCCTTAAAATTATAAAAGAATTTTGTAATTAAAAAAAAATAATGCTCTTGCTTCTCCCTTCAAGGATAGTTCTATATTCTAGCTGTACCTTCTTTATGCCAAGAAGTTATACCAAGAAGTTAAAAGATCTCTGGGTATCCTTGAATACTATGTTTTATTCCTGATCTACAGTAAACGGTGAGAAGGGCTGAGTTCTATCTGTGGACCTGATAAGAACATCTGGAGAATTCTGCAGCAGGCAATATAGTGCTTCAGAGAAACAGCACTCTAGTGCCAAACAGCCAGTGATGGAAGAATTACAATAACTCTATTGTAAAGACATTGCTGAGCTTACGAGAAAAAAGGAAAATCCCCAAGGGCCAAAAAAATGTTTTATAACATCAAGCTTCTGAGCAAACACCAAAGCTGGGATGCCTTGGGAAAATGCTGATGCTAAGAATGTAGAATTTCAGAGATTAAGAGCCAGGCCTAAGGGAACAGGAGACAGACTGGTGTCCGTGCAAAACAAAGAGAACCGAAAATTCTGCACATAACAGGATATCCTAAGGGCCACATTCTAAGTAAAAAGGAAGGCCAAGAAGTAAAAACAAAGGACATGAAAGTATTAACACATTGAACAATGTTACATTTAATGTGTAAAACTCACTCTCTAAAATATGTGGAGTATTTATAAAGATAAGGATGGACTCATCCACAAAAAATTTCTCAAAATACTTTTTAAAATCAAGTATCAAATGCTTTTACCCCAGAACAATTATG